>CM057454.1:1344983054-1345328054 GCA_016271365.2 Neoceratodus forsteri
ACCCCATACTTACCTCTGGAGCCTGGCGCAATGATCTTCAGTGGAGTGGGAACACGTCTGCATTCTTGAAAGCCGAATGCAAACTGAAGAAATGATGGTAAGCTGTATAATGGCATACATGTTTTTTTTTTTTAACTTAGGTGGCTATCTCGGGCATTTTTGCAAATTTTGGCACCTCATTTTCAACAGGGGGTTCTTGGGACCCCACCTCATGAATTCAGTTACTGTCATGTGAGTTATTCGGTCCCCAAAGGTGATTTCATGGTCACTGCACAAAATCACCTTTTGGGATTGATTAACTAAACAGCAGTGTCACTGTTAATAAAGTGGGCTCCCAAAAGCCTATGTTGCAAATTTGGTGAAAAAATATCAAAAAATGACTGTGTTACGAGCGTGCGTTGCGCAGTTTCCACGCACACTCATAACTTTGAGAATTTGAAATATTTTCAATCCAGATTTTTAACACTGCCATTTTTTCACACCTCCTTATGAACAGTACAGCTGACATTTTTCACATCCTGGCTGAAATGTGTTTTTGCACATCCAGCGCACAATGGTGAGGTCACAGTGAGAAATCAATGCTCAGGACAGATTATGAAAATCACAGTGACACTGTTCATGAGCAGAGGTCCCAAAATGCCTATGTTGAAAATTTGGTGACAAAAGTCCACAAAATAACTGTCATGAGCGTTCATTGCACAGTTTCCATGTACACTCGTAAGTTCGAGAAATTGTTGTATTTTCACTCCAGATGTTCAACATTGTCATCCCTTCACACCTCCCTATGAATGCTACAGCTGTCATTTTTCACATCCTGCCCGAACTGTGTTTTTGCACATGTGGAGCAGAATGGTGTGGTCATCGTGGGAAATCAACGTTCAGGACAGATTAACAAAATAACAGTTGTACTGTTCATAAGCAGAGGTCTCAAATGCTTTTATGAGATGGAGTAACAAAAAGGTCATGCTGAAAATTTGTAGTGCAAATACCAGCAATCGCACAGGGCATTAGGGTAAAGCACCATACGTGCCAAACATCACTGAAAATACCTGCAAGCGAACGTCCGGCATTGACAAATGCTTGTTAATTTATAAACACTGTTGATTCAACATGGGTTGGTCTCGCTATGTGCTCATTCATTGTACACTGTGATTGACAGATACAGGAACGTGCTCACCGCTCTAGAGACAATTCATGCTCATCCACACATCTTAGCGTCATGACGCACATCACCCAGAACTGCAAGTGAGTTTGAAAAAGCGTGACGTTACCAAGATTGAAAGACACACTTTTTAATGAAAATAAAAAAAAAATTAGGCTTAAGGAAGATGACAAAAACTGCAGACTACATCAGGCATCCCTAAGAGGGACAGTAAGAGTACATATCATGGAAGAACATTATATCTTTGGTGATTGTTGCACTGCTGCTTTAAGTAAAATTATGTAACATAAACCCCAGATCAATGTTCATGCTATCATCTACCATACTGAGAGCTAAAATAAGCCTAATCATAGAAGCCCATCTCTGTTGTGTACTTTTGAAATGTCCTTTTAAGACCATGACTGATACCCTTAGCGGCCACTGCATAACCTATTGTATCGTAAAATCCATTCACTCCACTCCGGTCCCAAATTCATCGTAACCCGGCCCCTACACCTCCTTGATGAATCCGCCCTTCAATGTGACCTGTCAAACCCAGACTGGCTCCCAGTCCTTGCTTCACATGATGTCGACACCGCCCTCACCCTCTTCTTCAGTATCTTCCTAAGCATATGGGACCACCACGCTCCGCTCAGGAAAGCCAGAGTTAGGAAATATGACCACCCCTGGATCACAGCTGACCTCATCTCCTCATGTGCATCAGAAACAAGGCCTGGAGGTGTTACAAAACCTCTCTCACATCCAGCAACCTCCTATCATACTAAATGATCACTATTGAAGACTCTGTCTCCACTGACCCTGCCCGCATTGCCAATCTCCTCAACTCATCTTTCACAGACCTTAGTTCTGTCCTCCCTTGTGATTTCTTTGATCCTCCTTCTTCCTTACCTGCCCTAGACACTCGCTATCCTAGCTTCCACTTACGCAGGGTCACTGCCCAGGAAGTCAGGCCACACCTGATTAAAGCGCTACAGAGCAATAGTACTGGCAGTGATTCTCTGGACCCCTGTATTCTCCGCCGGGTTCTGGATCAGGTCCTTGCCCCTCTAACTAGCCTGTTCAATAAGTCCCTCTGCCTGGGGCAGTTCCCCTCAGCATGGAAAATTGCCACAGTTACACCCATTCACAAAGGAGGTGACAAGTCATCTGCTGGTAATTACCGGCCCATCTCCATTCTCCCACCCCTCTCCAAAGCCCTAGAAAAACTGGTGGCTACCAAATCACGGATTACATAACCAAATACAACATCCTCTGCCATGAGCAACATGGTTTCAGGCAGGCACAGTACCCGGCACAGCCCTAATTGAGTTTTCAAATTTCTTCATTCCTCCCTGGACTCTGGCGCCTCGCCCGGGCAGTGTTTATTGACCCTCTAAGGCTTTTGACACGGTCTCCCACCCCCTGCTGGAAACCCTCAGCTGCTCTGGTTTGCCCTGGTCCAGTCTCCTGGTGCTCCAGCTATCTGTCTGCCGCTCCCAACGTGTTAAAATTAATATGACCCTCTCCGATACATGCCTATCCGCTCAGGTGTCCCCAGGGCTCCATCCTTGGTCCTCTTCTCTTCTCTCTATATCTCAACACCTCCCCAAAGCCTGTTCTGGTAAAATCCTGCTGTATGCAGATGGCCGTCATTTTCGCCATCACCAAACCCCAACTCCTACAAGACTCTTGCAACAAGCCTTTGGTGATGCAGCCTGGTTCAAAAGAGCACAGACTTGTACTCAATCTAAAAAAACCAAAGCAATGCTCTTTGCCCATCCCAAAACAAATCAGAAATTTCCCTCCCATCCTCCCTGGCTCCAAGCATCCTCTTGATCTAGTCCGCCTGTACAAATACCTTGGGGTCTTCTTTGACTCAGCACTCATATTCCATGACCACATAGATAATCTAGCCTCTGCTACTAACATGCGGCTAGGCATCCTTACCGCTATACAGCACTGCCTCCCCAATGCCCTCTGACTTGCAGTCACCTCATCAATACTGTCCCTTGTAGACTATGGCTTGCCTGTGTATGGTGCTGCTGCAGACACGGCCCGCCCTCAACAAAATTCGCCTCACCCTGAATAAGGTCTGTGAGATTAATCACGGGTGCCCCTAGGCTCACACATACCTGCGGACTATGATGATGGCCAGGCTACTTAACCTGGACGAACGCTCAGATTCCAAACCTGCCTCATTACAAAAACCCCTCCTTGGACTATCCCCACCTGGCCTGACAACCTCTATCCACCTTGCACAACCCTTAGTCAATACTCGTAACACCTCTAAGGCCACCCTCCTTGTCCCTAGGCTCAGGATCACACATGGGCTAAGGTCCTTCTGCTACAGAGCTCCCTCCTGGTACAACACTCTCCACCCCTCCATCACTGACACCCGTACAATCTCCCATTTCAAAATCTCACTCTGGAATCAGCTCTTTAGCATGCGTAGCTGTTCCTGCTCTAGGTGATCTAGTTAGAAATGTCTGACAAAGCTCTCTGGGTGGCTCTCCTATACTCACTGATAAAACTGTGATTACCATTCCTGTAACATAGAGTGTAACTAAGTTATAACTGCCTGTTCTACCAAAACTGTAACCTCAGAGATGTATGCTGTAACCACAATATTGTAACTATATGTTGTACTGTGTTTGTCCTCTTTGTGACGAGGTACCTTTGGAAATGAGCCTCTGACTCAAAGGTTGTAAACCGATGTATAAATAAGTAAATAAATAAATAAATAAATAAATAAATAAATAAATTCTTAGAAACAACTGCACCAAAGCAATTCGGCAATCTAAGGCCCAGTATTTCAAGGCTCAACTTATTGCTCACTAAGCCTCCCCGGCATCCTTCTGGAAGGTGATAAACTCTCCCATCAACCCAGGCACCAAGCAAGCCAGTCGTAGCCTAAACATTGACGGCAAAATAGCCTCCGATCCTGCCATAGTATCCGAGCTCTTCAACTCATTCTTCTTCTCCTGTGCCCTGCCTGATTCACCCCCTCCTCCAATCTCCTCCACAAATCCCCCACCCTCATACCACAGTTTCCACTTTCCCCCGTTCACACCCCTGGAAGTCTACACTACTCTCACCTCTCTGAACCAGTCCAAATCCAGCATCCCAGCCTGCTCCGCATCTCTGCAGAGGCCATAGTCGCACCTATAACCCACATACTAAACCTCTCGATCGACACAGGCACAGTCCCCTCTGCCTGGAAACTTGCCAAAATCCTACCTCTCAATAAAGGTGGTGACCCCTCCCTCCGAGGAAATTATAGACCCATCTCTCTCCTCCCCTCCCTTGCCAAAATCCAAGAATCCCTCATGCTTTCAACATTTTCCCCTTTCCTCTCTACAAACAGCTCCCTCTCCCCTTTTCAATCAGGTTTCAGAAAATCTCATTCTACCACAACTGCCTTACTATGAGTAACTGACACCATTCTCTCCAAAATGGACACCGGGCAAACCACTACTGCCATTTTCAATGACCTGGCTAGAGGCTTTGATTCAGTCTCCCAACCTCTACTGCTAAGCGAATTGAGCTCCTTTGGCCTTGCCCAACCGGCCATAAACTGGTTCCATTACTACCTCCAAAACAGGATTCAGCAAGTACAAATAGGAGACACCCTCTCCAACCCTCAAACCATCCTCATGGGTGTCCCCCAAGGCTCCATCCTTGGCCCAATCCTTTTCTCCCTATTTATAAACAACCTCCCCTCAGCCTGTCTCACCTCTGACATGCACCTATACACTGATGATACCATTATCAATGCCTCAGGCCCCTCCTATGTCAGTGTTCACCCAAACCTCCAAAGCGATTTCAACCGAGTACAAGCCTGGCTCCTGAAAAATTAGTTAAAACTCAATGCAAAAAAAACCTGTCTCCATGGTATTCGGCACAAGACAAAAACTCACTTCCCTGCCTGCCCCGCCTCCAATCTCCAACCTGGATGAAATACCCCTTGAGTCTGTACCCACTTTTAAGTACCTGTAAGTCTGGCTGGACACAAATCTCAACTTCTCCACCCACGTCGACACCATCAGCACCAAACCCCGGCCCAAACTTGCCATTCTCTACCACCACAAAGACAGTCTCCCCCTCCCTACTAGAAGTGAACTCATACAAAAAAACATCCTACCAGCACTGGACTACGCGGACATCATTTACAGCTCAGCCCCTTCCTCCTCCCTTGCAAAACTCGACGTCCTACTAAACTCCTTCATGTGCTTTGCCACAGCCTCCCCGCCACTCACTCATCACTGCCAACTATTCTCAACTCTATCTCTGATGCCACTCTCACATCGGCAAACCACCCACAGTGCTTCACTCATAGCTAAATATTGGCTTGGCTCCTTTCCCCTCTACCTCTCTTCCCGCCTCTCTCAAGCCAAACCCCCTGGCTACTCACTTCGCCATAGACATGCACGTACCTTCCACCTCTCATAACCCCTCTCAGCCTCTGGGCAAGCCGCCTTTTCCTACCGGCTCCAACTCCTATGGAACAACCTCCCACCCAACCTCCACCTGGCCCCCTCCCTATCAACCTTTAAACAGCTCCTCAGGCTTCTCCCTCCCACTCTCTGCCACAGCTGTGCACCCAATCCCTCCTTACCCGGCCCAGGTACTACCCTCAGTGGCTTTGCCAGGTAAATAATAATTCCATATGTCAGCTCTTACTGCTAAACCACCCCCCACCACCAGTACCCTCTCCCTGAAAACTCAAATTTTTGGCAAATCCACTACTGTAAATATGTAAAGACACGCACTTGGAATTTACTGTAATATGGTCTGGAAATGTAATTAAATTATTTTTTTTCCCACCCTGCTGTTTCAAACAAAAAGTGAAACCTCACTACCAAACTCTATGTAATGTACTATACTGTATTATTCGTCTGTTACTTGATGTTTGCTGTATTTCTCTGTCTCCCACCTTGTACTTCTTGTACACGGGTCGCACCTGGAAACGAGCCTTGGCTCAGTGTGCCTTTCGCGGTCACCAATTTTAAATAAATAAATAAAATAAAAATAATAAATGTCTGAGATTTAAGTGGTTAGGTTGAGAGAAGTGTTGCCCCACTGTTTTTTCAGTCATCTTCATAGTAATAGTATGTCTGTGCAAGTTCATTCTAGCGCAGAGAGGTTGGCTTGTCTCCCCAACATACCTTGTTTGTGGACATCTCTTGCATTGAATGAAATAAATAACATTCCATGATGCACATGTATAATTCCCCTGTACCCCGAATTGTCTGTTTCTTGATGTAACAACACAGTCTGAAGTGGAAAATGAGCTCACAGATCCTACATCTGGATTGATTACAGGGTCGTGTACCATTTAGTGTCATGGTATTCTGTTCTGGTGCAAGTGTTCTCCTAATAATCAGGTTGTCTAAATTAGGTGGTTGTTTAAAAGATAGTGGTCGTTCTTGAAAAATACAATTTAAGGTTTCATCCTCACTAAATACTGGGTGGAGGTCCTTAATGATCTTAAGTAGAATATCAAGGACAGGATGATATGTGATTAATAAGGGTATTCTGTTGGTAATTGTCCTTTTCTTATACTGAAGTATTTGTTCTCTTGGTACCTGTGTTGCACCTTCTACCTGTGTTGCACGTTCTACATAAGCAATAATACCCTCCAGGGTGGGTGGTAACAGGGAATACCAGACTGCCCAGGGGTGTAATGATGCCTGACTCTGCAGGCGGAGGGCCTTATAGACCCTGGAAGGTCCAGTATTCCCCAATACTGCCCACCCTGGAGGGTATTATTGAGCTTAGAAAATGAGCACTTTAAAAAAAAAGCACAAGTTTAATAAAAAATAGTTAAGGAAAAATTATTTTAAAGTAGCTTTTGTTATAAAATAGTTCCTCCGTCTGCATTATAATTTTTTTATGCTGTTCGTATACTGCTATTACTGACACTAGAGGGCGCTGTATCTATTGTTTTGAAAGCAGTACTCTGCGTCACAGTCTCCTTTATGTTGCCATGGTGACCTGAGCTCAGAGGTAACAAGAAGAGCCTTCACAACAATCATTCAGTTATTGGCAGATGAAGCTGTGTGGTTTTGTTTTATACCCAATTGACATCAGTGAGCTGTCTCTCCCCCCCCACACATAAGGAAATGCACTGACGACTCATTGGTGCACGTGTGGTTAAGCATATCAGGAGAAGAAGACGACAGCACTATAAGAACATATTAAGGTACTGGGCTCTGTACATTAAACAAAAAATTACACCTGTTTTGTTGTTTTTGTGTGTCGATCTGGGTTGAAGGCGAGGTGAACCAGGAGAAGCCATACTAGCGCGGAGCACGTTATGTGCTAGCGCAACTCATTTTAAAGCAAGTAAAAACAAACTTCTTTCTGGTGGTTCAGAATTGTTTTTTCCATCAAAGGAATGCTTTGATGTGGCGGTGTGAGAGCAGGGGTACAGAGCGGTATTGTCGATGTGAATCTTGCTAAGTGAGGCTATAAATATGGCAACTAGCTAGTTTGTGAATTTGGGGTGTCCAATAATATACTTCCTGAAGGCACCCCAAATAGAAACTTGTTTTTAAGAGGGCTTCTATTGAAAAATACCTGCCCGACAACATCAGTATGCTAGGCAATCAGAAAGCTAGAATTCTCTGACCCATTTTCTAACGCTCTGTCAATTTCTCTGGAAGAGTATCCCTGCTCAATAAAGGTGTTTTTGAACATAGCCAAATGTGTATCTCTGTCTTCTTCATTTGAAGAGATACGATGATACTGATCTGCTTGACTGTACATGTCAGATGTTTGTGTAGCTCGGGCGATTACTATTCCTGTGCAAGTATCTCTATCTGTCTGTTGACTTCCTGTAAATACATGTATGCAGGGTTCCATCCTTGATGGTGACAGTGGTGTCTAGAAAATTAACTCTGGTGGCAGAATATTCCAGGGAATGCTTTATGGTTGAGTGGAAGTTATTAAGTTTCCAATGAAACTCCTTCCATGAGTCAGTACCCTCTGTCCAAATTATAAACAAATCATCAATGTAACAGAAATAAACTAGTGGTTTTTGTGTACAGTGCCTAAAAAGTCCTCCTCCAAGTTAGCCATAAAGAGATTAGCATACTGTGGAG
Organism: Neoceratodus forsteri; assembly: GCA_016271365.2. Lineage (NCBI taxonomy): Eukaryota > Metazoa > Chordata > Ceratodontiformes > Ceratodontidae > Neoceratodus > Neoceratodus forsteri. The sequence goes on from CM057454.1 coordinate 1,344,991,299, forward strand.
CCATCCTGGTGCCCACAGCTGTTCCCATAGTTTGAACATAATGCTTATGATTGAAACTGAAGTTATGTGTCAGAATGAATTCTGAAAGTTCCCCACCACTTCAGGGTCAATATTTTGGTCAAATCCTTTCTCATGTATGTGTTTAAGGCAGGCCAAAATGCCATCCATGTGCAGAATATTAGTGTAAATTGATGTTACATCCGTCATGGCTAAAATGGTATCAGTTGTTAAGTCCTTATAACCAGAACGTTTATGCAGGAAGTGTGTAATGTCCACAATTTAACTATCTCTTTCCATAATCAGTGGTTTTAAAATGGTTTCTGCAAACTCTGAGATCCCCTCAGTCAGGGTACCATTATCAGAGACTATGGGTCTCCCTGGATTGCCAAGTTTATGTATTTTAGGCAGCAGGTAAAATGTCCCTGTCTTGGGTTCAGCAGGGATGACGTCAGTTAGTCTGCCTTGGACATGATTCAGAAATGACCTAATTAAGTCCTGTAGTTCTCTTGTATAGTTTGTAGTGGGGTTACTTTCCAGATCTTTGTAGTAGGTATGGTCAGTTCGCTGTCTGTTGGCTTCATTAATATAGTCCTCCTGATTTGCTATCACAACTGCAAATCCTTTATCAGCTTTTGTTATGACAATGTTGTGGTTCAGTTTTAGTGTTTGTATAGCCCTCCGTTCCACTGGAGAGAGGTTGTAATGGGCCTGTTTTTGCCTGTTAAGGATCTGAGCAGTAACTCTCTGCCGAAAGCAATGAATGTAATTCTCTAGTTTCTTATTACACCCACTTGGAGGGGGGGCAAAATCAGATGATGTCCTTTTCTTATCCATTGAATTGTTACTGTTTACGATGACTTCACTAGCTAAGATTTCTTCCCTGCCATGAAATAATTATTTAAGTCTCTATCTACGGAAGTACTCCCCCAATCCACCACACAAGTGTATTGTGTCCAGTGGTTTTGTTGAGCAGAAAGTTAGGCCCTTTGCAAGTATGCTTAATTCCGCAGTAGTAAGTGTGTGGTTGGACAAATTAAGAACTGAAAGGTGCCCATCTGTGTGGCGTTGTTGTTCAATCACTGTATTATGTTCTTCATGGTTGTTAGGAAGTATGGTATTTTGAAGGGCATCTAACTTCCTCCTGCTGATAAGCATGTTTTTGCTTGGGGTCCTTTCGTAGTTCATGTGTATCTCTTGCAAGATGTTTGGAATAGGTTTACCAGACATCCTCTACAGTGTGGTAACAATTTCATCAAACTGTTTATTCAAAAATGCTTTCTTGGAATATGACCTGTGGATCCTGTGATTTCTCAATTTCTCAGAGGTTCTAGAACAGAGTTGTTCAGCATACATAGAATTATCCATGTTTTTTAATGGATTCCAAATAGTTAGACCTCTAGGGATAATGTTGTTCCTCTTGCATTGGGCTAAAAAATAGATGTCACTGTCTAGCTGTGCCAGTTTCTTCTTGATGTTGTGCGACTGCCATATTCTACAGTGAATTCTGGTATGTTCCATTATGACATACAGATTTAGTTTTTGATGTATTGGTCCTTGTAAGAACAGATCCAGAAGCAAATGATTTGATACCTTTTGTTGGACCAAAATAGATGTTACAAAAAGAACAAAGTACTTAAGCTTTCAAACTATTGAAGTTCTTCCTCTGAAGCTTATGACAGTTATTTAGAAACTCACATACTTTTAACATTCACATCATACATTAAAAAAACAGGAAGGATTCTCATTGGTTTAAAATACTCATCTAAACCATCACTGAAGCTAGAAACAGTTGAACCAGACCTCACCAGTTTTCTGATAGCTGAGATGTCTCCAAGGTCAAATGTCATTAGATTAAGATAACAACCTCCGAGCAGAAAGCTCAAGTATCATAAATTCTGTCTTAGCACGTGCAATGAATACAGCCTTAATGAACTGTTGGATTCAATTATCACTTAAATACATGTTAACAAGTGATATTATTGTATGTTAAAACTATACAACTGACATTTGCTCTGTATGGCATTAAGAAGGTTTAAAATAAAGTTGACCTAGTGTGAACAACTGTTTCACACCGCTATACAGTTTAAAACATATCTGGAAATATTTTTCCAACTAGACACTCAACCAGTTATTATATTCCATAAAACTTAAAACCTTCAGTGTTGTAACAGGATTTTATACAAGGTAATATCAATTATCAGTATAAGTGGCAAATTAAAAAAAAAATTGTCAAGGACCCCCCAGTAAATGAGACCATGCATCCTGATATGTTCAGAGGTCAATAATGTGTCAGTATATAATCAAACTACTATATGTACCGTGACAGTCTAAGGACTCTGAATAAAAACCCAATGGAATTAAACTCCGACACCTCATGGGTAGATAACTTACATACATACGAACATACGAAACTGCCAAGAGATACAGGCCACATAGTCTAGCTAGTCTGCTAAAGTGTGTAGCACTTCATCCCATTACACTGCAGCTGCCCCCCCTCCCATTAACTCTTCCCTCCCCAACTGCCCCCAGTATGTACTTTCCCTTGAATTTGTCCCACCCCCTCTTGAAGCACCCTACACTCTGCATAGATATGAGTTGCTCAGGCAGTGCATTCCATTCTGTTACCACTCTTTCAGTGAAGTAGTGCCTCCTCCTTTCACTCCTGAATCTGCCCCCTTTTAACTTCAGGGAGTGCCCTCTGGTAACTCTTCCATTCTGGAAAGTGAACCCACCCTGGAAGCCTACTCTGTTCATTCCCTTCAGGTACTTGAAAGTTTTGATCATGTCCCCTCTCTCTCTTCTATCCTTCAGGGTATACATGTTGATCTCTTTTAGTCTTTCCTCATAAGTTCTGTCCCCCAACCCCTGGATCATCTTTGTTGCTCTTTGTTGCTCTGCCTCCAGTAGTTTCAAGTACGGGCACCAGAACTGCATGCAGTACTCCAAATGCGGCCTCACCAGGGACCTGTACTGGGGCAATATGACTTTCCTACATCTGGATGTAACTAGGATCTGGATAACTAGTTGGAAGAAAGTATATATTCACTATGTATGTCAGCTAAGAGTCCTACCACATCATCATTTACACCAATCACTACAATATTTACCCAATGGAATTTGACCTGCCAAGGACTCCCCAAGTAAATGAGATCATGCATCCTAATATGTTCAGAGTTCAGAAATTTGACAGTAACATAGAAAGATAGAACCATAGAATTTGACAGCAGATAAGGACCACTTGGCCCACCCAGTCTGCCCATTTTCCTACCTAATGAATAAGCTACAGATCTTATTTAACCAACAGCCTACTTCTTCCTACCCCCACTAGAATTGCCTTATGCCTGTTCCATGCATTCTTAAATTCCCCCACTGTTTTTGACTCTATGACCTCCTCAGGAAGGCTGTTCTTTGCATCTATAACCCACTCTGTGAAGAAATACTTCCTCACATTACCTCTGAGCTGCACCCCCTCTATCTTCGATTTGAGCCCCCTTGTTCTTGCACATCTCTTTTTCTGAAAGATGCTACCCTCTATGACTTTGTTGACTCCCTTGAGGTGTTTGAAAGTTTCTGTCATGTCCCCACCCTCCCTCCTTTCCTTGAGGCTATACATCTTAAGCTCCTTTAGTCTTTCTTCATATGTCTTCTGGTGCACACCCTGTACCATTTTGGTTGCCCTCATCTGGACAGCCTCCATCCTGTCTATGTCTTTGCAGAGATGGGGTCTCCAGAACTGTACACAGTACTCCAGATGTGGTCTTACCAACAGTCTTACAGAGGGCCAACAACTTAACGTTTTCTACTGGTGATGCCTCTCCCTATGCATCCCAGTATTCCCCCAGCCCTCCTTACTGCCTTCTCACATTGATGGCCCACCTTTAGGTCGTCTGATTTGACTACCCCCAGGTCCCTTTCCATTTTTGTTGTTGTCAGTATCTCACCCCCCATTGTGTACTCTTGCCCTGGGTTTTTTCTTTCCCAGGTGCATTACTTTGCACTTCTTTGTGTTGAATCTTAGCTGCCATACATTTGACCATTCCTCCAGCCATGCAAGTCCCTTCTCATCCTTTCCACTCCACCTTCAGTATCAACCCTGTAGCAGATCTTAGTGTCATCTGCAAAGAAACATACTTTCCCTTCCAGTCCCTCTGCAATGTCTCTTATAAAGACATTTAAAAGGACCAGCCCTAGTACTGAACCCTGCGGTACCCAACTAGTAACCCTCCTTTCTTCACTATGGATTCCATTTAATACTAACCGCTGTGTCCTGTTGTCCATCCAGTGTTTTACCCAGGCTTCCACCCTGGGACCCACTCCCAGGCTGACTAATTTGTTTATTAATCTATTGTGCAGGACTGTGTCAAATGCCTTGCTAAAGTCTAGGTAGGCCATGTCCACAGCCCCTCCCTGGTCTGCTACTTTGGTCACCCAGTCAAAGAAATCAATTAGATTTGTTTGACATGACCTTCCTCCTGTGAATCCATGCTGCCTTGGATCCTGTGTCCCACTGGCCTCTAGGTACTCAACAATTCTTTCCATCAGAAGTGATTCCCTCATTTTCCCTACCACTGAGGTCAAACTGACAGGTCTGTAGTTTCCTGCCTCTGTCTTGCTCCCACTTTTGTAAAGGAGAATCACATCCATCCTTCTCCAGTCCTCAGGTACCACACCATCTTGCCATGATTTATTAAAAAGGGTAGTCGGTGGTGTTACTAGTTCATTATAGTTCTTTTTAGAATTCTGGGGTGAATTCCATCAGCCCCATTGCTTTATCCACCTTCAGTTTTAAGAGTTCTTTCAGAACCCTTTCTTCTGTGAAAGAACTAATATCAACCCCCCTATCCAGAGTGCTTCTATTGACTGGATAAGGTATCTCCCCCTGCTTTTCCATTGTGAATACTGAACAGAAATATTAGTTCAGTATCCCTGCTTTTACTGTTGCTCTCTGTAACCACCTTCCTCTTTGTTCAGCCTCAGTACCCTGCCTTCATTTTCTTTGCTCCTAATGTACCTATAAAGGTTTTATCCCTTTTTAACCGAGTTGGCTATCTTTTCCTTGGTTTGGGCCTTGGCTATTCTGGACTGCCTTCCCTACTTCCTTCTGCTTTAACTGGTACAGTTCTCTATCCTGCTCTTTCTGTGTTTCCTTATACTTCCTGAATGCTATCTTTTTCTCCCTAACCTTCCCCTCCACCACTTTTGAGAACCATAGTGTTTTTTTCTTTCATTTTGATTTGTTTATTTGCTTTACATAAAGGCTTGTTGCCTCTGTGATGGTGGTTTTGATGTTTCCCCATTGTTGCTCCACCCCACCTTCTTGCCTGTTCGCTAGTGCTTTTCTGAGGCACTCTCCCATTTTGACAAAATCAGCCCTCCTGAAGTCCAGAACCTTCACTTTTGTGTGGCTTGACTCTACAGCTAAGTTTATCATGAACCACACTGTTTGTGGTCGCTTGTTCCCAGATGGCTACCCACTTCAAGATCAGAGATCCTCTCTCCATCCCCATTTGAGAGTACCAGGTCTAAGATTGCTCCCTCCCGAGTGGGTTCCAATACTAGCTGTCTGAGGCATGCCCCCTGTAGGGCATCGAGAATGGCCCTGCTCCTGGATGTGGCTTCAGCAAAGGTGCTCCAGTTAACATCTGGCATATTCAGGTCCACCATCAGCAATATCTCCCCTTTCTCTACCATCCCAAGGATGCCTTCTATCATTTCCTTGTCCATTTCCTCCCCTTGAGATGGGGGTCTGTATACAACCCCTGTGTGGATTGTGGAGCCATTTCCAGTCTCCAGGGTGACCCACAGTGCCTCCTCTCCTCCCTGTTTACCCTTTAGTTCTGTTGCTTTGATCCCTTCCCTTACATAGTGAGCTACTCCTCCTCCTCTTCTTCCCTCTCTGTCCCTCCTGTAGATTGTGTACCTGGTATGCTGACATCCCAGTCATGGTTCTCTGTGTACCATATTTCTGTGACTGCCACAATATCCAGGCATCCCTCTTCCATCATGGCCACCAGCTCAGGAAGCTTGTTGCCCAGACTACAGGCATTGGTACTCATTGCCCTCCATTTTTTTCTGGCTTTATTTCTTTTTGCCCCATCCTGTCCTTACTGCCTTTGTCTTTTTCTCCATTTACCCCAGTCCTTATCCCTATCAACTGCTCTATCTTGGTGTTTACCTCATTAACTACCCTGATTTTTTTGGGGGGGCTAGGATTTCCCTTCTCCTTTTCAGTGCCTCCCCCCTTGGTTAGTTTAAATTCTTGCCAATGAAGCATTTAAACCTATCACCTAGGATCCTAGTTCCCCTCCAGGATAGATGCAGACCATCGCACCTGCATAGGCCTGCATCCCTCTAGATGGAGCCCAGTCCCCAGTGAAGCCAAGTCCCTGAGCTCTGCACCAGTTTTTCAACCAGTCATTGAATCCCATGGTGCGGAGTGCCCTAGCCTCATCCATTCCATAGACAGGTAGCACTTCCAAGAAAGATACCTTGTGTGCTACTTGTCTAAGGCCCCTCCCCAACTCCTCAAACTCCTGTTGCACTGCTCTGATCCCATTCTCAGCCAGGTCATTTGTCCCTAGGTGGATAATGACATCCAGATCCCTCCCCCTTGCAGCTGCTCCCATGATCCTGAGATTCATTTCCTGTCCCTCCAAGCCATGGCACCGGGCAGGCATCTTACCTCTCTTTCTCCTCCCCCCACCAGTTCTACCCCCCCTAACAAATGAGTCCCCCACCAGGGGTTATTTCCTTCCCCTGTGGGGTCCTGTGCTACCCTCCTGTGGGTCTCCATTGTGGAGGTTCCCAGCATCCTCCTTGGTCTCCACAGCAGGTGCCTCCATAGAGGAACCATGCTCTGCCAGAGTGGTGAATGAATTGTGGAAAGGTACAGCCGGAGGGATGTGTCTCTGTTCCACCAACCTCACCCTCCCTGAGCCCACTGTGGTCCAACTGCTCCTCATTCTTGGCAACCTCTGAGGTAGTGGCAGTGTCCTGGGTGGTCCCTGGGTGGGGGAGCAGGTTTCCTGAATCATTGCCAGGTCAGCATGGAGACGAACAACCTCCTCCCTCAGAACAGAGAGGTGCCTGCAAATAGGGCAGCAACGCAGTCTCCAGAATGTCTCCCGAAAGACTGCTGCTTCACAGTCAGTGTATTGCACCACTCCCCACATGTCTGTGTCCCTTTCTGTTACAGATGCTTTTCTTTTGTTGTTTTTTTATTCTCATTTTAGTGTGTGCAAGCTTGTGGGTATCTCTACTCCCTATTCAGCGTGCTGTGCCTTTAAGGATATGAACAGGTGTATGTTGTTAGAAGTTTTGGGGAAGTGATGTCAGAACCCCTGCTATAAAGGGAGTTATGCGCATATAATCAAACTACTATATGTACAGTAACAGTCCAAGGAATCTGAATTGAACCACAATGGAATAACCCCATCACACCCTCAGGGAAGATAACTAGTTAGAAGGAAGTACATAATCACTATGTATGTGAGCCAAGAGCCCTAACACACCATCATTTACACCAGTCACTTCAATATTTGCCCAGTGTAATTTAATCTGTCAGGGACCCCCAAACAAATGAGAACATGTGTATAGTGCAGTGGTTTAAGGCTCTGAGCTGCAAATCAGGAGACCTGGGTTTGAATCCCACAGCCCCCACATGCATACTGTGTGACCCTGAGCAAGTCACTTAACTTTCCTATGCTTTCAGGTCGCACCTGTAAACAAGCTTTCAGCTTAGTGCGCCTCTCCTGGTTAAACAATTGAAAAAAAATATGTTCAGAGTTCAAAAATGTGACAGTATATAATAAAACTACTGTATGTACAGTAACAGTATAAGGAATTTGAATAAAAATGCAGTGGAATTAACCCCACCCCATCCCCTAGAAAAGAGGGCATCCCAGTGTTTAAACAGTGTGTTAAATTGGCTAGCACACTGTATTACGTTCTGTTATAGGAAATATGGCAAGAAACTTCCTATTGTGGCTTTGGTCATTCCACTACAGGCATGACCACTTCTGTAGCTTGTTTTTGAACGTTTCCCACTACAGAAATTGATGCAGCTGCCACATGGATTACTGCCCACACCTTCACTAAACATTGCAGTCTGGACATTGTGTCTCATAGATGAGCTGTGTTTGGCCTAGCTGTACTATAAGGCCTACTATCATAAGCCTATAGGCTCAAGCCTCCCAGACTGCTAGCTTTTGATACTGCTTGGGACTCATTCCAAAGGTGTGGCCTGATGAAAGAGATATCCTCAAAGAAAATAGAACAGTTACATAAGAACTTTCCATAACAGCACATCTTCGAGAGAATCTTTTTCATCAGGCCATGTCATCCTACCCTCCTTCCTCCTTCAGAGTTGTGACAAGGGATCTTTGTACTGCTGCTTCCATTGATGTCTTTTCTAGCAGTCTGTTTCACCTGGTATATGGAGTCTGGGGTCTCTCCAGTTTCCTAGAGTGAGCTCCTATGAGTATGATCTCCAGCGAGAAACTGAGAAGAGGAAGAACCGTCTATGTTTATGTAGATGCTAGCATGTGATGTTGTCATGGGCAGCCCTTGGCTAGCAAAGATCTGTGTGGTCCTAGTCTTGATGAGTGTATAGTTCCTCAGGTACAGCCTGATGAAAGAGATTCTCTCAAAGATCTGCTGTTACAGTAAGGTTTCATGTATATGCTGCCCCTATCCTTTGGAACACCCTCCCTGACCAGCTACGCAACACAGGCACATTGGTCTCCTTTAGGAAAGGGCTCAAAGCTATCTGCTGTCAAAATACCCATGCCTGTCCCAGGGAACTTTCAAGGTGCCCTAGACTAAATCTGGAAGCCTCCCTTGCCTGCGGGAGCAGTACCCCAGCACAATAGGAATTCAACAAAAGCTAAACTTAATTGCCTATACTGTCCACCTTGGCCAGTTGTCTTAGCCTGTATCCTATTCAATTTGTAACTAACTCACCGCCATTGTTGGCTGCCTACTTCTGTCTACTATAGCATGTACATAGCCTTTGTATGTCATATCATCATGTAAGTCTAAAGGCACTACTATCTGGCAAAAATAGTATCTATTGCTTGTTATATATTGTGACTGTCCAGTAAAGTAGTGCTTATTACTTGTGATCTATTTAATGTATCACTATTGCATCCTGTTGCACACAGGCTTCAATGTAACTAATTCTGTGTCGCCCTGAAAAAGGGACCACTTGGGCTCAGTGGGCTTACCTGGTCAACCAAATGAAATAAATAAGTAAATAAATCAAATATTAACTGTTCTTTTCTGTACATAACTATAAAAGACTCTTCTAATAAAGTATGTTTATACATTTTCAATTATTTAGTTCCAGCAGTGGCTAGGTTGTAAGCATAAACATTATTTCAGAAATTTTCAGATGACTAAAAATTGAAAAACACAATACTGGATTTAATGAAGCCCACTTGCCCTTATGATCAAAAATGAAGAAATCTTGTGAAGCAAATGTCCATAATTTTATTCAAATATCTTCCAGGTTAATATTCAACGTTTTGGGATATACCCTTCATCAGGACACTGGTCAAATTTCTAAAGCATAAATATACAAAAAATGTACATTAATAATTAATTTTTCGAAAAATTCATATTACTATGTAAACACCCAGTATAGTCAAACATCAAAAAACGTCCTTACATGTCACATTTTGAGTATCTAATTTCTTCTAATGCTCTAACATCAGGTACTAAATTTAATTCCCCCTTACAGCCACTGCAGAACGCCAACCTAACAAGCAACAAAAAATAATAATAAATAACCAAATGTAATAAATCTTTTCAATTAATAATATTATTGCAATGGATTGGCATTCACTTTTCTCATAGAATATATATATGTAAGTGTGCTTTTTCTGGTGTTGCCCTTCTAAACCATTTACATCTTATGTATCTTTACAAACATGTTTATCTTGAAATTACTATAATTTGAAGTCTTCAAAAAGCGTATAACAACTGAACTACCTTTTATAGTTTGAGCGTTAAGGTTCAAAAAATATCAAAAAACAGAATAAAGATGAAAACAAACATTTAACATATAACACTAGCACTTTAAATACATTGATTGTCCCCACTTGAGACTGTAAGGAGCTACTGTTTTCTTTAGTCTATTCTCCTACTACTCAAAAAATCTCATTACTAAATTTAAGTCCAAATAGAATGAAACACTGACCTGCTTTCATGTAACTTTATCTTCTAGATTCTTTAAGCCATCACCATGTTCAAATCATATTGCTTGTTAAAGAAGAACAAAGAACAACACTATGTGAGAACGCTACTGCAAAACTAACATTCCATTACTTTTTTAACACTAAAGCTCAACATTATTCGAGAATATATCTATAATAGGAATAAAAAACTTACTTTTCCAATTATTTAAGAAGTAAATCTGGCATCTGATCTACGGGAGTAAGAATGCGGGGAAATGAATAACTCACTTTTAAAAGGTGGAGAAGCAACACCTCTGAATCCAGCAACCAATGACAAACATTGATGTAAGCACTGATGTGCTCACCTGACTAAAAATTGCCAAACTTTGAGCCCCCATTCTTTCCCTACCGCACATCCAAATATCATGAAATGTGGCATCCTTTTAGTGTCTCCTCCAAACAGTAGGCATGCTGAAGTTCAAAATTCTAGATATAAGAATGTCTGAGTTATGGCCAATTCAATAATTTCACAGGAGTTCCATGAAATCAGAATTTGTTAATTTTGTCTAGCCCTACTCAAGGGACAGAGGCAGTTGTCCATGTCAATGGCACTGCAGAATACCACCTCCTATGGTAATGAATACCAGTCCTACAGTTCCATCTATGAAGTGTACATGCCTGAAAGAAATTATGAAGAAAATGTGATTCATAATGGAAGGAGGAGGATGATGAGGGATTCCATGTCATAATAGTGATCTAGAAACACCGGTTGCTATTATGGTGGGTGTACATCACCAAAAATTAATTTCAGCAATGCTCATTAGCAGCACACAGAAAAAAGGAACCCGAGACCTACAGGTCTCATTTTGCACCCCCCTGCATATGGGTGCTCAACTCCAGGGGGGTGCATGTCGAGGGGGGTGCAAAACTTGAAAAAAATACATGCCGCCAGGTGGCAAAAAAACCCACCAAAAAACACACCATGCCTGACCAGAATCCGGTACCCCATGCCTCCCAGCCAACCACCCTCCCAATGATGCCAGTGATCCAACTTAGCAGTAGCTCACCATAACCCCTCCCACATGCCAATCCTCTCCTGCCTCTCCCCCCTACGTGGGTATGTGCACACGTGTATATGCGTGAGTTCCTGTCGCAGTTTTTGTCAAGTTCAGTACCTAGTCACCCTCCTCCCTAGGTAGCCATGATCACAGTCGCCGAGACTGACTTACTGTTTTTCTCAGTGCTCAATCTCAGTCACTATGGTCAGGGACTACCATGATGATGTATTGTTTTCTGATCTGTGAAACTAACTATTTAATAGGGGCCAGGAGGTTTCAAGGGAGGCGTGACAGACATGGGGGAGAAAGGTGCATAGGTAGGGACAGCAGGTGGGTGTAACTAGATGAGGGGGACCAGCTAAATTAAAATGAGAAGGAACACACAAGGTGGTTCATCAGGGCCGGGGAACATAAGAGTTAGGGCAGGTACATGATACAGCAAAGTGGGATCATATGAGTGGCTTTTGAACGAGATAAGAGGGGGCTAAATATAAAGAAGATGGAAGACAGTTCCTGAGTGAGGGCACGTGGCCCAATGAAGACAGTTGACCAGTCTAAGAAAAGAAACAGGATATAACAACAGAGCAAGACTTGGAGGAGTGAAGAGAGTAGGAGAAGGGAACAGGAGGGGAAAGCAAGTTAAAGAGGTAGGAGAGAAGGGATAAGAACCAGAATTTAGAAATGAAGGAAGCACCATGAGAAAGGCAGTGAGAGGTTAGAGTGGGTGGGGCAGAGGTTGGTCAGGGATACAATGATGGGTGAAGGATGGGGCATTAGTGACAAAGTGTCAGAGTAAAATAGAAGGTCCAGTCTGGCAAGGGTGGATTTGGGAGCACCTCTATAGACCACATCTGCATAGTCAAATAGCGGCAGGACCATCTTGACCACAATCTTCTGTGGATCTGAGACTTGATCAGATTTGTTCCTGTAAAGGGATCCCAATTTAAGTCATAGCTTCATTATGGTGACATTAAAGTGGTCTGAAAAGTCTAGATTGCTACTGAGCCACACTTCTAGATATGTGAGGCAGGGGATGACATTAATGGGATTACAACTGAGAGTTGGTAAGAGTTTTCTTGGCATTCAGTGTGAGCTGGTGTGCACAGAACTGTTGCTAGCCTTGCTTGTAGAGCAGAAAGCAGCTAACTAAAAGAAGCTACATTTTCTTATTAATTTAAAACTTATATCTCAGCAGGAGTCAGTGTCTGTTGAGATTAAGTAGACTGATACTTTATTAGAAGTAGAAGGGGTCTTATTTAGGGTTAAAAAAAGAAAGAAAGTCTATGTGTTCTGTGCTGGGTAGGGTACTGTATCAGCTGACTTTGCTAAACCAGTAGGAGGAAAGAGAGCTTAATTGGGGGTGTGGCTTAGACACTATAAAAGCAGGTGACTCAAATTACAACTTCCTGTTGCTAGCCTTTTTTCTTACTAATTTTCCTCCATCCCACCCACCCTAAGCCAGTTCTACTTTTATAGCCACTGGAATTGACTGTCAACAGGAACTTCCTGTTTGGCAGTAGGAAGGGAAAGATCATAGAGAAACATTGGTTTTGTCAACCCTAAAGGAAAAAAGTAGCTCACTCCCCCCCCCAAGCTGCTGGTGGTCTGACATTGAGCAAGGAAGAAGGAGGCTACTGAAGAAGATAGGAAGTTGCTGTCCCAGAACAGGAAGGGTGAGAGTTGTAAGGAGAGGAGAGAGTATGCATACAGAGAAACAGTAGAGGGGACACAAAATAAGACATGATAGGAGTGGTGCAGTGCAATAGCTGTGGGGCAGCAGTGTTCTGGGAGACATTCTGAAGGCTGCGATGCTGCCCTATTTGCAGGCACCTGTCTGGTCTGAGAGAGGAGGTTGCCTGTCTCCAGGCTGACCTGGCTAGGATTCGAGAAACCTCCTCCCCCACCCAGGGACCACCAGGGCCAATGCCACTACCTCAGAGGTTGCAAAGAAAGAGGAGAGGCTGGACCAGGGTGAGCTCAGGAGGAAAGTGGTGGAACAGAGTTGCATCCCTCCAGCTGTACCTCTCCACAAGTCATTCGTCCTTCTGGAGGATAGTGGTTCCTCTACGGAGGCACCTGCAGTGGAGACCAAGGAGGATGCTGGGAACCTTCACAAAGGAGACCCACAGGAGGGTGGCATGGGACCCCACAGGGGAAGAAAACAACTTCTGGTGGGGGACTCAATCATTAGGGGGATAGAAATAGGGGAGGAAGGGGAAAGGGAGGTAAGGTGCCTTCCTGGTGCCATGGCTTGGAGAGACAGGAAGCAAATCCTCAGGATCATGGGAGCAGCTGCATGAGGGGGGGAGCTGGATGTCATTGTCCACCTAGGGACAAATGACCTGGCTAGGAATGGGATCAGAGCAGTGCAAGAGGAGTTTGTAGAGTTCAGGAGGGGCCTTAGACAAGTAGCGCAAATGGTAACCTGCTGCCTGTCTATGGCAAGGGTGATGCTAGGGCACTCCTCACCAGGGAATTCAATGAGTGGTTGAAAAACTGGTGTGAAGCTCAGGGTTTTGGCTTTACAGGGGACTGGGGAGACACCTGGAGGGATGCAGGCCTATACTGGCATGATGGTCTGCATCTGTCTGGGGGGAACCAGGATCCTAGGTGAGAGGTTTAAATGCTTCATTGGCAAGCATTTAAACTAGCCAAGGGGGGAGGCACTGAAAAGGAGCAGGGAAATTCCAGCCTCCCCCTACAAAACATGGTAATTAGTGAGGTAAACACCAAGGTAGAGAAGTCATTAGGGAGCAGGACAGAGGTGAATGTAAAAAAAAGGCAAAGGCAGTAAGGACAGGAATGGGGCTAAAAGGGGTAAGGCCATCAAAAATTGGAGGGTGATGAGTACCAATGCCCGCAGTCTGTGTAACAAGCTCCCTGAACTAGTGGCCTTGATGGAAGAGGGTTGCCTGGATATTGTGGCAGTCACAGAAACTTGGTACACAGAGAACCATGACTGGGATGTCAACATACCAGGATACACAATCTACAGGAGGGACAGGGAGGGTAAAAGAGGAGGAGGAGTAGCTCTCTATGTAAAGGAAGGGATCAAAGCAACATAACTAAAGAGTAAACAGGAAGGAGATGAGGCACTCTGGGTCACCCTGGAGACAGGAAATGGCACCACAATCCGCATGGGGGTTGTAAACAGACCCCCATCTCAGGGGGAGGGAATGGACAAGGAAATGATAGAAGGCTTCCTTAGAATGGCAGAAAAGGAGGAGATATTGTTGATGGGGGACCTGAATATGCCAGACATTAACTGGAGCACCTTTGCTGCAGGCACATCCAAGAGCAGGGTCATTCTTGATGCCCTACAGGGGGCATGTCTCAGACAGCTAGTATTGGAACCCACTCAGGAGGGAGCAATCTTAGACCTGGTATTCTCAAATGGGGATGGAGAAAGAATCTCAGATTTAGAAGTGGGTAGCCATCTGGGAACAAGTGACCACCAAACAGTGTGGATCACGATAAACACAGCCATACAATCAAGCCATACAAAAGCAAGAGTATTGGACGTTAGGAGGGCTGACTTTAGGAAAATGAGAGAGTGCCTCAGAAAAGCACTAGCAAACAGGCAAGAAGGAGGGGTGGAGGAACAATGGGGAGTGATCAAAACAGCCATCACAGAGGCAACAAGCCTTTGTGTAAAGCAAATCAATAAAACACAACAAAGGAAAAAACTGCTATGGTTCTCAAAAGAGGTGGCAGGGAAGGTTAAGGAGTAAAGGATAGCATTCAGGAAATGTAAGGAAACACAGAAGGAGCAGGACAGAGAACTTTATCGGTTAAAGCAGAAAGAGGCTGGGAAGGCAGTCAGAATAGCAAAGGCCCAAACCAAGGAAAGGATAGCCAATTCAGTTAAGAAGGGGGATAAGACCTTTTATAGGTACATTAGGGAGTGAAGAAAGACCAAAGAAGGGATACTGAGGCTTAATAAAGGGGAGGGAATGTGGGTAGGGTGACAGTGAAAAAGCAGGGATACTGAATGAATATTTCTGCTCAGTATTCACAAAGGAAGAGGAGGGGGAGGTACCTAAACCAAATAAGAGAAACACTCTCTGAAGACGGGGTTGATACCAGTCCATTTACAGAAAAAAGGGTTCTGAAAGAACTAATAAAATTGAAGGTGGACAAAGCAATGGGGCCTGATGGGATTCACCAAGAATTCTAAAAGAACTAGCGTGAGAACTAGTGACACCGCTGACTACTCTCTTTAACAAATCATGGGAGGATGGGGTGGTACCCAAAGACTGGAGGAGGGCAGATGTAATTCCTCTTCACAAAAGTGGGAGCAGGACAGAGGCAGGAAACTACAGACCAGTTAGTTTGACCTCAGTGGTAGGGAAAATGATGGAATCACTTCTGAAGGAAAGAATTGTTCAGTACCTAGATGCCAGTGGGGCACAGGACCCAAGGCAGCATGGATTCACTATGGGAAGGTCGTGTCAGATAAATCTAATAGATTTCTTTGACTGGGTGACCAAAGTAGTAGACCAGGGAGGGGCTGTGGACATGGCCTACCTAGATTTTAGCAAGGCATTTGATACAGTCCCACACAAAAGATTAATACACAAGTTAGTCAGTCTTGGAGCAGGTCCCAAGGTGGTAGCCTGGATAAAAAATTGGCTAGAGAACAGGACGCAAAGGCTAGTAGTAAATGGAGTACACAGTGAAGAAAGGAGGGTTACTAGCGGGGTACCGCAGGGTTCAGTACTGGGACCAGTCCTTTTTAATGTCTTTATAAGTGACATTGCAGAGGAACTGGTAGGAAAAGTATGTCTCTTTGCAGACAACACAAAGATCTGCAACAGGGTTGATACACAAGATGGAGTGGAAAGGATGAAAGGGACTTGGCAAGTTGGAGGAATGGTCAAATGTGGCAACAGATTCAATACCAAAAGTGCAAGGTAATGCACATGGGAAACAAAACCCAGGAAGCGTGACACTATGGGGGTGAGATACTGACAACAGTAAAATGGAAAGGGACCTGGGGTAATTATATCAGATGACCTAAAAGTGGGCAAGCAATGTGAGAAGGCAGTAAGGAAGGCTGGGGGATACTGAGATGCATAGGAAGAGGCATCAATAGTAGAAAACAGGAAGTTGTTATCCTCTGTACAGACAGTTGGTGAGACCCCATCTGGAGTACTGTGTACAGTTCTGGAGACCCCATCTCCATAAAGACATAGACAAGTGGAGAGCTGTTCAGAAGGGCAACAAAATGATTGCGGGGTCTGCACCAGAAGACCTCTGAAGAAAGACTAAAGAGCTTAATATGTATACCCTTGAGGAAAGAAGGGAGAGGGGACATGATAGAAACTTTCAAGTACCTCAAGGGGAATCAACAAAGTCCAAGGTAGCATCTTTCAGAAAAAGAGATGTGCAGAACAAAAGGGGCACAATTTGAAGACAGAGGGGGGACGGCTCAGAGGTAATGTGAGGAAGTATTTTTTCACAGAGAGGGTTGTGGATGCATGGAACAGCCTCCCTGAGGAGGTTGTGGAGTCAAGAACAGTGGGGGAATTCAAGAATGCATGGGACAGACATAAGGCAGTCCTAGTGGGGGGTAGGAGGAAGTAAGCTATTGGTTTACTAGGATCTGCAGCTTATCTGCTGGGTAAGAAAATGGGCAGACTAGGTGGGCCAAGCGGTCCTTATCTGCAGTCAAATTCTATGTTTCTATGTGGACACTGTCAAAATCTCACTGTAATACCTGCTCCAACAGGGTGGTAGAGGCTCCGATGGCATAAAATATTGTGTCATCAGCATACATGTGAATATTTTCTGAGACAAAGTTTTAGGGAAGGTTGTTGAAACAAATGCTGAAGTCTTTATTGTATCTGTTGTCTTATGCCCTGCTTGGATTTTGCATTCTGTATTTGTTTTGAGTTTGTCTTAATTATGTACTTGTTGCTTGTGAAAATGGGAAAATTGTTATTCAGTGTACACATATAAAACATAAAACATAACATGTAGTGAAAACAATAGGCCCAAACTGGAGCCTTGAGGCACACCAGAGTAAAAGAGGAGAGGCTAGGAAACTGGTCTGCTTCTGAATTACTTAGAGTGGTTTTATCTCCAGATGTACTGAATGGCAGAGGCTGTTTGCTCTGCTGTGGCAGTGGAACCCGTGTATTTCTGGGGACTAATGCACCCTGGTTTCCTTGGCTGTACTCAGCCCTTATCCTCACAGATGCACTGAATGACTCACTGGAAAGGCTGTTTGCATTGCAGTGGCAGTGGAACCAGAGGATTTCTGGAGACTAATGCACCCTGGTTTCCTTGGCTGTACCCAGCCCTAATCCTCACAGATGCACTGAATGACTCAATGGAAAGAATGTTTGCACTGTACTGGTAGTGGAACCAGAGGATTTCTGGGGACTAATGCACCCTGGTTTCCTTGGCTGTACCCAGCCCTTATCCTCACAGATGCACTGAATGACTCACTGGAAAGAATGTTTGCACTGCACTGGTAGTGGAACCAGAGGATTTCTGGGGACTAATGCACCCTGGTTTCCTTGGCTGTACCCAGCCCTTATCCTCACAGATGCACTGAATGACTCACTGGAAAGAATGTTTGCTCTGCTGTGGTAGTTGAACCTGTGGATTTCAGGGGACTAATGCACCCTGGTTTCCTTGGCTGTACCCAGCCCTTATCCTCACAGATGCACTGAATGACTCACTGGAAAGAATGTTTGCTCTGCTGTGGTAGTTGAACCTGTGGATTTCAGGGGACTAATGCACCCTGGTTTCCTTGGCCGTACCCAGCCCTTATCCTCACAGATGCATAATCATGACTCCAGGTCCCTGTTCCACCATGATCAGCTTCTGCACCTCCACTGCTTACTGAACCTGTACTGGTGGAACTGGCATAGCAGAACATTTCAGTTTAGTTCAGTGCAGTTTTATTCAGGATAAATTCTATTGAGCAGAGTTGGTTTACAATGGTGTCATGTTAAGGCAGAGCTTCTTATGACAAGCAAACAAGTTACATCCATAAATGTTCTCTCTGTCTCTAAAGCTTATGCACATTGGCAAAAAAAAAAAATTAAGGATTTTGGCGCCTTGGTTCATATACCACCAGTAGCCTGTAACAAATATTGTCAGATTATTCTTTAAAAATCCCACCCCCTCCCACAACTTTACCTGTCTGCTTAATTTAATCTGCCCTGCTCCTGCTGTGTATATGTGTGTGTGTGGGGGAGGGGGATTGTAAATAAAGACGAATATGGTTGTCTATGCCCTCTACACTATCAGAAGTCAGTAAAATAATTTTTGTCAAATAAATGATTCAAAGATCCACCCTGCACTTTTCCCAGCCTCATGAATTCACTCTGTCGTGCCCCTGTAGCAGGGCCTGCAGCTGCCCACATTGTGCACTTTCACCTCTCCTAACTGCAGCATAATCTCACTGCCTGCCTGACAATACAGTTATGTATAGTGAGAATTAGTAACTGGAATGATAATGCACAATTCTCTGAGGATTTCTGAAGTTTCTCTTCAACAGTAACTGCTTTCTGTGTAAAAGGAGCTCTGTCAGTCGCTACTGCTGTCTCAGGCCCTTCCGCTGTGTGAGAGGGCGGCAATGTTTTGCTGAGATGTATAGAGCAGGACAAGCTCTCGTTATCCGGTGTCATTAGTGCCTGCTGCAGGTTATGTGGCTTGCCAAAAATGTGAACATGCTAAGTGTATTCCCCTTGTCAAAACTGCTGCTCCTGCATCACAACAGCAAAGTACCAAAGGAAACCAAGTTTCTTCAGCCCTGCTTTACCAGCATCCAAAACGTTACATTTCAACGTGTTCACTGTCTGCAATTTTATCATCAGCTCATCCTTCCTCCATACTCAGTTTGGGTGTAGTCGATGCCTGGAAGCAGAGGGGGCAGAAAAGCTGGACCCTGAGTCCTTTCTGTCATCACAATACTGTACTATGCAATTATGAGAAGATGTTTCTTCTATGTTTTGTTAAAACAGCTGGGTGGCAGGCCCCAGGATGGGCTTCCTATGCAGACACAGGGCCTCAGTATCACAGAAAGTCAGATTAAATGTTTCCCACACTATAATCATGACAGATTACAGTGACCTCACCTATGGCAATGTTCTGTTTTGGCAACTGAAGAGACTGAAAGCATGTTCAACATGAGGGTCAGATTTGTACCCAGCACACCCTGCACGACACATTATTTCACTCTGGTTAACCATCATGGCTGGCTATCCTTCAACAACACGATCAAGCTGCAGTTGCTAAACATTATGCATAGATATGCACCGTGTTAGGGCCCTGGATATGTTGTGGGCCTGTTAAAAACGAGGTCAGCTGCAGACGTGGCATCAGAATTATGTACTAGACTCTCAGGTGTTAAGGGCACACTTCAGAAACAAAGGGACTTTGTAAAGATGTTTATGTTTTATATGACTATATTTACAGTTTGCATGCAACTGCTGAATTTGCATCTAGTGGCTATGGGGAGGCAAACATAAAGTACTGGAATATGTTTTGCAGAATTAAGAAAACTATCTCTTATTAAAATGAACACATCGCAATAGTAATATTTTAATACATTTTTCCTATGTGACCTCAGGTCACTGCAATGCTGAAGGAAGGAGAAAGTATCTGCAAAACACTGAAGAGTTAACCATGTCTGGTGGTTCCCCTACATGTATTCCAGACTGCCGTTTAAACAGCAAGGAAAGGCTGTGTTTTACCCCTCATGGCAGGCAGATGCACAAAAAAATTACAATAAACATTTCAAATAAGCAGCACAACACTTAACTGGCAGGTAATTAATGAGTATGGTGCCACGGTTTGTTTTAGTCTTTTAATTATGTAGGTACAGAATGTGTGACAGAAATGGGGAACTGAGTAGTTAATTGTTTGGGTTCACTGAAATTTATCCACAGTAAGATCAGAGCCTGCATTGCAGCAGGCTTGTGGGCGAGACATAGATTAGGTATCAGTTCTCTCCTAGCATAGTAGAAAGCAAGAGAAGTGTCAAAATACCTTATCCTGTAGAATTTTTCATTCTGCTGTCTACTGTATTATTCAAGACCATTTATTTATTTTTCCTTTAAAAGTGCATTTTCTCTTTCTCGTATCAAGATATCTTGTTATTGTAAATCCTGACTTTTGTAATAAAAAGTCATGACTGGGTCTTAATTGCCAAGGTAGCCGTATTATTTTCACTTGCAAAGATGATATGTCTGGCATTCATCAGCCAAGAAGCAGTCAAACAGATTTGACCTGTGGTGACCTCCCAGCTCTGTGCAAGGGAGGGAGGACTAAAATCCTGGAAATCCAGGTTGGTGGCAACTGAAAAATGAAAATACACTGATAACTTTCAAAAGGCAATTACAGCCCTGAAGGGAGAGTTCGTCACAGTATGTAAGTATGTATGTTATTTAGAAGTTTAGGCTTGGAATGGCACACTTTGCTGAAGCTTGTTTCCAAGTGCTATGTGGGAGAGAGTTAATAATGAGGAGGTTAACTGACTTGGTCTGAGTCACACACTATGTAAGAGGTGGTTGTGGGTTTCATACCCAGGTCTGCTTGGTCTCTGTGTTAAGCTATTTATCTATTTATTTATTTGTTAACTGGGTAGGTGCACTGATCCAAAAGACCGTTTTCAGGCAGGACCTGGGCCATGAAGATGGCACAATGAGAAAACAGGCAGTGTACAAAACAACGTTGTTACATCAGGAAGGTAGGCAGAGTATAACATTACAGACATCAGAAAATGTAAAAGATACAGTGGCTTAAACAGAGAAAAACCACAAGTTGTATTACAAATACAATTGTATTTATTTATTGGAAAAGGTTTCACCAGGAAAGACAACATGAGCTGAGCACAGCTCTTTTCCAGAAGCATCCTGGGGGGAGGGTACACAATGGGAGATCAAGCAGATACATGATACAAAGATAAAATACATACAGTGCAAATCAGCTACAAACGAGAGTAACTAACACAGTACATTTCAATCCTGGACAGCAGTTATAATCACATAAAAGAAGGAGACGGGAAGCAAAGTTGACAGTCGAGACAGTGGGTGAGACATACTGTGGTTAACAGTACAATAAGTAGAAATAACATAGAAGTAGCAACCAGGAGGTAGCTTGTAAGGTAAAGGCCGTGGAGAACAAAGGAGAAGGGAGGTAAAGGAAGTAGCAAGTGCAATTAGGTCTAAAAGGGTTACTAAGCGCTACAAGTGGAGGGGGAGTTGAGGGAGGGTGGGGTGGAGTAAGGGTAGGTGGGAGAGAGGAGGGGGCAAGTCAGGGATTAATCACAATCAGGAAGCTGGGAACCCTGAAAAGGGAGCGGTCAGGCAGAAAGAAGTTGAGGACCTCGAAGGGGGACAGGGCTCAGAGAGGAAGAGGAGGGAGGAGCCAGGACTGATCTCCTGCAGGGTGCAGAGAACCCCAGAAGAGGACAGAATACAGCAGAAAAACATGAAGGAGAGGACTGGGGAGCCAAGAAAGTGAACCCCTTCAGGATGCTGCGAACCCTGCAAGGGGACAGGAACTAGCAGGGAAGGAAGAGGAAGGAGACAAAAATTGGGGGCAGGCAATAGCTACAGGTTGCCTAGAGATGGAAAGAATATGCATATGGGAGGGGTAGGGATGGGGCATGGGTAGGGATAGAGGGGGTGGGAGAAGAGCGGGTGGGGCAAGATAGGTTGGGTAAGGTTTGGTGCAGTTGCAGTTGCAGACGTGCAGAGTGCTTATTGAGAGGGAATGAGAGTGAATGGTGGGACTGACAATACAAATTGTGTTACAAATTCCATTCATGTAAGAATGTCATTATATAATTGCAAAAATACAGCTATTTAGGAGAAGTAGTAAGTACCGGAAGTGCTAGGTGATTCATAAAGCATACAAGAGTGCCACCTTTTTAAGGAAGGAATGTAATTGGGACTCTTGAGTGAGGGAGGGAGGGACAGACATATGAAGTCAGCCTGAGGAACAGGAACAATTGACTTCCAACTGTAACCAGGTTTTGAGGTGAGTTTTATTAGTAAGGTGGGAGTTCAGCAAGCAAAGAGAAGCAGGGAGTCTATTCTACAGAGTAGGGGCAGTGACAGACAGGGCTTTGCTTCCCAGGACCGCAGAAATCCTGAGAACCTCCAGTGGTAGGACTGAGGATACCAAGAGGCACCTGGAGTGACCTTATGTTTGATTAGAGATGAATAAGGTGATAGTTTGTCCCCTCTAATGGCACTATCAATGATGCTGCCAATCGCATAGTCATAGCAGCCTTGGTGGAGGGGAGCCACCCTAAGGAATGGTATAGGGTACAGTGATGTGTGGAGAAGGGTTCCAGGAGTGCAGTCCCACAAATACTGTTACATACAGTAGTAAGCTTGGAGCTCAGAGAGGTGGATACCTGGGAGTTGACCTGGAAACAGTAGTCTGGCAGAGGGAGGAGGTTGCCTTGGGCGATGGCTAGGTGTGCATCTGGGGTAAGATAGTGTATTAATCTGTAACCAGACCCAATTTTCTGGTTAACCCATCATGAAGTATTGTTAATGTGTAATGAGAAGGATAGGGAAGGGTCGAGATGATGCCTGGATATTTAAAATTGGGAACATTCTGCAGTGGAGGGCCTTCTGGAGTAAGTACAATTAGGGAGGAATTTGACTTTGCGAGATTTGCAAGGTGGAGTTCGTACCCCAGTAGCATAGCCTTGGTTGTTTTCTCATTGACAAGGAGATTGTTGGACAGAAACCATTTATAGGCAGCCTCGTAGGTCAGGGTCCGAGTGGTGGACATAGTTGCAAGGGATTTATCACTGTCAAATAAGACAAGATCATCCACGTACAGTGGTACCTCACATGAAATATTATCAGTGAGAAGGGAGTTAATGAAGAAGGAGAACAGTAGAGGGACCATAATAGAGCCCTGGGGAACCCCCGTAGAGACTGGCATGGCTGGGGAGGTGGCAGTACTTTTATTTACCAGTTGGGATCTACTGGAGAGATAGCTCCAGAACCACAGTGATGTTTCAGATGAGCACCCAAGGTTCTGGAGATTTGTATGCAGGAGGCCGTGGCTGACTAGGTTGAAGGCCTTAGTCAGATCCATGAATACAGCACCATTTCCATTCCCCTTATCCATGTTCCTGAAGGACATGGTTTGTGAATTGGGCCAGGGAAGATGTGGTGCTGTGGTGTTTCCAAAACCCTTGTTGCTGTGGACACAGCAGGCTGTGCTTTCCTATTTGTTCAGTAAGGTGGTGATGGATCACTTTTTCCAGGTGTGGGGGATGGATTTGAGCCTATAGTTGTCGAGGGATGGGGGTCACCAGCTTTAAAGATGAAGATGACTTTATAGAAACATAGAAACCTGATGGTAGATAAGGACCGCTTGGCCCACCTAGTCTGCCCATTCCCTACATATTGGATAAGCTGCAGATTCTTGTTAAACAACAGCCAACTTCCTCCTACCATCCACTATAATTGTGTATTGTCTGTCCCATGCATTCTTGAATTCCCCCCACTGTTTTTGACCCCATGACCTCTTCAGCAAGGAGGTTACATGTTCCACCACCCTCTCCATGAAAAAATACTTCCTGATGTTGCCACTGAGTCATCCTCCCAAACTGTGCCCCCTTGATCTTGCACATCTCTTTCTCTCAAAGATGCTCTCTTCTTGGACATTGTTGATTTCCTTGAGGTACCTGAAAGTTTCTATCATGTTCCCCCCTTCCTCCTTTCCTCTAGGGTATTAAGCTCTTTAAGTCTCTCCTCATATGACTTCTGTTGCAGACCCTGCACCATTTAGTTGCCCTCCTCTGGACTGCCTCTATCCTGTCTATATCCTTGAGAAATGGTCTTCAGAACTGCACGCAGTACCCCAAATGGGGTCTCACCAACAGTCTGTACAGAGGGATAACAACTTCCTGTTTTCTACTGGTGATGTCTCTCCTTATGCATCCCAGTATCTCTCCAGCCTTCCTTACTGCCTTCTTACATTGCTTGCCTACCTTTAGGTCATCTGGTATGACTACCTCGAGGACCCTTTCCATTTTTGTTGTTGTGAGTACACCCCTTCCCCACTGTGTACTCTTCCCCTGGGTTTTTGTTTCCCAGATGCATTACTTTGCACTTTTTTGCATTGAATCTAAGCTGCCATATTTTTTGACCATTCCTCTAACCTTGCCAAGTCCCTTTTCATCCTTTCCACCCCACCTTGTGTATCAACCCTGTTGCAGATTTTTGTATCATCTGCAAAGAGGCATACTTTTCCTTCCAGGCCCTCTGTAATGTCTCTTGTAAATACACTAAAGATGACTGGTCCCAGTACTGAACCCTGCTGTACCCCACTAATAAGCCCCCTTTCTTCAGAGTGTACTCTGTTTACTATTACTCTCTGCATCCTGTTGGTCAGCCAATTTGTTACCCAGGCTATCACCCTGGGACCCACTCCCAGGGTGGCTAACTTGTTTATTAATCTTTTGTGTGGTACTGTGTCAAATGCCTTGCTAAAGTCAAGGTAGGCCATATTTACAGCCCCTCCCTAGTCTACTACTTTGGTCACCCAGTCAAAGAAATCTATTAGATTCATCTGACATGACCTTCCTTCAGTGAATCCGTGTGCCTTGGGTCCTGTGCCCCTCTGGCCTCTAGGTACTCAGCAGTTCTTTCTTTCAGAAGTGATTCCATCATTTTCCCTACTACAGAGGATAAATTAACAGGTCTGTAGTTTTCTGCATCTGTCTTACTGTACTCCCACATTTGTGAAGAAGAATCACATCTGCCCTCCTCCAATCTTCAGGTACCACACCGTCATCCCATGATTTGTTAAAAAGAGTAGTCAGTGGTGTCACTAGGTCTCTCCCTAGTTCTTTTAGAATTCTTGGGTGAATCTTAGCATTCTTTCATAGTGCTGGAATGTTGCTGTTGACAGGGATAACTTAGAAATAAGGGCAATGGGTTTAGAAATTGGAAATGCAAGGGGCAATGAGTTTAAAGAAAAAGGGGTAGAGTTCGCTGGAGGGCTGGCTGGGGGGAGAAGGATGGAGCATCCTAGTGACTGCTCTCCTTTTCCGGGGGGAGGTTGGGGTCATCACCTGATGCTCGATGGACCCCTGGTGGAAGCCGGGGGTACTGCAGTGACCGCCGTTCAACAGAAGTTCGGAGGCAGGGCGGATGCAGGTCGTCATTGCACGTCCCTGCCCCTGCATAAAGGGGGGGAGGAAAAAATCCACTCCTGCACCCGCTGGCACAATGAAGCCTGCTCCAGCTGCACTAGGTGCTCAGGCTGACTCCCGCCTCTCTCAATTTCATGGCACCTTTGGTCAAGGTGCCATGACCCTGCCCTGGGGGGAAAGCCAGGGGGTTCAAGGGAGGATGGCTGAATGTGAGAAGCCACAGCTGGAGTCCATGACCGGGCTGATGGTCTCGGCACAGGAATGCAGGAGAAAAAAAGTATAAATGAAAAAAAAAAAGAAAAAAGGGGTAGAGCCCATCACTGCCTGGGCTTCCCCTGTTTGCAAGGCTGTTGATGAGGTGAGGGTCTCGCTGGTGGAGATAACATAACCTCCTGTTTGTGGCTCATATGAATTCCCACCGTGACTGATTGCAATCTATAAACAGGATCATGACATCACGTATAGACAGGCAGCAGGGTACAAGATGTCTGAGGTATCCCACCGTGACTGATTGCAATCTATAAACAGGATCATGACATCACGTATAGACAGGCAGCAGGATACATGATGTCTGAGGTATCCCACAGTGACTGATTGCAATCTATAGACAGGATCATGACATCACGTATAGACAGGCAGCAGGGTACATGATGTCTGAGGTATCCCACCGTGACTGCTTGCAATCTATAAACAGGATCATGACATCACGTATAGACAGGCAGCAGGGTACATGATGTCTGAGGTATCCCACCGTGACTGATTGCAATCTATAAACAGGATCATGATATCACGTATAGACAGGAAGCAGGGTACATGATGTCTGAGGTATCACACAGTGACTGATTGCAATCTATAAACAGGATCATGACATCACATATAGACAGGCAGCAGGGTACATGATGTCTGAGGTATCACACAGTGACTGATTGCAATCTATAAACAGGATCATGACATCACGTATAGACAGGCAGCAGGGTACATGATGTCTGAGGTATCCCACCGTGACTGATTGCAATCTATAAACAGGATCATGACATCACGTATAGACAGGCAGCAGGTTACACGATGTCTGAGGTATCCCACAGTGACTGCTTGCAATCTATACACAGGATCATGACATCACGTATAGACAGGCAGCAGGGTACATGATGTCTGAGGTATCCCACTATGACTGACTGCAATCTATAAACAGGATTATGACATCACGTATAGACAGGTAGCAGGGTAAATTATGGCTGAGTGCCAAGGATCCAATTCTGAAGCAGCCATCTTTAGAAACAAAGAACAAAGGTCAATATCAACACATAAAATAAGTGAAATATTAACTGGCTGTAAATACGTCACATGCTGTTTAAGAATTTGTTGAACTGAAAAGAACACTTAGGGCATCAGTGAACACTAAGTGGTTACAGGACAAGCATTTGAAACAATGAGATTTTCTTTTTTTTTCATTTAAAGTTTATTAGACTGGTTTTATGGTACAGAGGACAGATATACATAGTACAGATATCGTATACATAGGACAATATATCAGGATGAATGAATCTGCCCACCTCCCTCCCTCCCCATCTTCCCTGTACTTATATACCCACCCTACTAATACATATTAGTATTCTACCCCTATTCCCTATAAACCATGCAGCACAATCAATTCAAATGGGGAACATACATGAGTGATATAAAGACTACAGCAGCAATAATGAAACAATGAGATTTTGACAGCTCAGGCAAAGAAAAAAGGAGAGTATTATTATCCACAAATCACATTTCAGCTCACTGGTACACAAGGACAGTAACATGCAGCCAGATTATGTCAAAGAAAAGGATAGTAATATTATTCACAAACCACATTACAGCTCACAGGTACTCAGGGCAGTCACACACAGCCAGGTCATGTAAAAGAAAAGGGCAGTAATATTATCCACAAACTACATTTCAGCTCACAGGTACACAAGGACAGCAACACACAGGCAGATCATGTGAAAGAAAAGGACAATAATATTATCCACGACCCACATTCCAGCTCACAGCTACACAAGGACAGCCACACACAGCCAGGTCATGTAAAAGAAAAGGGCAGTAATATTATCCACAAACCACATTCCAACTCACAGGTATTCAGGACAGTCACACACAGCCAGGTCATGTAAAAGAAAAGGACAGTAATATTATCCACGACCCACATTCCAGCTCACAGCTACGCAAGGACAGCCACACACAGTCAGATCATGTAAAAGAAAAGGGCAGAAATATTATCCAGAAACCACATTCCAACTCAGAGGTACACAGGGCAGTCACACACAGTCAGATCATGTAAAAGAAAAGGACAATAATATTATCCACGACCCACATTCCAGCTCACAGCTACACAAGGACAGCCACACACAGCCAGGTCATGTAAAAGAAAAGGGCAGTAATATTATCCACAAAGAACATTCCAGCTCACAGGTACACAAGGACAGCCACACACAGTCAGGTCATGTAAAAGAAAAGGGCAGAAATATTACCCAGAAACCACATTCCAGCTCACAGGTGCACAAGGACAGCCATACACAGTCATATGATGTAAAAGAAAACGACAGTAATATTTTCCACAAACCACATTCCAGGTCATAGGTATACAAGGACAGCCCCACACAGGCAGATCATGTAAAAGAAAAGGACAGTAATATTATCCACAAACCACATTCCTGGTCATAGGTACACAGGACAGCCACACACAGCCAGATCATGTAAAACAAATTCTGGCCTGAGCCAATAGGGCTGCAGTTAAGGAATTGGGGGTAAAATTAATTTTGCACTCATGCTGATGGCAAGTAACTGCTGAAAGCAGTGTGTGTGTGTGTGTGTGAACCTCAGAACATCTTGAGAAAAATGTGCACAGAGTAGGGGAGACCAAAATTTGCCACAAAGCAAAAGTGAAGGCCTTATGCCCCAATGGCTTTTACTCTCTGGTTTCAGTAGAAAACTTGAGTTAATGTGAAGATGATGACTCTTAAGGTAAACGTGAATTAAGATGAGGCCTTTCCTCACAGTGCAGACACCATGTAAAAGAGCAACTTTTTGGGCTATACTTTGTGTAGCAGAATTAAAAACAAGCATTTGTCAATGCTGAATGTTGTCTTGCTGGCATTGGTATTGGTAGTGCAGGAGTTAGAGACATGCATAATAGGAGTGGCAGTGAAGTATTGAACTGACACCAACTCCACCCTCACCCTGCAGAGACTGACAGGCATTGAGGTGTGCCTTTGTGTCATCGGCCATAACGCTCACACCATTTCACCTCACCTACCCTGCAGACACCGACAAGTGTTGCAGCATGTCATGCAGTTTTCGGGCCTTACACTCACCCCATTCAATAAGGAAATAGGTTGAGATGGGTGCAGTATAGGAGAATGGGGTGAACTTTGGGGTGAAGAGTCCAAGGTACACCTCAATGCCTGTCACTTGCTGCAAGGTGGGGGTATGGGTGGAATGGCGTGAGCACTACAGTCGAAAATCCAAAGTTACACCCCGATGGCTGTTAGTCTCTACGGGGTGGGGCGTTGCAGTTGGAAACCCAAATACCCCAGGAGTTTTTTGATATTTTCACTCTAAACTTTCAACATGGGATTTTTGTGACCCCACCTCATGAACTGTGGCACTATCAGTTCGTGAGTCAAAAGGTGACTTTGCACAGTGACTGTGCCATTTGGTGCCACAGGTGTGAAAACACATTTTGGGCAGGATGTGAAAAATGACAGCTGTACTGTTCATGTAGAGGTGTAAAACAGTGGCAATGCTGAAAATCTGGAGTGTAAATATGAAAAATTGGAGAAGTCAGGAGCGTGCATAGAAACTGCACAACACAAGGCCTTAACACAATTATTTGGGGGATTTTGTTAACCATATTTTCAACATAGGCATTTTGGGACCTCTGCTTATGAACAGTGGCACTGTGTTTTTGTTAATCTGTCCCGAACATTGATTTCCCACAGTGACCACACCATTGTGCGCCAGATGTGCAAAAACTCATTTTGGGCAGGATATGAAAACTGACAGCTGTGCTGTTCATAAGGAGGTTTGAAAAATGGCAATGTTGAAAATCTTGAGTATAAATATCATAAATTAGAAACGTAGGAACACAGATGTTGATGGCAGATAAGGACCACTTGGCCCACCCAGTCTACCCATTTCCCTACCTACAGGATAAGCTGCAGATCCTAGTTAACCAAGAGCCTACTTTCTCCTACCCCCCTTAGAATTGACTTATGTCTGTTCCATGCATTCTTGAATTCCCCCACTGTTTTTCACACCACGACCTCCACAGGAAGACAGTTCCATGCATCCATAACCCTCTCTGTGAAAAAATACTTCCTCACATTGCTCCTGAGCTGTCCCCCATTGTCTTCAGATTGTGCCCCCTTGTTCTTACACATCTATTTTTTTGACAGGTGCTACTCTCTTGGACTTTGTTGATTTCCTTGAGCTACTTGAAAGTTTCTATCATGCCCCCCCTCCTTTCCTCAAGGGTATACATATTAAGCTCCTTTAGTCTCTCTTCATATGTCCTCTGGTGCAAATCCTGTGCCATTTTAGTTGCCCTCCAATGGACAGCTTCCATCCTGTGTATGTCCTTGCAGAGATGGAGTCTCCAGAACTGGACTCAGTACTCCAGATTTGGCCTCACAAACTGTATGAACTGAGCGATAACAACTGTTTTCTACTGGTGATGCCTCCCTCTATATATACCAGTATCCCCCAAGCCCTCCTTACTGCCTTCTCATGTTGCTTGCCTATCTTTAGATTGTCTGATATGACTACCACCAGGTTCCTTTCTGTTTTTGTTGTCGTTAGTATCTCACACCCCATTGTGTACTCTTCCCCTGGGTTTTTGTTTTCAAGGTGCATTACTTTGCACTTTTTTGTGTTGAATATAA
The DNA here is from genome assembly GCA_016271365.2 of Neoceratodus forsteri. NCBI lineage: Eukaryota > Metazoa > Chordata > Ceratodontiformes > Ceratodontidae > Neoceratodus > Neoceratodus forsteri. The sequence goes on from CM057454.1 coordinate 1,345,021,600, forward strand.
GGTGCCATACATTTGACCATTCCTCCAACCTCGCAAGTCCCTTCTCATCCTTTCCATTCCATTTTGTGTATCAACCTTGTTGCTGATCTTTGTGTTGTCTGCAAAAAGACATACTTTTTCTTCCAGTGCCTCTGCAATGTCACTTATAAAGACATTAAAGAGTACCAGAACCAGGTACTGAACCCTATGGTACCCCACTAATAACCCCCCTTTCTTCAGAGTGGACTCCATTTACTATTTCCCTCTGTGTCCTGTTGTCCAGTCTATTTTTTACCCAGACTACCACCTTGGGACCCATGCCAAGGCTGGTTAACTTGTATATTAATCTTTTGTGTGGGACTTTGTCAAATGACATGCTAAAATCTACTATTGTTGAAGTTATTAGCATGCATAGAGACTGCACAATGCACGCTAGTAGCACAGTCATTTTTTTGAATTGTTTCACCAAATTTGCAACATAGGCTTTTTGGGAACCCATCTCATGAACAGTGGCACTGTCATTTAATTAATCAGTTCCAAAAGGTGATTCCATACAGTGACCGCAAAATGACCTTTTGGGACCGAACAATGAGATGGCAGTGAATGTGTTCATATGGTGGGGTTCCAAGAACCCCATGTTAAAAATTTGGAGCCAAAATGCAGAAAAATGGCTTAGATATCCATCTAAGTTGACTCCCCCCATTGATTCCATTTTATAGCTTACCAGCATTTCTTCATTTTGCAGTTCAGCTTTGAAGACTTCAAATGCTTTCCAGCTCCACCGAAGATTGCAGCGCTGGACCTCTGGAAGTAAGAATCAAGTGGGGGTGTGTGGGGGTGCATAAAAGGTAGGGGCGGGTTGGGGAAGGGCTGCCATGGACAATGTTGACTGTTTTCTGTTTTTCAGGTTAAGAAACAAAATGAACATTGAGGGACCATTGTCTTTCTTTAAAGGTGAAATAAAATAAATGTTGGGCAGTGAGTCTGATGAGTTTTGGGGGGATGTTGGCCACACTGGGGTGGGCTCTCAGTGTGTGACACAATGGTGGTGCGGTGGAGGACATGCCGACATGGGGATTTGTAAGCATGTGGGTTCAATAACAGACACCAATCACAAAAATGAAGTGCATAAAAAATGCTGGCATAACATTTATCATTTTATTTCCAGAAAAAAGTAAATTAATAATAATAATGTACAGAAAACAAATAGGTTAACTTTCACCAAAACAAAAGTAAACAAAAACCCAGGCAAGTCCTGCAGTCAGGCTCCCTGCTCTTCTCAGTATCCAATACTTCCAAGCTAGTGTGTAGGCATTCACACTTCCATTCCTTCACCTGATCAGAAGATACTGACCAGTCTCCTTCCTCTCCCTATCTGACAAGGTCTTCTGGTAGAGGCCTTATATAGTACTCAAAAGGGGCGGAGTTTGAAATTGGCTCCACCTACTCTCACACATCACCTCCATTTGGTTGCTATAAAGGCAGCCATTTCGTGGGCTGCCAACCCTATAAGAAGGGCTTCCCAGGTGACTTTACCCAGGTAAGTAAACCATAATAGTGAAAAGAGAAGTAACCTAAAGTTAGACCACACCTGGATTACTGCGTGCAGTACTGGCGTCCGTATCTGAAGAGGGACATTAAGTTACTGGAGGGGGTGCAGCGAAGAGTGACAAAGATGATCAAGGGGCTGGGGGACTTATCATATGAGAGGAGGTTGAAGGAGTTGAACATGTACTCACTGGAGGAGAGGAGAGACAGGGGTGACATGACTGAAACCTTTAAATACATGAAAGGAACAAACAAGACAGGTACAGAGGGGCTGTTCAAAGTAAGGGAGGGGAGGGTCACCAGGGGCCATGATATGAGACTGGAGTGAGGAAGGTTCAGGAGGAAGATGAGGAGACACTTTTTTTACAGAGAGGGTGGTGGCTGGGTGGAATGCGTTACCTGCTGAAGTGGGATGCAGTGGAACAGTGGACTGCTTCAAATGAGGATGGGACAGGACAAGGGGGAGGGTTAATGAAGGGGAAGGGTGTGAGGGAGGGGCAGCTGCAGAATAAGGGCTGCTAGCTGCACATTTGAGCAGACTTGATAGACCTCTAGGCCTTTATCTGCTGGCAAATTTCATATGTTCGTATGGTCGTATTAAATATAAAGAATCTAGAATCTTTAACCAAGGGCAACAGATGAGGGGCGCGCTCCCTATCTTGTTTCCTTGTAAGGTTCTAGATTCTTTAATAGATAGCCAGTTTGATGTTCTAGTGCAAAACCCAAAGAAAAAAAACAGTTTTTATTTATAAAACACACTGATCTCCTATTTACGTACTGTAATTCTAGCTAACAGAGTTTTTACTGTGTTTATTTAACAAATATTGGGATTCCCCAATGGCTGCAATTCTCCGCCAACAGCTGTTCATTTTTCAGCCTTTTAACAGAAAGGCAGCACCTTCTTTAAACAATTACAGACCCTTTTGAATGAATATAGACACTGCAGGGCTTACTTCTTTATGCCCTCAGTGTCCTTGCATAAATTCAGCTCCTTTTTATTTCCTTGGAGCGAGCACCAGAACAGGACTTCAGAGTTACTTGCTAGGGAGTGAAGCACTGCTCCTTAGCAACCTTTTCTTTACTGGTGTAAACCCTCTGCATAGAAAGTGGGGGCTCCTTTAGCAACATACTTTTGTTTTGTCTGAATTTTCTAACAAATGTTTTTAAGGGCAATTACACTTTATGTTAAAGCCCATTACCATAACTACTATCAAGATGTACAAACTAGAATTGGATAACAGGGATAGTAAAGCTTTAAGAATTGCCAGGTTGGCCACCCTGAGAAGAAAATTAGTATAGATAGGAAGTTAGAGGAGTAGACAGGAGAGAGTGAAAATGAAAACTAAAAGGGGGGGGCAGCTTGAATTTCTCTTCTTTTTGAAACCTTTATATTTTCTGCATAACAGGACCTTGTTACATACCTCCCTGCACAAGAAGGCAACATAATAAGCTTTTATTCTATTGACTGAGACACTTCACCCTTGGAAGGGTTGGAACTTCCACCCACCCACTCTCAGAAGTTCCACCTCAGGGACCCTTAACAAAGCGGAACCATTTACCAAACATTAATATGTACATTACAAATATGGTTCCAGTTACCACAATTCCCTGAAGTGTGCATCTAATAGTTTGTAACTATTATTTAATATTTTAGATGTAACATCATCCATTTTCTTTTCCTGAGCCATCTTTATCCGCTCCAAATCTAGATAGGAAATCTGCATTTTTGTGTTGGGATCCTGCTCGATGTGTAACTGAAAACTTGCAAGGTTGCAAAGACAAGTACCACCTCATTATTCTCATATTCTTGTCTTTCATCAGATTAAGCCAACATAAGGGATTGTGATCAGTTACAATTGTAAATTCATTCCCCCATAGATAATATTTTAAGGCCTCAATGGCCCATTTCATGGCCAGACACTCTTTCTCTACTGTGGAATATCTTCATTCCCTTTCATGGAGCTTTCTACTTAAAAAAAAGAATAGGATGTTCCCCATGTTTATCATATTGGGTAAGAACAGCTCTGATGCCTGTACCTGAGGCATCTGTTTGAACCTCGAATAGTTTGGAGAAGTCTGGACTATGTAACACTGGTGCAGAACATAATATCGCCTTTATTTTTCTAAAAGCGGCATCACACTCTGCTGTCCACTTCACCTTAGTGGGGTAACAATTCCTTGTTAGATTTGTTAAAGGTGCGGCAATGGTTGAGAAGTCTGGTATAAACCGATGATAGTAACCAGCCAGGCCCAGAAATGAGCAGACATGCTTTTTTGTACTGGGCACCGGACTATTTGCAACAGCTTCAATTTTACTGACTTCTGGTTTGATAGCCCCGTTTCCAATAAGAAAACCAAAGTAATGAGTTTCAGTTTTAGCAAGGGCACATTTTGATGGATTAATCATTAAGCCAGCATCTTTCAGACTCTGAATAACTGCACTTAAGTGAACTAAGTGGGTGTCCCAGTCTGGGTTATAGATGATGATGTCATCTAGATAAGTGGCACTATATGCTTTATGGGGTCTTAACACATGGTCCATATATCTTTGAAAGGTGGCAGGGGCCCCATGTAGTCCAAATGGCATTGTTGTAAACTGGTATAGCCCAATTGGAGTACAGAATGCTGTTAGTTCCTGTGCTTGGGTTGCCAATGGGATCTGCCAGTACCCCTTTGTGAGGTCAAGTGTACTGATATACTGGGCAGATCGAATTTGGTCCAACAGATCATCAGTCCTGGGCATGGGGTACCCATCAAACTCTGAGACAGCATTTATACATCTAAAATCCAAGCATAACTTCACTCCACCTCCTTTCTTACTAACTACTACCAGTGGTGAAGACCATGGACTACGTGATGGTACAATAACCTTGGCTTGCTCCATCCTTTTCACTTCCTCCACTACCTCTTGTCTGACTTTTTCAGGAAGCCTATATGGTTTCTGGTGAATGGGCCTGGTCTGTGACAGTTTGATTTCATGCTCCACACCCTTTGCTCTTCCAGGGTTTTTTGTGAAAGTACTTTTAAAATAATCTAAGAGACTGTCAATCTCTTGACGTTGTGCTGGTGCCAAATCTGGATTAATGTGAATGGGTGTCTCCTCATGACAAGGGTCTAACCGTTCATATGCAACATCCAATTCTGTGTTACCCTGTTCTAGTTGGATGTAGCATACTACTTCAGTTTTTGGTTTTTCTTCCCACTTTCTTAACAAGTTGGCATGATAAATTTGTTTTAAGGGTCTATGTCCTGGCATCTTTATTTCATAATTTATCACCCCATTTGACAACTTCATAGGGCCCTTGCCAACACATTAACAACTTATTCTCAGTCGTAGGTAGCAACAGTAATACTTTTTTCCCAGGCTTGAATTGTTTTTCTTTCAACCCTACATCATATCTTTCTTTCTGAGCCTGTTGTTTATTTTGCACATTCTCATGTGCAAGTGCTATATATTTCACCAATCTTTCCCTTAGTGACACCATATACTCAACAATATTTGTGCCTCCAACATTTTTTCCAACCTTCCAGTGTTCTTTCACTACATCTAGGGGCCCTCTGGGGTTGCGTCCATACAACAGGGTAAATGGGGAGAACCCAGTAGTGGCTTGGGGTACCTCCCTATAAGCAAAAAGAAGGTAGGGAAGAAATTTGTCCCAGTCTCTTCCCTCTTCATGCACAAATTTCTGGAGCATTTTATTCATGGTTTTATTAAACCGCTCCACTAGTCCGTCTGTCTGGGGATGATATGGGGAAGTTCTAAGGGCTGTAACCCCTAGTAGTCTATACAATTCTTGCAACAGGGCTGATGTAAAATTACTGCCACGATCTGTTAATATTTCCCGGGGTATTCCCATTCTACTAAAAACTTTGGCCAGTTCTTCGGCCACTCAAGAAGCTGTTACCATCCTCATTGGGATAGCCTCAGGGTACCAGGTGGCGTAGTCACAGATTACAAGAATATACTGATTCTCTTTAGAACTTTTAAGTAGGGATCCCACCACATCCATAGCTACCCGATCAAAAGGGGTGGTAACATAAGGGATAGGCTGTAGGGGTACCTGATCTTTTCTCCCTCCTTGTGCTACTAGCTGGCATTTAGTACAGGCTCTACAATAAGCAGCCACGTCCTGATGAATCCCTGCCCAACAAAATCTGGACAGGATTCTCTGAACGGTTTTATCCCTCCCTTCATGGCCAGCCATTGGGATGTCATGAGCAAGAAACATCACCTGTTCTCTGTACTTCTGGGGCACCATCAACTGCCCAGTTTCTAAATCATGTTTTTGCTCAACAGATATTCTCTATAGTATTTTATTTCTCTGTATGAAATAAGATTGTACTGGTTGTTTCTCTTTGGACACATGTGAAAATAAAGGTTTCAAAGAATCTGCCATTTGATCTTCATAAATATGGTTACAAGACAACCCTGGTACCATATACTCTGTCCCTTTTTTTGGTATTGTTCTTTCCAAGCCTTCTTCTCCCTTCTTCTTTCTTTTCGGGACTTCCTATCTTTGCCCCCACTTTCAAAATAATCTTCTTCGAAGGGAAAAACAGAGTCTAATTGGGCTTTAGTTTGAGATCTGGTAACCACATTAACAGTCTCCATAAAAGTCTGGTGATTACGCATCAGTGTTGAAAAAGTTGGAAAATCTTGTCCAATAATGACAGGTACAGGTAACCGGGGTACTAGACCAACTAGTACTTTACAACAGTCATTATTTATTTTAATATCAAGATGGGCAGTTTTATACTGGTGAATGTCCCCATGCACACATCTGACAGTAGTATCCTGCTGGTTTATGGCACAATCAGGGGGCAAGATCAGTTCACACTAATGTTTGCCTGCTCCCAGAATCCAATAATCCCAGGGTTTGTAGGTCTCCAATCCCCACTGTCTCTACATAGCCAAAATTGGCCAGAGCCAAATGAGCAGGCTCTTGTCTTTTATTAGGGCAATTCCTCACAATGTGGCCCTTCCCAAGGCAACCATGGCATATCCGTTCAGAATATGGAATTCTAGGACCTCTATCCCTCCTGTTATATTGTGATTGTCTCTGATTCTGCAAAGTTTGGGAATAAAAGGGTCTAACCAGAGGTGCAGGTGGTCCTTGGTTACCTGGTTGTTCTCTGGGTCTGGTTGCTCTAGCTGCTAGGTAATCCTCGCTAGCTTAATGGTTTCTTCTGCAGTTTCAGGTTTGTGCTCCTTCACCCATACTTGCACATCAGGAGCCAAAAACTGGATAAATTGTTCTATGGTAATAAGTTCCATAATCTGGTCAATAGACTTTGTGGTGGGTTGTAGCCATTTTATACAGTAATCCTTAAGTCTGGTGTAGGTCTCCCTTGGCGTGTCATAATGGAACATTTTCTTTGACCTAAAGCGCTGACGGTAAGTCTCTGTGCTGATATTATATCTTCTTAAAATATCTTCCTTTACTTTAGCATAAGTGGCAGCATCAGTCACACTTAGTTGACTATATACAAGCTGAGTCCTCCCAGACAAGTAGGGTACCAATCTTATCACCCACTGATCTTGGGGCCAGTTGCAAGTCTGGGCTATTCACTCAAAAGTCGTCAGATAAGCTTCTATATCCTCACTATTGGTTAATTTAGTCAACTTAATATCTCTTGGCACAGTTTGTTCTACTTGCCCTTATGACATCTCTTGTATCTCCTTCAGGGTGTCAGTCCATTTTTGGTCCTGTCTTCTCCTTTCTTCAGCTTGGAGTCTTCGGTCCTCATCTCTCAGTCACTGATCTTCGTACCTCTGGTTCTCCATCTCGATCTGCCGCATTCATAGCCACTTTAGCAATTCACTAGGATCATCAGCAGCTGGCAGTACCTGTTGTACTTGTGGCTTTGCTGCTGCAGCTAGTACCTCTTCTTCTTCTTCCGCTGCCTTCTTCATTTTGGGTCTGGTTCCAGGGTTTAGCCCAGGCAGCAAAGGCTCCCCAGTCCTTTCTCTCACTGACCTGGTGAGATGTAATGCACTTTTGTCTGACTGTTCCCCTTCATGCATCTGTTAGGGTGTTTATGCTGCAACACCCCCGGTACGCCTCCCAGGCAGCCTCGACACACCAGGTTGAATCCCACTTCTAACACCAATGTAAATGTGTGGGTTCAATAACAGACACCAGTCACAAAAATGAAGTGCATAAAAAACGCTGGCATGGTGTTTATCATTTTAGTTCCAGAAAAAATGAAAAAAAAATTATTTGCTGAAAAGAAATAGGTTAACTTTCACCAAAACAAAAGTAAATAAAAACCCAGGCAAGTCCTGCAGTCAGACTCCCTGCTCTTGTCAGTATCCAATACTTCCAAGCTAGTGTGTAGGCATTCACACTTCCATTCCTTCACCTGATCAGAAGATTCTGACTAGTCTCCTTCCTCTCCCTATCTGACAAGGTCTTCTGGTGGAGGCCTTATATAGTACTCAAAAGGGGTGGAGTTTGAAATTGGCTCCACCTACTCTCTGACAGCACCTCCATTTGGTTGCTATAAAGGTAACCATTTTGTGGGCTGCCAACCCTATAAGAAGGGCTTCCCAGATGACTTTACCCAGGTAAGTTAACCATAATAGAGAAAAGAGAAGTAACCTAAATATTAAATATAAAGAATCTAGACTCTTTAACCAAGGGCAACAAATGAGGGATGCGCTCCCTATCTTGTTTCCTTGTAAGGGTCTAGATTCTTTAATAAATAGCCAGTTTGATGTTCTAGTGCAAAACCCAAAGGAAAAAAACAATTTTTATTTATAAAACACACTGATCTCCTATTTATGTACTGTAATTCTAGCTAACAGAGTTTTTACTGTGTTTATTTAACAAATATTGAGATTCCCCAGTGGCTGCAATTCTCAGCCAACAGCTGTTCATTTTTCAGCCTTTTAACAGAAAGGCAGCACCTTCTTTAAACAATTACAGACCCTTTTGAATGAATATAGACACTGCAGGGCTTACTTCTTTATGCCCTCAGTGTCCTTGCATAAATTCAGCTCCTTTTTATTTCCTTGGAGCGAGCACCAGAACAGGATTTCAGAGTTACTTGCTAGGGAGTGAAGCACTGCTCCTTAGCAACCTTTTCTTTACTGGTGTAAACCCTCTGCATAGAAAGTGTGGGGGGGTGCTCCTTTAGCAACATACTTTTGTTTTGTCTGAATTTTCTAACAAATGTTTTTAAGGGCAGTTACACTTTATGTTAAAGCCCATTACCATAACTACTATCAAGATGTACAAACTAGAATTGGATAACAGGGATAGTAAGAATTGCCAGATTGGCCACCCTTACAAGAAAATTAGTATAGATAGGAAGTTAGAGGAGTAGACAGGAGAGAGTGAAAATGAAAACAATAGGGGGGAGGACATCTTGAATTTCTCTTCTTTTTGAAACTTTTTTATTTTCTGCATAACAGGACCCTGTTACAGGATTGCACCCCAGATGTTGGCTTTCTTTGAGGATTGTGTGGCTGTGGCAGGAGCTGCCACCATGTTTATTGAAATGGTTCACCAGGAAAGGCATGTACAGGAGGCGTGTCATCTGTGCTGCTGCATGACCGGCTTGTCTCTGATTGAAGCAACACATTTCTTTCATGTTGGTGGCACTTTACATAATTCTTGTGTCAGTGCAAGCATGCTGGCTAATTGGAGAATGAGGGATGCACCTACTAAAGCATGCCCTGCATTCGACAACACTGACACACCTCTGCATTTCTGCTGCTATCACAAGATGTTACTTGTGCACGTGCAAGATAACATAAAATAGAGGCAAAGAAATGACTTGACACCATGTGGTAATGGAAAAGAAAATTATTTTGTAGATCTGCCAAGGAGCAACCATTAAGCAAAAGATAAATACCTTCATAACCCTCTAATACGTAACCACAGAAACAATCTGACTCTAAACAATATGGTGGGAACGTGTGAACTTATTTAACAACAAGCGGTAATGTACTGGAGATGAAGCTTGTTTCATATACTTTTGCAGGAGAAGGTGGAAGAGATAACCTGTACTATTCCGTTTGTGTAACCCTCTTAAAAGTTTAGAAACATGGGCCCTGTCAGTAATTACAGAACTGAATTCTTATGCTTCCCGGTTAACAAAGTGCCCTGTTTTCCATATGGCAAGTGCATGGAACAGCGAGAAATTATGTTGTATAAGAGGCAGGGAGTTAGTAAGAGGAATGATGGGGGATCGCTGTCATTTTATACAACAGGAGCATAACAGCTATGGAGTTGAGATAGAGACACAGAGAGAGAGAGAGAGAGAGAGGGGAGGGAGGGAGGAGGAGAGGAAGGAGAGAGAGAGAGAGAGAGAGAGAAGGGGAACCACAGTAAAGATACTGCTTCTCAGGTTGACTTGCATGGGTAACGCAACTGTAAATATACTGCAATACTAATGAATATACTTTCTAATTTTATCCTGTAGCAGGCTCAACTACTGTATTTGATGAAGATACTGACACAAGACTTATTGGAAAATATTTATTTTTAAACATAATGAAAGCTTTCCATTTTGTTTTGCTATATGTAGGTATGTAGGTATGTAGGTGGATCACTGCTACAAGCTAAAGGAAGGTGCCAACTACACTATGCACCGTGGTCTGACCAGTGAATCCAAAAATGAGTACCCCATATCGAAGAGGTGGCAGAATTCTCTGCAGTAGTCATTAACAGGTCATAAGCTGTGTTTTAGGGATGGGCGGACCGGTCCGTCAAGAATCAGAACCCCTCCCCCCCGGATCTCACAATATTCATCGGTCTCGGGCAAATAAGAACGCTGGGCAGCAATGTACCAGGTCCGCCCATAGAGCTTTTTTATATTAAAAAAAAATGTCAATGCCCCATCCAGTTTGATCCCACAATGACAAAAAAAAATGTTATTTTATTTCATATTTTCTCTTCCCACATTGTCTGGTGCCCACCATAGAGCTCCTCACTCCCTCTTGCAAATATTCAAGTGTGCATGCTTCAAGGTCAAGAGAGCAAGTGCAGCAGTCAGTAGCCTCCTCGAGTGATGAGGAAAAGCATGGAAGCAAAGAAAGACGTCTTGCCTGTAGTGTGTTCAGCACAGAACTCGAAAGAAATCGGCAGCAAAGGTAAAGACAGAGGAAAGGATAGTGTCTGGTTTGGATTCTAAACATAAATAAACAACACTAAACACTGGGGGACTGGGGGAAGGAGAAGGAGCCCTGTGGTGTTCTGGTTACTATTATTAAGTGCTGGGTCAAGCGCGGCAGTAACAGCAGCAGTAGGGGCAGTTGTGGGTCTTTATCTGCAGTGTGTTAACCCACCCAACAACTAACCAAATCTCGGTGGCTGTCTCATCTTGTGAGAGTGTGTGTGCTTGGCAGGGTGGAAACAATCAGCAGATGGGAGGAGGAAGTTATTAATTTACCTATTTATGGACTGGGGTATCAGGAGAGGGAAGGGATATTCATTTATTTCTGGGACTGGGAGGGAGATGGGGTATTTATTTAGGGACTGGGGTGTCTACAAATGGGATATAATATTCATTTCAGTATTTCTGGGACTGGGAGAGGGGTGAGGTATTCTTTTATTTATTGACTGGGGTATCAGCAGATGAAAGGGGTACATGCGGAGTAGTCATTTAAGTATTTTTGGACTGGGTGAGTATCAGGCACAGATGGGAAGGGGAAGGGTATTCTTTATATTTTTCAGGGACAGGGTTGGTGGGAATCAGCAGATGGGGGCATTCGTCTTATTCTGGAACAGGGTGCATGGGTACCGGTAGATGGTAGAAGAGAATAGGGTGCTCATTCTGGGATAAAATGGATTTCAGCAGATGGAAGATGGGGGAAGTGATGTTTAGTCTGGCACAGGGCAGGTACTACAGATAGGAAGAGGGGGCAGTGCTACTAATATTGGGGCAAGGTGGCAGAGTATGGATTCTGGGGCGTGGTGGATATGAACTAATGAGAGGAGGGGTAGGGGCATTAATTGAGCTGGGTGAGTAGCTGCAGGTGAGGTAGCAGGGGTTTGCATATTGAGGCAGGGTGGTTGGTGGTATATGTAGAAGAAAGGGGCATACATGCTGGGGAAATGTGAGTTTTAGCAAACAGGATGGGAATTCAGGGGTGTGCTGCATATTAGGGGAGGTTTTCATAGGATGTAACTGGGGCAGAATGGGAGAGTGATACCATGCACCGGCCACACAGAGGGTAAGGAATAGAAGTGGATAATATATAGCCTGCAGATGAGCAAATAGAATGGAGACCAGTCCTTATATATAGCCTGCAGATGAGCAAATAGAATGGAGACCAGTCCTTTTTAATGTCTTTATAAGTGACATTGCAGAGGAACTGGAAGGAAAAGTATGTCTCTTTGCAGATGACACAAAGATCTGCAACAGGGTTGATACACAGGATGGAGTAGAAAGGATGAGAAGGGACTTGGCAAGGTTGGAGGAATGGTCAAATGTATGGCAGCTCAGATTCAATAAAAGAAGTGCAAGATAATGCACCTGGGAAACAAAAACCCAGGGGAAGCGTACACAATGGGGGGCGAGATACTGACAACAGTAAAAATGGAAAGGGACCTGGGGGTAATTATATCAGATGACCTAAAGGTGGGCAAGCAATGTGAGAAGGCAGTAAGGAAGGCTGGAGGGATACTGGGATGCATAGGAAGAGGCATCGATAGTAGAAAACAGGAAGTTGTTATCCCTCTGTACAGACAGTTGGTGAGACCCCATCTGGAGTACTGTGTACAGTTCTGGAGACCCCATCTCCGCAAAGACATAGACAGAGTGGAGGCTGTCCAGAGGAGGGCAACCAAAATGGTGCAGGGTCTGCACCAGAAGACATACGAAGAAAGACTAAAGGAGCTTAATATGTATACTCTTGAGGAAAGAAGGGAGAGAGGGGACATGATAGAAACTTTCAAGTACCTCAAGGGAATTAACAAAGTCCAAGAGGGTAGCATCTTCCAGAAAAAGAGATGTGCAAGAACAAGGGGGCACAATTTGAAGATAGAGGGACAGCTCGGGGTAATGTGAGGAAGTACTTTTCACTGAGAGGGTTGTGGATGCATGGAACAGCCTCCCTGAGGAGGTCGTGGAATCAAGAACAGTGGTGGACTTCAAGAATGCATGGGACAGGCATAAGGCAGTCCTAGGGGCGGGTAAGAGGAAGTAAGCTGTTGGTTAACTAGGATCTGCAGCTTATCTGTTAGGTAGGAAAATGGGCAGACTAGGTGGGCCAAGCGGTCCTTATCTGCCATCAAATTCTATGTTTCTATGTTTCTATGAGTCAGAAACAGGCCGACACACTTGTGTAAGAAAAAATCATTTTTATTTTTAATTTTGATGCTTTTATGATTGCTGACTGATATTACCATTAAGGTTCCGATTTGAATCAGGACTAATCAGAACTACTCAGGACTCTGACATGGACTCTGGTCCTCATAATAAGGGTCAGGACATTTTGGGATCCGCCCATCCCTACTCTGTTTGCACTTCAGCGCTATATCCGATGACTCTCCTCAGCTCTGTATAGTCACACAGTACTAAACTGGTTGCTAGCTGGTATGAGGAAAAAATGAATTCTAGCAAAAAAGTCACAGATCCATACACAGGACTGATCTGTGCCTGTGTGAATAATTAATTTTCCATGAGGCAGATCTTCAGTGTAATAGACAACTAAATAACTTCAACTAAATAAATGTCACCATTTCTGAGTACCTTTAGTAGACTGAAACTGTCTTTTCACGTTTGGTGCCATAGTGCATAAACTGTGCAACTGTCCCATAGTGTTCCCACTGTGTTGATTTAACACTTTTTAATAGTAAACACCTTTTTAAGTTTTTCAAAACTCAAGACATTGGAATGAAACCCAAATCAACGCACACATCTGCCACTGTATTTGATTGCTTCTACAGCTGGTGCTCTACAGGAGGCCACCACAGAGCTTCTGATGCACCAGAAACACTGTTTTTGTTCTTTATAAAGTCTTATGTTTGCTCATAAGCCTATAACTATGGGGATATTTGTTTTAGATCTGCTGTGGTAATATATTGGGATCTCATGTTGACGCAGTATAAAACTTGCCACAGGAATGTTGCTAGAAAGCAGGTTACAATGGTTCACGTTACAAACATATGAACATACAAAATTGCCAATAGAAAAAGGCCCACAGGTCTATCAAGTCTGCCTGACTGTGCAGCTCGTAGTTTCATGTTACTACAGCTGCCCCAGCCCTACCGAAACCCCTCTCTTCCTCCCCTTTCCTTGTCTTTCCCCCTTTGTGTTCTTGTCTGTACTAATTCTGCCCTTGACTCTGTCCCAACCCTGCTTAAAGGTATCCACTGTCCTCAGTTTGATTAACTCCTCCGGTAGTGCATTCCATCTTGCCACCATTCTCTCTCTGTAAAGAATTGCTTCCTCATCTCCCTCCTGAAACTTCCCCCTTCCAACTTCAGACTGTGTCCCCTAGTGACCTCCCCCCCTTAAGTGAAACAATCCTCCCTCCTTGAGTTTGCTTATGCCTTTCAAGTACTTAAAGGTCTCTATCATGTCCCCTTTTGTCCCTTCTTTCTTCCAGTGAATACATGTTGAGCTCCCTCAATCTTTCCTCATATGACAACTCCCCCAGTCTCATGATCATTTTTGTAGCCCTGCTCTGCAACCCCTCCAGTAATCTCACATCCTTTTTGAGGTATGGGCACCAGTACTGCACACAGTACTCCAAGAGTGGCCTCACCAGTTATCTGTACAAGGGCAGAATGACCTCCTCCTCCTTTCTAGAGGTGATCCCTCTCACAATGTACCCCAGCATCCTACTTGCCATTGCAGCCACCCTCCTACACTCTGCTGATACCTTCATTCCCCCTGTGACTATTACCCCGAGGTCCCTTTCCTCCTCTGAAGCTGTTACCTGCTCTCTCCCCAGCCAGTAACTGGTCCTGGGATATCTTGCTCTGAGGCGCAAGACCTTGCACTTCTTAGCACTAAACCACAGTTGCCACTCCATGGACCAGTGTTCAAGTTTAGCTAGATCCTAGCCTGAGTGCCTGCCTCCCTTCCTCATTGTCCACTTTTGCAAAAATCTAAGTGTCATCTGTGAACGGGCTGAGCTTACTCTTGACTCCTTCTGCAATGTCTCCAGTGAAGATATTGAACAAAACATGGCCCAGCACTGAACCCTGAGGTACCCCACTTGTTACTGGCCTTGGCTGAAATGTCTCCCCCTTACAACTACCCTTTGTTGTCTGCCTTACAACCAGTTCTCAACCCCCCCAGTTTCTCCCCCACTCCCATGTACCTCATCTTGCTCATTAACCTCCTGTGGAGCACCGAGTCAAAAGTTTTGCTGAAGTCCAGGTACAGGACATCCACAGCGTGGCCTTCATCAACCACCCTAGTGACCCAGACAAAGAAGTCGGTCAAGTTAGTTTGGCATGATCTTCTTGAAACAAACCTATGCTGTCTCTCATCCTGTAGACCATTACTGTCGAGAAAGGTTATAAACCTCACCTTTACAATGGTCTCCATTACTTCCCCACTATGGAAGTTCCAACTTCCCTATGTAACATTCCCATAGGCTTATCCCTCTCCCGCTATCCTCCCTCAGCCCTCCCTTGTTGCCATCCTGTTCTATCTCCTCACCCTCTCCTACTACCCCCTACTGACCTCCCCTTATTACACCCCCACCCTGTACTACCCCTCCCCATTCCACATTTCCTGATCTAATTTTACCCACCACTTATGCTACCTCCTCCCCACTCTTTCACCTCCCACCCCCTCGACCACCATTCCCTATACATCCCAAACCCCTTTCTCTCACCAGGCTGCACTCTTACACATCCTGAACAAAGCCTCTGTCTGGCTGCATCACTCTACATGAGCATGTGATCCTGCAATCCTCTGCTGACCAAGGCACCATGCACAGGGCAGACAACTCCTTTGAACAGCTTGCACTACTTGCCTACTGGCGGAACTTATGGTGAAATCGCCTTGTGAATTTCAAAACATATGGTAGCGAAAGTGCAACTAACCTAATAAGTGCATTAACCTCTGTTATCTATCCTATGTAACCAAGAAACCAAAGGAATCTTTCTGTATTCAAATGTATTTTTGTACCTATAATGTATCTGTCAGATGCATGTTTAGTTTTGTTTCATTGTATATACTGTTATTGTTGGTTTATCCATCTTATATTTATGTCTGACCTGGAATCTTTGTAAATGAGTCTTTGGCACAAAGGGTATTTAATCCCAAACTTAAATAAATAAATAAATAAATAGAAGTCAAGCTTACCAGTCTGTAGTCATCTCGTTGGTCCTTGGATGCACTCTTGTGATGGGTTACCATGTGAGCCATTCTCCAGTCCCTGGGTACATTCCCGTTTCCAAGGAGATTTTGAAGAGGTCCATCAGAGGGCCTTCCAACACCTCCACCAGTTCTTTCAGGACCCTCGGGGTGTACACCATCTGGTCCTAGTGCCTTGTCCACCCACAAGGCTTTAAGATCCCTTAGAACTCTGTCCTCTTATATGACCCTGTCTTTTATCTCCTCCCCCTCTCCATCCTTGGCCCCCTTCCCCTGTGGTATTGGGCCATCCCTTTCTTTCATAAACACTGAGCAGAAGTACTCACTGAGTGCCTCTGCCTGATCTTCCCCTTGTTCTGCCAATCCCCCATCTCTCTTGGTTCTAACAATGTCATCTCTACAACTCCTCTTCTCCCTTATATATTTAAAGAACCCTTTTTCCCACTCTCTGATCCCCTGAGCCAGTGTCAGCTCCTTAGCTGCCTTGGTCTCCCTGACTAACCTGGTTACTTCCCTATCTGCCTTTGTGAACACCTCTCTATCCTCCTTCTGCCCCAATTTTTTTTTTTTTTAACTTAATGAAGGCCAGTCTTTTTTTATCTCACCTTCAACTCCACTTCCTTGCTGAGCCAACTAGGTGTTTTGGACCTGAACTGCTTACTCTGAGGTTTGGCACACATGCTTGTGGCCTCATTCAGCCCCAGTGTCGGACTGGCCTGCCCGGATACCCGGAAATTTCCGGGTGAGCCCCCCTCATTACGGTACCAACAAATACGCTGTTTTGCATGGGGGGGGCCCAACAACGCGGTCATGAAAAAAAACACAATCACTCATTTTCATCATTGCATGCAGCCATGGGGGGGCGGGCACAACAATGCTAACTAACGCTTTAGCATTTAACAGTTAACAGTTCCGGCTGGGTGGGGGTTGGGCCCCTTTGTAATGCGTACCAGTCCAATCGTATCCGCTTCAGCTGCAGCTGCCATGTAGGTTGCGGGGGAGGAGGACGTCTAAGATGTCTCGGCACAGGTCGGTAGTTCAGTTAGATGGTACCGCCCCTAATGGCAGCATCATGCCGTGCGTCGCATCGTCACCGAGCCCAGGACGTCACCGTCGCTCAAATGACATCACTGCACGTGACGCGACAGCCGGGCACTTAAAAAGACCCCTGCAACACCATTCGGTCCTTTTCCAGCACACCACTCATCTCGGGGAGTCTACTACAAACTGCAGTGCTTAGCGTCGTCGGTCGGACGTGTGGAGTTGTTTCTTTGTCCCGCGGTCATTGGCGTTTAAAGAGCCGGTGGTCTGCAGCGTCTGGACGAGTCGAGGAAGGTAAGGTTGGAGGAGAATGATGGAATCCCTTCTAGATATGCCTGCTGTGAGGGTGGGGAGGGAGCAGGGGGTTAAAAAGCAGAGCCGAGCACACCCACCTCCAAAAGTGCTTCCATGCTGACTACTACCATGCTGGTTAGAAAATAAGAAAAGAAAGTGGAGCACTCGCCATTGCTGCCATTGTGCCAAAATACAAAATTTATTGGGCTTCTGTATAAGGACTGGATGCAGTACAAACTACTCCCCTATGTAGCAGCACCCTACATGAAGGACTTCCATATGGCTATTTGCACATAGGTGGCACCCTTTTTTTTGTGCAAATTACTTGTAATGGAGTTTGCACTGCATCTTATCCTTATGGTTCAATACATTTTGTGTTTTGGTGGTAACAGCAAGTGCTCCACTTTCTTTTCTTATTAAATTAACTTTACCTTGCCTTTTTTTCAATGTTCTATACAGTACGAGCAATGCAAGAAGCACCAGCAGGAAGGCCATTGTTAGGGCACTGTGCATGAAATGGTCCTAGATCACAGAAGTGTCATATGATGCTCTTGGCATATCATGGGGTCGATATGAGTTATGCGTGAGACACTGTGTTTTCTATAATACCATAAGAGACACCTCTTAGAGGCTGAGGGCCTGTGAACTTAAAAAAAGGAAAAAAAAATAAGTTATTAAACAAAAGATTATATTAAAGCATAAAACTTACCAATTTCCATCTTCTCATTTAACAGAATTGTCAATCCAAGTTAGAGCCCCATACAGGGGTTGGCTGAGTGCCAATAACATGGAAGTGAGGCTCTCGACTACCAGAAAGCAAGGGCATGGCCTGCCGCCCACCTGGCATTTCTATCACTCCCTGGTTGATTACAGAGCAGCACTGGCATCTGTTGTATGACAGAAAAGATAGTCTTTGCAAAGTACTGCTACAGTAGCTAGAAGTGAAAGTTGTGAATAACAGTCCAAAATAGTACTGAGTAATTGTAACTGTATGAGGAGACCTCGAGTGGTTGTCCATGGGATAGCAAGTATGAACGTCAATGGAACTCTATTAGTCTCTCTGCTGGGGGCGGTGCCCTTAAGCTGAATGGTTAGAGATGCTGCCTTCTGAATGCAGGGTCCCAAGTCTGATTCCCAGTAAGGCCTGGTGGTGTGTCTGCTCAGATAGAAAGGAGAAAGAAATAATGGCACCAGCTGCGACAAAAGCAGCTTTGCAGGTATTGGTGCAGGACTAAGGACCACAGCTTAGGCTCTCCAGTGAAACAGACAAAGTTATGTAGAAGTGAGCATGACTCACAAGTGCAGTACACACTTAACAGACAGTTTGAATCCATAGGTATCATAGGTATATACAGAGCTAAAAAGACTCACGTCCATTGTGCTCGCCTCTTGGTTTGTAATACCCCCAATTTGTAATGGTTGTCCAATTTAACTTTAAAGCTACCCAGTGACATATTAATGTATATCCTTCTCTTTTTTTAATAATTACTTTTAAATGATTTATTTTGTTATGAGTCTTCCTCTCATAGCCATATACCCCTCATGTTGGTGGTGTGCAGGGCAGTCTTGCAAATACAAAATACTGAAACAAAACAGTAAAAAGGAAAGGATGCACCAAATGCAAACTGTCTGTAAAGCCTGTGTTGCTCATGTGAGCCAGTGAGCTTCATCTACTTTCACTGTAAGTCTGTCCACTTTGGAATGGTAATTAGTCTTCCATTAATGTCACTTGCCCTGCCTCCCAAGGGGAGGAAAAATTTAATCATAGAGGCTTTAATTGTCTGGATGGGGGATGGGAAGGTAGGTATGGGTGAAAAACATACCAATAATTATATAATAATGATTGCCCAGCATTATTTAAATGAAATACATAATTTCACTGGTAGCCTGCCAAATCACAGCTTCTGCACAAATCTCAGCTTGAAAATTAGCATTACAGACAAACAGCCAGAGAGGAACAGCTTTAAGAGTTTTTTTTAATTCCTGATTTGGTTTAAAAATGTAATTTCAGGCCCCCATGTGGTGACTCAGATACAGAGTCACTTTTACATTAGTAATATTTCAGAAAAAATGATCACAGTTGCAAAACTATTAACCTGGTGTTGCCTAATGCAACCTGACCGCCTCCACAAGGCACATGAGACATCATTTGTGTATTACTAATGCACCTTGTAATTTTCCCCCTATTCAGAATGTCCTTGCTGTGCTTCATAGCTTTCCTCCTTTTTATTCTGCTCATTAACCATCCACCTACTGGCCACATCATGTTAATGTCAGAGGGGATATTTCCTGCGTCAGGGCAACAGCATATTTGGAGAGGGGGCTCTCCCAGCAGCCTGGTACAGAATGATGCTGCGCCTGATAGATTGATAAGGCTCATGTGAGACTGACAGTATTTGACTCCATTCCAACACACAGCTGGGAAGACACTGAGATGACATAGCCAGGCTTCAAGGAATCCAGCTACGTTGCTTCAGCTTGTCTAAGATGCAGCACTGCCAGTCTGCCTCCATTTGGTCTGCTGAAATATAGCCAGCTGAGGAATGCTTCTAGCTTTCAAGTGCAGTGTTTGCTGCCATCTTAGAATTATGAAATCTTAGAATAAAAGATTTATGGAGTCACGTGATGCAAGCTCCGTGAGTGCAGCCTGATCGAACAGCTCCAGCCTCCTACCTCATTAAAACCTCTAATTTTAAATAATTCAGAAGAATAACGATTTCAATTTAATTCAACGGACTCCATTAAGGTTTCTGATAAACCCCGGAGCTGAATTGGGTGCAAATGGAAGCCGAAATGAAGAAGATTACACCCAGTCATACTCCGCCAGTCTCCCCTGCGAAGGCCCTGCCGAAAAAAGTGAGGGTGTCCATGTGCGCTGGAGGCCCGGAAGGCGAGAGCACTAATTTAGAGAATGAACCCCTGACTTTGGCACAATTCCTCGCTGAGTTTAAGCCCTTCCATACTGAATTGTGCACGGTGACTGAGGAATTAAAGACAGTAACTCAGGCCTTGGAAGATTTGTCCCGTCGTACCGGGGACACAGAAGTTAAAGTTTCCTCGCTAGAAAAAAGAATGGCTAAACAAGAGCCGGAGATTGTAAATCTGCGACAGAAAATAAATAGGATGGAGATAAAGACTGAAGACTTGGAAGGACGGAGTAGAAGGAATAATTTGGTCATTATCGGTCTCCCTGAGAGAGAGGAGGGCACAGATACGATTCTTTTTGTCCAGAATTTCTTCAAGGAAACAGTAGGCCCCACGCCCTTCGGAGATAAGTTCACAATAGAACGGGCTCATCGGGCATTGCGTGCGATCCCACCGTCTGGGTAGCCTCCGCGTACCTTAATTGTGTGTTTCCTGAATTTTCAAGAATGACAATTTGTTTTTACAAAAGCAAAGGAACTTAAGGTTGTGAAATGGAATGGGGTCCCGATAAGGATTACACAGGATTTACCACTGATGGTGCGCCAAAGAAGAGTGGAGTACCATCCAATTGTCTCTAAATTAATACCTGCGGGTATTCGTTTTAGAATGGTTTACCCGGCTAAGCTGCAAGTTTCTTTGTCCGGTCAGTGGTCTAGTTTCGAGGATGCTCCGACCGCGAGGAAAGGTTTATCGGCAGCTCTCCCAGTACTTTTCAAATGATTATAAGAACTTTAAGGTGGTGATGGGAGGCTAGTCGCTGGACAGTAGTGTTTAATTATTGGCCACCAACTCAAAAATGGGGATCGCGATTTCGCTTTAAAATAATTCTCTTCGATACAATTCCCTTTCTTTGGTAAAAGCAGTGCGGAAACAATTTGTATTTCGGCAGTTTGTGGAGCAGGGAGAATTCTCCACGGAGAGGCATTGTGAAGTCTGGATCCTGGGGGGTGCATGCAGGACTGCTGGTGAATAGGAGAGATCCTGATGCAGGGGAGAACATCTGAATGAAGCTGGGAATACGAGTTTTGATATGATATGTGCAGTGGGGCTGGATCAGAGTGAGCGCGCTACAGAATCCAGCAATGCTCCCGGTGACAGTTTTTGGAGTTCCCAGTTTCTGAATCGTGGCTGGCACTTCTTCCTCGGACCTCAGATATATGGGGGACTGCTGGTGCCATTCGTTGTACTGTGATCAAAACAGTGCACCCGGTCGGAAGCTAGAGTAGAGGAACTTGTATAAAGTGCCAGGTGGCTGGGCAATTTAAATCTTAACCGGGGATTAGTTGAAGTGGAGAGTGTATGCACTAGCTGGTGTCTGGACTAAGAGACTGGCTCTCATTACGTTATTTTATTTGAATCCCCTGCTATGAAGTCTCATGCTCAGTGTTTATTTGAAATTGCATGTACCATGGGCTTTAACCGCTAGAGGGAGCCCTCTTAACATTAATATCTAGTTGCTATTAGTTTTGTTTTCAGCACTGTGATGTTTAACAGTACAGAGTGAATTTAATAGGAGGTTCAGTTGTTTCTTCTATATTATTGTTTTTGGGATTATTGTAATGGGTAACCCCCGAATTAGGCTTGGGGGCAAATGGATGAAATTAGGAGAGGGGGAGTATGGTCAAATGGATGAGGGAGAGGAGTCCCGGACTTGAGCGGCTTAGGATGTCAATTCCAGCTCAGTTAGGGTAGGTTTAAAGGTGTTTTTTAGTAATGATTACTGGGGGAGCGGGTCTCTTAATATAGGATTACTAGCTTATGTTTTTTCTGTTTGCTTTGTGGGTGTTTTAGTAGGCATATAGTGGGTTATAAGGAGGATTGCTTAGTGTAGGTTAGGTACTCAAGGGTTTCATAGAGGGGGATGCTGGAGGGAAGGATCAGAGTGAATGGAGCTGTGGATATCATGGGCCAGAAGGTGGATTCGAGGATGGGTGGGGAGGGGGCATAGAGTGGATTGGGAACAGGGGGAGGTTGATGGTTTTTCTAGGCATAGGTGTTAGGAATCGGCTGGTAGTTGGGAGAGCTTTTAGGGAGAGGCAGGGACCGGAATGGGGGGTTAGTAGTAGCGGGTTAGAGGGTAAAGGTAATGGAAGATCTGTTCACCCAATAGACTCAAAAGGGTGTGGGAATGAGGTGATAGATAATAAGGCTCGATGGTCTTACATGGATTACTTAGAGAATGGGTAGCATATATGAATTTTTCACGTGGAATGTCAAAGGAGCCAGGCAAAAAATAAAGAGATATAAAATATTGAAGCATTTACAGCTGCAGGGGACAGATAATATGTTTGCAAGAAACACATTTACTCGAAAGGAGCTGAACATGTTTAGATGTCAGTTCATTGGTCAGGTATATGGAGCTTGAAATAGTACAGCTAGTAGGGGGGTAGCGCTGCTAATTCATAGGAGCATTGCTTTTGTGTGTGAGACGCAAATAGTGGATCCTGCGGGCTGCTATATAATTGTAATAGGGCTTTTAAATCAGACAAGATTAGTATTGGGTAGTGTATATGGCCCCAATGTGGATACACCGGGGTTTTTTGTGGACTTATTAAAAGTTCTGGCTCCGTTTCATCACCTTCCAATACTACTGGGTGGTGATTGGAACTTACCATTTACTCCAGATTTGGATAAAGATGGTAAGCGAAATAAGGGTTTATCTCCAGCACAGAGAGCTATTAGGGACCTGTTGGATAATCTGGGATTATGTGACCCATGTCGTCGGGTGCTGTATCCTTCATGTAGGGAGTATACATTTTCATCAGAAGTCCATAAGTCCAGATCCCAGATTGATTACTTTTTGATGAGTCGTGGTCTGCTTTCCGGACTGGTACATAGTAATATTATTCCAGGGATTTTCTCGGATCATTCTATGGTTAGCTGTTCCCTTAATTTGGCCCCTAATACTCCCAGACAGACTATTTGGAAGTTAAACAATCAACTGCTCCGTTCAATGGAGATAAAGGAATATATTGGTCGGAAGATTGAACAATTTGAGATAGAGAACCGACATTCAACAGATAGAGAGGACATAGTGTGGAGTGCACTAAAGTGTGTGTTACGGGGGGAATTTATCCAGCTGGCGGTTGCAAGGAAGAAGAAGAGAGAGGATAGGACCAGGCACTTGTTGGTACAAATTAGAGAAATAGAGAGGGTTTTGTCAAGGAATACATCGGAGGAGACCAGGGAGCAGTTAGTTAAGTTGCGTCATGAATACGATGGGATTTTGGGAGAAAAAGCAGAGTATGCACTTAACAAAACAAAGGCGTTATATTTGGATCAGGGTGAGAAATCAGGTAGGCTTTTGGCTATGCGGTTGAGGGCTGCGGAGGCATCCAGAATTGTCCAAAGTATTACTTCTAGAACAGATGGGTCCATCAAAACCTCACCTACTGAAATTGTCAGGGAATTTGAGGATTATTATAAGGCTTTATATAGCTCTATGACCCCTAGACCCAGTACGGAAAAGGTTGAAGACTATCTTTCCTCTTGTAAGTTGCCCCAGGTGACAGAGGATCAGAGGAGGGAGCTCTCACTACCCATCTCGGATGTGGAGATTCTGGATGCAATCCGATTGCTCTCAAGTGATAAGGCACCGGGCCCAGATGGATTTTCGCCAAATTTTTATAAATGTTTTGCGACTCTGTTATGTCCTGGTTTACAAAGATTATTTCAGAGTATACTGACTTTGGACGCAGTAGATGGTTATCTATTTGAGGCTCTGATAGTACTTATCCCAAAAGAAGGGAAGGAGTTAGATAAGGTTACAAGTTATAGGCCTATCTTCTTGATTAATTACGATATTAAAATTTTGGCGAAGATTCTGGCGACTCGGCTGGCTAAGGTCATGCCCAAATTAATCCATCATGACCAAGTTGGGTTTATGAATGGTAGGTTGGCTTCAGACCATCTGCACAAATTATCTCACATCTTCTCTGTATCCAGAGACTGCAAACTTCCATGTGGTTTGATGTCGGTGGATGCAGAGAAGGCTTTTGACAGAGTGTTCTGGAGGTTTTTATCCATCACCATGGAGAAATTTGGCTTCCCGCTTCAGTTTATTAATCACGTGTTCGCTCTATATAAGGATCCAAGAGCTAAAATATATTGTAACGGTGTATTTTCTACAAGTTTTTCCCTTTATTCTGGTACTAGGCAAGGCTGTCCCCTGTCACCTCTTTTATTTAATCTATACTTAGAACCTCTCCTTACTAAAATCAGATTAGATCCTAGGGTTACGGGTATAAAAGTTGGGTCGCAGGAGCTTAAAATCTCTGCATATGCTTACGAAATTTTGTCACATTTCACCCAACCACGAAGCTCAGTTTCAGCAGTGATGGGTATTATTGAGGAATACAGCAGACTGTCAAATTATAAGATTAATGTGGAGAAAACCCAGATATTTCCTCTTAACATGAGAGTATACAAGTCGGAGGTGATGGCTATGGGTATGCAATGGACCCCGCATTCTTTGAAGTATTTGGGTATTTATTTGGTGAGAACTGACTCAAAACTAATGAAACTTAACCTGGACGCCACTAGAAATATTATCAAGCAGGATTTAAAGAGGTGGGTCAGTTTGCCACTCTCTCTCTGGGGGAGGATTAATATAGTCAAAATGAACATCCTACCTAGGATTTTTTATCCACTTAATATGCTTAATGTATTGTTGCCCCTAAAATGGTTTAAAGAGTTACATTCGCTTATTTCAGATTTTATTTGGAGGGGGAAAACACCCCGTAGTGCTTATTTCAAATTGGCAGCTCCCAGGGAGAGAGCGGGGCTGAGATTACCACATTTTGGTTTATATTACTGGGCAAGCAATCTCTGTAAGTATTTGAGATGGCTAGTACCCACCAGTAAACTTGAGTCTTTGCCTTATGTACCCCCATGGGTTAGATTGGAAATAGAGGCGATAAAAGAGGCTGGGATAGATCCGATAGCGTTGCTTTACTCCACACCAAAGACACTGCCTCCTAAGTTTGCTGCTACCCCAATAGTGAAGTCCCTGCGTATTCACAGGCAGTTGAGTGTTAATTTAGGTTACTTCCAGAATAGGGACAAGCATCAACCAGTCTGTCATAATCCAAATTTGAAGATTGGGGGGAAAATGATATCTGAAGGCTGGCTTCCCCAGCTTAAAGAATTACGGATAGAAGATATTATGTGGGACGATCGTGTCCTGCCAATAAGGGAAATATTAGTTAGGTATGATATAGATCATAAGCAGATTTTCAAGTTATATCAGATCACACATTTATTGGAGCAGGTGAGGACCAAACTCAGAGATGGGCATACGAACGGGAGTTGGTTTGAATCGCTGGATCAGATGGTATGGGAACCACATGCGGTCTCCAGAATATATAAGATATTGTTTGAGCAAGTCCTTGTGGACTTTGATTATAAGCCTAGATATTGGATAAGCCGCTTGGGGGACCAAGAAAGGGACTGGGATAGTGTTTGGAGTCATGTGTATAGATATGTTAAACAAGACCGGTTGAGGGTGATGCAGTTTCACTTTCTGAACAATTTATATTGGACCCCTTCCAAGCTATGTAAAATTGGTCGTAGATCTGATCAAAACTGTTTCCGGTGCCGTCAGGCAGTAGGGATTGTATCACATTTTTTGGGAGTGCCCATCGATAAAACAGTTGTGGACCCAAACTAAACAGAAGGCAGACCCAGTGTTGGGCATTGACCAGTATTTCACCCCGGAAATATGTCTGATAGGGGATTATTCTGGCATCAAGTTTAGTGAACGTAGATTTTATATGGCTCTGATTTCATGTTCGCTTAAAAAGGTAGTATTAAGATATTGGATGGAGGACACCTCAATTACTTATAGAGTGGTTGCAGGAGATGTTATTTAACTTGAATATGGAGAAATTAGGTGCAGGAAGAAGAAATAGGCTTCAGACGTATGAAAAGATATGGAGCCGGTTTCAAACGCTATACCTTCTCCAATCTAGACCGAATTTAGGAATGTAGTATAATAGTGGAATAAGGGTGAACGGATCTTCCTTTAGGGTCATAGTCTTAAGGGAGGGGGGTTGGATAGGTAGGTAGTGGAGGGGGGGAAGGAGAAGGGGGAGAAAATAGCCTGACTCATTTATTTTATGTCAATTGTTATGTGTGAACAAAATGTTTCTGTTATGTTTGTTGTGCTTGGTGTGTGGATAAACACAATAAAATTTTGAATTTAAAAAAAAAGAATAAAAAACTTTCTAATAATCATTAGGTTTTTTTTAATTCTTTGTTAACCAGGTAAAGCCCACTAGCCACAAGTGCTTGCTTTCAGGGATGATCTGGGAGCTTTGGGCTGGTTAAGTGACTTGCTGAGAGTCACATGGCATGCAAGTGGAGGTTGTGGGAATCAAACCCAGGTCTGCTGGATATACCAAGCTCATTCACAACTCGAGGGGCAGCTGCAGAGTAGGGGTGCTAACTACAAAATCAAGTAGACTCAATAGACCAAATGGCCTTATTCTGCTGGCAGTTTTGTATGTTCATATGTAAGTTTGTTACTCGAACCTGTAGGCTATACTGCCAGTTATACCTCTCCTAGTAACCCCTTCTCAACAATAATGTTTTATGTATGTTTGTTGAATCATATTCAAATAATTGTTATTGTTTCTTTGAAAAGTTTAATAACACTTATTGGAAAACAAACCTCCTATGTTTGCTTTTGTCTAGTGTACCTCTTTCTCTTCCTGTCCATAATCATGTCACATACCAAGGCTCAGCGTCGGACTGGCCTGCCCGGATACCCGCAAATTTCCGGGTGGGCCCCCCTCATTATGGTACCAACAAATACACCGTTTTGCATGGGGGGACGCAACAACGCGGTCTATGGGGATATCTTTAGTATGGCAGGCCAGGCAGGCAGGGGAGACACACTCAAACATTGTGCATCATTCCCTGGGTAATTTTCAGGGGGCCAATGCACCGGGGCAAACGTTTGATGCCTTCATTGGCAACATTTAAACTAATATGGATGTGGCTACAGTACAACTGGGGGATGCAGCTCAGCCGATGGGGATTGGGCACCCCGCCGGCTCACGCATAGGTCGAGCGCTGCGCCTCGGTTGGGTGGGGAGCTACGCTTCAGTGGGCTTCTTATCTTTGCTCACTGGGCGTAGCTCCCCCCTTCAACTATGTACCACTGCATTTTGGAGCATGTCATAGACAACTCCAAAATGCATTGGATTACAGGGGGTGGGGGTTAGTAGGGGAATTCAAGAATGCATGGGACAGACGTAAAGCATTCCTGGGGGGGTAGGAGGAAGTAAGCTGTTGGTTAACAGGATCTGCATCTTATCTGTTAGCTAGGAAAATGGGCAGACTAGGTGGGCCTTAATATCTGCCGTCAAATTCTATGTTCCTATGTTTCAGCTGAACCGTTTAAAAGTACTAACAGTACTACCGAGCACGCTCACCCTCGGCTGGTTCAGTCGACGAGAGCTTGATACGGGTTCCGTTCCGGTGCTTATCGTGGTCAGTTCATGACTTCGTGGAGGACAGAAATCCAGGATTGGAACCAGATTTTTCCTGCAAGACACTGAACCTGAGCAGACTGTGGCCCCCACCACATATCCAGGCAGCATCTCTGGACCCAAAATCAGCTTCTCCAGGGTAAGGTAAAATTTAACTTTCAGATGCATTTTTAACATTTAAGCTGGAGACTGTGCAGTGGATCATAAGGTTGTGTTAATGTGGTGGTGGATGGGACCAGGAGGGTAGTCACGGGGGTGGGGGTTGGGTTGTATTGTAGTCGGCTAATCACAGCAAGTCAGTTACGGGCCTGTGGGGGGCATGAGTCGTATGTTGGCAATGCTGCTGTCGGAGAACAAACCAGTTTCAGTGCCTGGACTGGGGGTGTAGTCACTTATGAGCCTGTGTGTGTGGGGGGTGGGGGTGAGACTCGTATGCTGCTCTCTGTAAGCAAACAATGTTGGTGCATGGGGGATGGACAGTGGGAAAGGGATTGGGGGTCCAGGCCAGGCTGCTCCACCAGTTAATGGTGTATTGGTCAGGTCAGGCAGTGTTCCTTGCAGATTGAATCTGGGCTGGTGACGAGCAGCCCTGCTTGGTAAATCTCCTATTTGAAAAACCAAGTGCACAGCAGCAGCCGGGGGGTAATGGGACAAGGGAGGGGAAACTGGGTTCTGGTTTTCCTGGCCTGTCTGAGCATGGAGTGGAGACTGCTGTATGGGCTGGAATTCTGGACCATCAAGTAGGGTAGTAATGTTAACTTGTGTTGGTGCAGGTGCTCGTGAAGAAAATGGGCGTGGACCCCCGGTCACCACGTGTGAGTGGGTGGGGGTGTGGATGTGGGTGGGTGGGTGGTGTGGTGGGTGTGGGGGGTATGGTTGATTGACGGAGCTTCTCCTCATAAAGTAATAGCTTTATTTTATTTTCATCTTTCTGTGGGGGTGGTGTAGCATCTCAGGAAGTTAAATAAAATAATTACAGACAGTTGCTAATATGATGTTGTGCATTACTTTTTTTAAGTAATTTTAAAGTTTCAGAGAATAAGGACTTTAAAGGGCTGTGCAGTTCATGTCCTGCTTCTGTTTAGATGTGTATCGGACCTTTGACTTGGATTTTTCGTTCCCTGATTTGGCAATCCCTACTCTTCTCTGGACTACCTTTCCCCACTCTGCTGTATAGCAGGGTGACTCTAGCTTATCCCATGCACTTTACTGAATCCCTTTACTGTTCACTTCCACTACCTCTGCAGGTAGGCGTCCATGGATCCACCACCCTCTCTGTGAAAAGATACTTCTAGGATTTTCCCTAGGCCTCCCTTCTGCCTCATGTACCCTTGTCCTTGTGCCCATTATTTAAAATATGCTTCCCTCCTGTACCCTGTTTATTCCTCAGTCTTTCCTCCTAAGGCTTGTGGGTGTGGTCCACAATTTTTATTGCTCTTCTCTTCTCTGGATTGCTTCCATTCTGTCTTGATACCTTCCTGAGATGTGGTCTCCAGAACTGGACACAGTATTTCAGATGAGGCCTCGCCAGTGATCAATAGTGGCATCATCACTTTAGTCCTGGTTATGCCCCTTCTTATGCACCCATGCCCCAGCATTTGGTTTGCTTCCCCACTGCTTTTTTGCATTGTTTGGCTGACTTCAGGTCATCAGATATTATAACCCCAAGTCTCTCCTGACTTGTAGTGGACAGAACCTGACCCCCAACACCCCCCCATCCTGTATTCCTCCCTTGGGTTTGTGTGTCCCATGTCCTTTCTGAGATATGGCCTCCAAAAACTGGACACAGAACTTCAGATGAGGCCGTCATGCTCCAGTTTCCTTAGGAACCCCCACACACTGGCATGTGACACTAGCAAGGTGAGCGTAGGGGTGTTCCCTATTGGCTGTGAGCTCAGTTTTTTTATATTCGATGCCAATTTTGACAAAGGAATGCTGCTGCTTCACTAACAAGGACCTTATTAGTCAAGCAGAGGCATTCTTTTGTCAAAATCTGCACACAAGCAGATAAAAAAACTGTCCCTTAGTCAGTGGAGCACACCCCGCCATCTTTCATTGTAGGCAAACAAGTGCCTGTAGGAGTCGTGTTTGTTTCCTAAGAATTTGGAGCTTCTACTAGCGGGCTTAACTCATTGAGACCCCAAGACCCATGTGGTGGTAGCAGAAAAGATATTGCTGAGGTCTTGTCCCACTGAGGATGTCACTGCTTAGCTTAAATATTAACAAACGGAGTGGGTGCAATTGACTGCATAGCACCATTGGAAAGGTAATTTTTATGCTGAACAGCTTTACCACTCATACTTTTGTGTGTAGCACTTACGGTTCAATTTGAGGCATTAGCAATTGTGGCATGCTGATTATGGCTTGCTTTTGCTCCAAAAGCTCCAGGTTACACTGGTAAAGGTATACAGGCCACCTCCACATGTGGTGGAATTCGCAGAGTACCTGCGGTCCCGGTGAGTTGTAGTTGGTCAAGCTGCATGTATGTTCGGGTTTGGAGAGAGTTTAATGAACCCCAGCTCTTGCTCTTTAGCCATGTGTTCTGCCTGTAGCACTGGTTGACAGTTCAGCTGAGAGGTTGTGCTTCATTTCTCAAAGTTCTGTAAGTATGAAACATTGCATGTTTAAAACATAGGGCCAGCTGGAATGTCATGGAAACTGTTTTCACCTTGAGGCTGGTCATAGCGTGGGCTGCTTTTTGGAAGCTTGTGCAGTTTGACTGTGGATGTAGCATGCGACATGCAAAATAGTTTCTACTTCTGTCTGTGGTTTCACCTTCTCACTCCTATCTCTAGGATTCTCCTGTGCCTGTCCTATGCATCTTTTTCAACTTCTCCACAGTTAGCCCCATCATCTCCACTGGGAACTCTTTTCCATGCATCCACCACCCTTCTGGTGAAGTAATGATGCTTTATGCTGCCACTTAGTCTACCCATTCGAACCTCATGTCATGCCCTCTCATTCCTCTGCCTCTCCTTTTCTGAAAGATGCTATCCTCCAGTGCCCTATTTATTCCATTGAGATATTTGAAGGCTTTCTCGTAGTGTGTGTGTGTGTGTGTGTGTGTGTGTGTGTGTCTCTCTCTCTCTCTATTGAGGTCCTGTGCTCTCTCTAGTCGTATATGCCTTTTAAAGTCCCGTACCATCTTTGTCCATTGAGGCATAGATTTGCCATGAATCCACTGGAGAAAATGGTTGGCGGTGTACTGATGTGCCATTTTGGAAATGGTTGGCATTACCTCCTGTTTTTTGCTTAGAGCTTTTGCTATGCTATACCAGCATCTAAAACCCAGTTTCAAAATGTCTTCATTTTTCATGGAAAATGAGTTCAAGATCACGCCCAATGCCACCGCTATCATGGAGTAATGTGGGGGGGATGTTCTTGGGGTTCTCTTGTGTATAGAAAGGAAATCTGTTTAGTGGTACTGGTCAACCACTCATGTTGTTGCATAATTGTCTGCCATATAATTCAACTCCGGATTACTGTAATGGGCAGGTAAAGCAGCAGGAACAGAGTGGACAGTGTGTGACTGACAGACTGAGCTTGGCACAGCACATCACTGGCAGTGTAGCTTGACCAGAGGAGCAGAACTAGCAAAGGTAAATCTGGTTGAATTTTGGGTTCAGTTATTTGTCCTTTCTGGTTCTGTTTGTTGCGTGTTTGTCGTGTTCTTTTGGTACAGTTATTGCCTTTCAGATAGAACAGTTGTGGAGTTGTCTGGAGGATCACCTTATTGCGTGGTAGAAATTGGTCTTCATGATGTCTGAGCTGAGCAAAGTCAAATCTGGTGCACAGAAACGGAAACTGGCTAACTTGTCTGCACTGGTGGCAGCATCAAGTGATCCAAAACAAAGGAAGCTATCGCTGTTTACACGCATACAAAACAAAACTACTACCCCTCAGAACAAAACTAGTCTTGAGGACGCAGCTGAAATACAAGGTGGACAAACTGTGGCTCACTGTGTGAGCAGCTGCACTGCTAGTCAGAATCTAAATACTCAGCAAATACAGCCAGTGGATTCTGCAAGGGAACAGTTGTGCCACTTGATGTTGTGAAGAATCAAAATCCCTATTTTCAATGCCCCAAAAGCTCTGCCTCACAACATGAAAAGGTTGCCTTTGTACAAAGGCATCCAGTTCAGCCCGATTCGCAGATGTTAAAGTCCTACATACAAACCATCAAAAATCTACACAGGATTCTTCCTGGGAGCAACAAAGTTATACCAAGGAACTGGGTCACTGTACAGGTGGTTGACTGTTTGGTGCATTCTCTCCACTGCAGTATCTGCATGGCATTTTCAGATGTGGAAACTAGGTTTGTTACAGGATACCAAGACTTTAAGCACATCTACCAAGGCATGATAGAACATGAGGATTCCAGAGCTCACAATGCAGCTGTGGATTCATATCTGGCCTGCTTAGTGGATGCTGATGTTGAAACGCTGGTGAACAAAGATATGGTTGCAAGTTGGAGGAAGCAAGTCCAGCAGAACATAGATGTCATGCAGAGAATTATTGAAGTTGTCAAGTTTATTGGACGCCAGTGCCTGCCATATCGTGGAAAAGACGAAGCTTTATACAGTGTGCAGGACCCATCACTTAACCATGGAAATTTCTTGGAGCTGATTCTTCTGTTGTCCCAATTTGATGTTCCTCTGAATACACACATCCAAAAAGCAGTAGAGCAGAGCAAGAAGGAAGCAGAGAATGGAGAAAGAAAAGGACACTTCAGAAGCGCATGGCCATGGAGGGCTGATTACCTTGCTGTCAAAGACCACCGTAAATCAAATTATCAAGATTATTATGCAGATAATCAGAGACAGCATTGTAAAGGATGTTATGGACCAGAAGATCAGCATTCAGATGGATACCACACAGGACACTGGTGTGACTGACCAAGCAGCTATCATTCTATAGTAAGTGAAGGACCTTAAAGTTCATGAGCGTCTCTTTGCTGTGGTTGAGGTGCAGGACACTTCTGGACAAGGAATGCACAAGGTTTTAAAGGAGAACTTTGAAATGCATGGACTTGATATGAAGAACATCGTGGGGGAGTCATTTGATGGTGCAGCCAACAAGCGGAGCGAGTTTGACGGGTTGCGAGCTTTGATAAAAAGGGATTCACCAAACAGTGTCTATACCTGGTGTTATGCACATGTTCTCAATTTGTGTGTCTCAGATTGTAGTGAAGCAGTTGTGGAAGCAAAGACATTATTTGGTTTGCTACAAAGGACATCTGTCTTCATTAGTGAATCGCACAAAAGGATGACTATATGGAAATCTAGCATTGATGGTACAGGACAGGACAAACTCAGACGGCTTCAAAAGATTGGTGAAACCAGATGGTGGGCAAAACCCAGAGCACTGGCATGCATCTTTGGAACATATGAAAACCAAGAGAAGAATCTGTATGTGTCACTCCTCCAGACTTTGCTTTTTATTAGTGCCTCTGGAAAGTTTGATGCTAAAGCTGCCAGTGAGGCAGATTCACTGCTTGACAAATGGAAGAAGTTTGACGTCATTTGATAGCCTTTGTGTTCATGAAGATCTTTACAGTAATTGGGCCAGTATCAAAGTATCTGCAGACTAAGGGACTAGACTATCTTTCTGCATGGCGCATGGTGGATCATGCTAAGATGGAGTTGCAACAGTCTGAATTTATAAAGATCCAGCAAAAAGCTTCTAACTTTGTTGCTGGAAGACAAGAAGAAATTGATGAGTTGGGTATTGAGATTGACCTTGAGGATCATCTGCCAAATAAAAGGGTAGCCAGGAAGAAGAGAATGCCAGGGGAAAATGTCAGTGATGAATGAGTGGCAGATCCCATGAAGCGATTTGAATGTGAAGTGTACACTCGCATTATGGATCAAGTTCGGATGAGCTTAAATGATCGCTTTGATAACAACAAGCAACTAATTCTGGATACCAACTGCATGGACCCACATCATTTCGAAAGTATAATTCAAGGTGGCATACCAGATGAAAGTCTGCAGAAAGTGGCATTGTTGGCAGAAGTAGACCGTAGCAGACTTAAACTGGAGTTGTTAATGTTTGCTAAAATATTCAGACGACTGCAAAGATCACTGCCTGAAGAATACACTGCAGATGTGTTGACAGAGGATGTTGACTTTCATGACTCCGAAGACTCCGACATTCGTGAAAGTGAAACTAGTGACCAGAATGAGCAACGAGAGAGAAGAGATTTGCCAGACAAATGCAAGTCCTGCAAAGAATGCCTAATGTGATGTTATAAAATTTTGGCACAGTACAACATGCACTCATCTGCATTTTCAACCTTGTTTGTTGTCTACGAGTATTTGTTGACTCTATCGTTTACCCAGGTGTCCTGTGAGAGAGCTTTCAGTAAGCTAAAGATAATAAAGACTCGAGTGCGCTCATTGCTGGGACAAGAGAAACTGGAGGCATTCATGATTATGGCCATTGAGAGAGACCTTCTTGATGGAGTGCGTGCAGAAGATGTCATCCAGAAACTAATTCAACAATCTGAAGCATACAATCGAGTACTGTCACCCTGACACTGGAAGGCTACTGCTACTGTCACTAGAGGGCCAACGCTGGATGCTGGGTTCAGGTACCCAGGTCCAGAAGGATTCAATGGATTAGACTGGCTACTGTGGGGGGCACTGTGGAGCCCGAGCTAACTGGCAGCAAAATCTATCCGCTCCAAATCTTTACTCTAAAAATCAAAAATTAACCATCGGTAGACAGAAAATCGAGGCTATTTTGAGAATCTGAAGAGTACCATTGGGAAGTACGCTATGGGTAATCCTCGTAAAGAGAAAGGCGGTGGTCCGGGAGGAAAAGCCACAGGATCCTCTCACTCTGCTAGGACCAATCTGACTGTACAGGCTTCATCCGTCACGGAACCCGAAGAGACCTTTATTGTCGATTGGGACGAAACTGCAGAGGCAGATATCTGGTCTCTGACCTGAATTCAAAAGTGGATGCATACAATTCCCGACTGAATGTAGTTGAAACGTCTGTGGAACAAACTAAAAGTGAGATGGAGGAAGTCAAAAAACAGAGAAGGCCATGGTAACTACCGTGAACCTGATCAAGGAAAACACGCACTTTTCTGCTAGGTTACAGACACTCGAAAACCAGGCTTGATCCATGCATATTCGATTTTAGGAATGCCCGAGGGGATAGATCACCTGGTGATGTTTATCCAAGAGTGGCTTCAAGAGAAACTGTCTGTGGAAGAACCCCTGGCTCATTTTGGCTTGCAAAAAGTGTACAGAATTACACCTTGAGGATACAGGTCAGATTCGGACACGCCACGCACTCTACTTTTGGTGATAGACAGTGTTGGGACTGGAGACTACATTCTGAGATTGGGCCGTCGAGCGGGTTCTCTAATGCAAGATGAAAGGGCGGTTTATTTCCTGATCTAAGCTATGCGACTCTCATGCGACGGAAAAAGTTTGGAATTAGGCGACTTAGAGAATCATATCCCTCACACAGTGCTCTTCCCTGCCAGGTTGCAGTGGTATATAACAGGAAGGTCTGTCTGGATATTTTCAGGCGCTGTGAGTGCCTTTATATGTTCAGCCTTTCCTGCTGAGCTTTGCTCCAGACTATTCAGTTTTTGAGCCATTATTAAATAATTGCTTAGTGCTGGAAGGCTTTCTAGGAGCCCTAGTGTAAAATGTGATCTCAATTTTCAATATCTTGTTAAATCCAGTTGGAGATTTTCTAAAATTCTGAGCTTTGAGTAAATATAGTTAACGTTGATTTAGCTGCCAGATTTCCTTTATTTTAGGAACTACCTTTAGGTTTTTAGTATGACGCCAATAGCCTGAGTTCAGGCAGGCAAAAGCTGTCCTTTCTGTGGACTTTAGTTTTTTTGTTTTTGAATAAAGTCCTACTGCTCATGTGCTTAATTTATGCAGCATAAGTCTTCGATATATTTTTAAATCTGGCTATTTAGTTTTCCCCCATATGTGGTATCAACATATCCTTGATGCACTAATCCTATGTTTAAAGGGACTGCATCCCCTAAAATTGATTTATGTATGGACTGTCATGGATACAATGTTTTTGTGGCTTTGATATAAAGCAACTGAAAATCTAAAAATAAAGTATATAAAAAAATAAAAAAAGGCTGGCTACTGTATTTGCTACCTGGAGTAGTGATCTTGTCTGAACTGAAGAAAGGGATATTTACCATGCTGGTCTTCGCTGTAATGTGAGCTGAGTGCATGCAGAAGAGATCCTGAAAGCGTAATTGCGTGGAAGTATACATTTTAATTTCTTCTGACTAAAACCATTGTATGCACTGTTCTGGTTATTGGTTTTGTTTGTATGGAGACCTTATCATTGAATTTGTACTTTTATACTTTGTATGTGGTAAAACAGATGCACAGTTAGTTTATTAAAATAAAAATTACACTCAGGACACTATTGGCAGACTTTAATGTATAAGTGATCAAATGACAATGAAACACACAATGGATACACAGTTCCGTTTTATTAAAATACAAATTACATGACACTGTGGACAGACTAAAGTATAACTGATCAAATGACGATGGGAAACGTACAACAGATTTTACTGTGCAGCTAATGTTTAGAATTAGGGAAAGTGTAGGGAAAGATTAGGACAGATCTACTTTTGTGTAACAAGCTCTTGAGTCAAAGGCCCATTTTCAAGTCTTTCCATGCAAACCCTTTTTCTGAACCCTTTCTTACCATGGCTGGGCCTTTGGCCACCCCTTACCCCCCCTTCCACCCTCAGTTGCAACATCCTGGCAGCTTTTTCCCTGCTTTGGCTAACTTGAGCACCAGCTTGGCCTCCCTTCACTCTGGCACTATGCATTTTGAGTTTGCCCAATTCATCAATTTCTATGCTAGTTCATAAGAACTGTCACCAACCATTTATATATGTGCTGCAATTAAACATATACATTGTCACCCTCACTAACACCACCACCTGTGCTTTCCTCTTCCTTTTACTCTGGTTGCACCTGGCTGGAAATGTGCCATGACTCGGTGTGCATAGTACCAATTTGATTAAATTCATGTCCCACAATACAGTGCAGTTTAATACAGCAGCACTAACATCAATATACAATAGAACACTGTTACACTGTTTACACCTCTAGATGGCATTCAATTGTCCTTTGAGTCTGATGTTTTGGGTTGCATCTGATTTTATTGCCTTTGTAACCAGTCCCTGAATCCCCTTTACTCTGCAGCTGCTGCTCTTTCACACTGCCGAACATTCTGTGACATCAATAACACCATTCAAGACCATTCAGATGTATAGCATAGAGTGGGGTTATTAAAGCCATAGAACACTTACACATGACTCAGTAGCTGAGTGAAACTGTATGCAAGTAGATATAGGGGGAACCAAAGCAAAATTAAAACTTTTTCAAACTTTGTGAAAATGCCTTGTGGAAACTTTTCACTGTGTATATAATTAGCGACACCAATCTCTTCAGATGAGCTAACCTCATTTCTGTCTTAAGGCAGAGCATTGTGAGTTGCTGCCTCATGTTCCTTTATTGGGGCTAACAATAGTACTGTAACAATCATGTTGGGGGCACATAGGCTGCTTTTGGCAGAATCTTAGCATAACACACATTGCACTGCACTCTTTTCTCCTGTTCACATCATGTTGCCTCACAAATTGCTCAGAGAGGGAAAGGGTAGGGAAAGGTAGGGCCTCAACCTCCGGAGGTGCCTTGCCGGGGCGTTGAGCTTAACCATTGATTTTGTTTGAAAGGGGAACTCTCTGCTCACCTGCAGCCATGTAGCTGGATAAATGTAATGTTGCAGGATCACTTAATGAAACAAGTATTGCTAAATTGGTAACCTGCTTTCCTGCAGTATTGCTGCAGGGGTGGGACTAGCAGGTCATGGCTAGCAGCATTTTTGCAAGGTAGCAGAGTTCACTTTAAATCAATGGGACTGAAGCCTCCGAAATAATATACATTTTCCAGTAATGTAATAGCTTTCTTCATAGTATACAATAGCTTTCTTCTGAATAGAATACATGCTGACATCTTGTACTTGTCTACAGCATGCCGTGGTTGGGAGGCCCCCATGACCCTAACAGGGCCTCCCCTGCCAGTACCAAGGCCCCTCTGGGCCCATTTCCAGGTGGGCCCTTTGCTTCCCAGTCCGACCCTGTTCAGCCCCTTCCTAATAATTGCCCACTTCTGCTCAGCATCCATCTCTGGCTTAGTTTTAGCTAAATACCCCTATAGAATGCTGCCCATTCTGGCAAAATCTGCCTTCCTTAAGTCCCACACTCTTGTCCTGGTCTTAGACAACTCCCTCCCTGTGTTGAGGAGGAACTACACTGAGCAGTGGTCACTTCCTTCTGGAGGATCCTGTACTACCACATCCTGGACTTGATCACCATTTGTTAGCACCAAATCTGGTATGGTCCTCCCTCTTGAGTAAGTTCTATCACCTCTTGCACTAGATAGCTGTCTTGGATAGCCTCTAGCAACATGTGTTCCCTGGCTTGCGCTGTAGTTACTGTCTGCCAGTCAACCCTGGGTAGGTTAAACTCCCCCACTATAACTGTATTTCCCTTGCCACTGACCTTCCTGATTTGCTTTCCTAGCTTCCTATCATCTCCTTGCTCAGTGAGAGTGGTCTATACAACACCCCCCATCCTGAGCTTCATAGCTTTAGGGCTTTGGAGCAATACCCATATAGCTTCTGGCCTTCCCTCACCCCTTCCTCCCAGGTACACAGTATCCCCTTCTTGACTTAAATAGCAAACCCTCCTGCATTTCCCCATCCCGGTCCCTATGGAACACCTTGTAACCCGGGATCATAAGACCTCAGTCATGGTATTGGGTGGCCCAGGTCTCTGAGATGGTGCCAATATCTACCTCTCCCTCTACCATCATTTCCTGGAACTCTGCTATCTTGTTTGCTAAGCTCCTTCTATGCAAGCATACTACAGTCCACCTTGTGCCCTGACCCTCTTCTTCCCATCTCTCCCCCTTCCACTTTTGTCTTGGTAACTTCCCCTAATTCTCCTCCTTTGCCTCTCTGGGGAGAGAGGCCTTCTGGTCTCCCCTGGAAGGTGCCTCCTGCCTGCTATCCAACTCAGCCCTACTCCCCCAGTTTAAATCTATGTTACTTTTAATGTGCTTCTCCAGCTCCTGTCCCAATGCCCTTGTGCCCTCAATGTTGAGATGCAGCCTATCCTTGGCATAAAGCCCCTTATTGTGCCATGTCTCGCCCCACTTCCCTACTATCCCATACCTAATTTCTGCACACTGCCCCTTCAGCCACCTATTAAACTCCTGTACTCTTAGCTTCCTCACCGTGCTTGCCCTAAGTACTGGGAGTACCCTGGAGAATGTCACTGAGCTTCCCACCCAACTGCAGATACCACCCCTTCTCTGAACCTCTCCTGTACTTCTTCCACTGTACTGCCCTCTAAGTCATTTGTTCTAAGGTGCACAACAATATGAGGCTTCCCTCTCACCTTCTTCACACATTTCTGAATGCACTGCCCTACTCTCCCTGCTGTCATACCTGGCATACACTTCACCCAGATTCGGCTCTTCCTTGCCCCCTTACTTCCCCATCTCACCCCGCTGAGCATGGAATCTCCTTATACAAGTACTTGGTCCCCCATCCCTTGCATTTCCCATATGGTTTTCCCTCCTACTAGCCCCTTTTCCTCAGTATCTTCTCCTTCCATACACAGCCCTTTCTTCCTCCCTTCTCCTTCAATTGCACCTCCACTTGCTCTCCTCAGATCAAATCAAAATCTTTATTTATCCAGATGGGCATCATTGAGCAAGCTCATTTACAAGGTGGACCTGGTTAAATGCAGGCCAAGTAATACAGTACATACAGAGATATTTACAGTAGGGATAAATAATACAAATATATAAAATTACTGCACTTAAGTACTCAGTGTACAACAGTTCATAACAGTACGAGGTGCTACCCCTCATGGAAGGATCGGGCGCATCCACATGTTTCAGAGGGGAACGTAATCACACAGTTTTCCTAATTTTAACACTATGAGCAGAAAGATAAGGATACTAGCAGTCAGGCACATTGGTGATTACAGCTTTTTTGGTATATGTCAGTGAGGAAAACAGATTTTAGTTTGGCTTAGGGAGGACACAGATGCAAGCTGAAGGAGCAGAGATGAGGAGCGCTCACATTCCAGTAGGGTAGTGGCACTGCCATGCCTTACTAGTTGAGGGTCCAGGCTTGGGGTCACAGGTGGTGGCTGAGGCAGCACTGACCACCCGGTACCCAAGATTCCCATGTCTGTGGAACTGGGAGCCCATAGAGAGCCTGTCATTGGCAGGGCAAAAAGGAGGAGGTCAGGGGTGATTGCTGACCACAGACAAGAGACATCTGTACCAGCAGAGGCACCCAATAGCAAGACAACCCAGATGTGGATTCCTATAATACCTAGAGGCTGGCGTGAATACAACGATTCACGAAGGGATGTAATCACAGATTCCCTCCATATAATTCTCTAACAGTACAGTAAGGGTCTTAACAGGCACTGGAAGAAGTGATGACAGCTTTTTTGAGTGGATTTCAGCAGAGAAATCAGACTGCATTTGGTTTTTGAGGGAAACACAGAAGCAGACCATAGGGACCAATCAGAAGCCAGAGCCAGAAAAGCACTCAGTTCTGATTGGATAGTGGCTTTGCCATACTTTACTTGAGGAAAGTCTGAGCTTGGGATCTCAGGCAGCTGCTGTGGAAGCACCAACCTTCTGGTAACAGTGAATCCCACACTTATGAAGCAGGGAGCCTCAGTGGGGCTTGACTTTGGTCGGGGAGCAAGTTCTGGGACAGGGGATGGAATAAAGAGAATACAGTGCAGATTCTAGGACTGCGGTGATGCAGTGGGACAAATTTATGTGCAGAGACAGGAAGGTGTCTGGAGTCTAATGGTCACAATACCCATAAGAGGCTATAGGCCATTCAGGTTTTTATAAGCATCAGCATTTAGGTCATAAGTAATTCACAGAACTAGAAATGCCGGTGAGTACAAGTGCTTTTAAATACAGAAAATCTCAAGGGCAGTAGACTAAGCTTTGGTTAAAGATCAAGGGCTGGGGCCAGCCCAGTGGTGTTGAGGGCTGAGGTGCTGGACTCTTTACCTCATGGCATGTTGGCGACCCGGGTTCGAGAATGAGCTTGGGTCACTGAAGGTCAGCAGTGGGGGGAGGATGGAGATGGACTGAGCTGATGACAGGTAGGCTGTTCTCTCTGGGGAGATGAAGCGGCACCCCTCGGTCAATGGCGACTCCTAGTGGAGACTGGGAGTAGCACGGGCTAGAGGGAGCCAGGGCACTAGGCCATGGGGTGGGGGAAAGAAGCTGTTACCAGGGCCATAGGACGCATGCGTGCCTCCACACACATGCGCTCCTACTCCTGGGGCTCCTGCATGATAACCGGAGGAGAAAACACCGGCGGCAGCAGGATGAGGACTGACTCCCCGCAGGCTCCGCTCCCAGGCTGGGTACAAGGTAAGCACCGGCTATTCCTGGGGACAAGGCTGGGGGAGTCAGTCAGAATGGGGCGACCGACTGAAGGAGGCAAAAATAAAGATGAGATAAAAAAAACATCAAGGGCTGGGGAAGCAATTGCATGACTCACACACAAATCGAGTTTATAAGGACTTGAAGGTATTCAAACTGCAGAGGCAGCTCAATTTCAGTAATTTTTGCACTTTGTTCCACAAGGATGGTAACAAGAAGCTAATGGCCACTCTGCCAAAGTGGGAGGAAGGCTTAGGAATACATAATGAGATGTAGGATGCACTTCTTAAAGCGTACATTCCTGGCTCACTTAGTGGGAGACAGTCTATTATGTATTGTGGAAGCCTTTTCATAATGATGCTGTAAGTCCAAAGGACTGCATTTCCATTCCACCTATACATAAGAGAGGACCATCCTTACAGCTTTGTACAAGCCACAATGATGGGTGGAGATGGGGAGACCGGTAATAAACCTGATGGCCCTGTGATAAATCGTATCCAAGTTTGCCAGGGAGGCTTTAGGGCAATTACTATATAGGAAATCTGCATAATCTATCAGCGAGAGGAAAGCAGTTTGGACGAGATGCACTTTAGCATCTCTAGTAAAGAACTGGTTGATTCTAAAGAATAGCCCCAGCCTCTGCCTTAGTTTCTTTACCAGGTCTTCAACATGTTCGGTGAAAGAGAGACTAAGGTCTAGCCATACTCCTAAGTATTTAAACTTTGCAACAAACATCATTTTCTCCCCAAGAATTGTAGTGATGTGGGGGTAGTTTTCCAGAACTGGCCAGATTCATCATACGGCTATGGGGCGAGAACAACATAGCCTTTGTCTTTTTAGCATTTAGAAGATGTTTTATGTGTAGAATCTAATTCTGGAGCTGGTTAAAAT
This sequence comes from Neoceratodus forsteri, assembly GCA_016271365.2. Classification (NCBI taxonomy): domain Eukaryota; kingdom Metazoa; phylum Chordata; order Ceratodontiformes; family Ceratodontidae; genus Neoceratodus; species Neoceratodus forsteri. The sequence continues at coordinate 1,345,063,574 of CM057454.1, forward strand.
CCTCCTGGAGGTCTGCACAGGCGGCATCAGGTGTCGGTCGACTAATGTATACAATCGTGTCGTCGGCGAACAGGTGTATGTTGGCTTTGTTGATACTCTCATCAATATTATTGACATAGATAGTGAAGAGTAAGGGACCAAGTATGGATCCTTGCGGTACTCCCCTCAGGAGAGGTTTGAGTGGGGATAACTCACCTCAGCCTTAACTTGTTGACGACGTCCTACAAGGTACTCAGTGAACCACTGTAAGGATACTGAGTCCAGTCCTATACTCTTCAGGGAAGGAAATAGCAGGCTATGATCTATGGTATCAAAAGCCTTGCTGAGGTCTATAAATATGGCACATATGAAGTTTCTGCTCTCCAGTTCTCAGTACCAGTCATTTGTCACTTTGGCAAGGGCTGAGATAGTACTGTGTTTAGCTCTGAAACCTGATTGCACGGGATTTAGTAGATTTTTTCATCAAGGTAATCTCCCTATCTAAAAAGGCTGCTCTAAGACAAGATTCGGGTATTACCAGAACATCTGGCTGAGTATGAATGATCCACACCTGTATCATGGTAAACTTTTTTCAGAGGCAGCAGACATTGACCTGACAAAGCTCGTGCCTTTTAAGGAAGCAGTATCTGAAGGAGATGTAAGGGCAGAGATAGGACCAGGGTTTAATTCGACATTACCCAAGCATATCAGTAACAGAAGTATCAACTTTATTAGGGCAGCAATGGTTAGTTTAAGAAGTGTAGCCCTATATTGTTTATGAGGCTTATCAGGTGGTATATGCCAAGCACCACCTCTGAAAGTATACCACCATTGAGCGAGGTGAATCAACACCCTGACTGAAAAATGCAGGGAATGATTGACGCTATAACAAACAGGAGAGATAGCTTGGAAGGGTGGCTCAGTACGGGTGCCACCACGATAGGTACCCTGATTGTGATCAGATAGTAAGACTATCTGAATGGCACAAAGATAACTGTACACCCATGTTCGATACACAATTCACTAAGGGGACATGTTCAGCTTGCAGGGTTCTGCCAGAAAGCACCACTGGAATATCACTGCTGGAAGAGGTTATATCATTTAAGACATTGGGCAGCTTTAAGCGAGGCTGGGATAGGCATGGGGAGGTAAGGATCATGGGTGGGGATAATGCGAGGAGTGGGGAGGAGGGCAGGGACATTAGCTCAAGCTGTGGACCCTGCAATATGAGTAGTCTTGATAGACCAGATGGCCTTCTTCTGCTGGCTTCTTCACATGTTCACTATCAAGCTGTATTTAAACGAGATACTAAAAGTGAATGGCACATAACTCAATATAGCAACAATGTTGTAAATAAAAATACAAATGTCCAGTTCGTAAATCACGACTGGTTGCTACAGGATTGATAGCTTGTGAAAGAGAATTACCAATAGTACACTAGTCACACAGTTTCTGGTAATGAACATGTAGTTATTGACTGACAAATACAAAACAATAAATGCCATGATCGTTATGCACATATTGACATCCTGTAGTGTATTTGTAGTTTGAAATTAAACTGAAGTTAATTGAGATAGAAGTAGAGCATTGGAGCATGAAGAAATAATTTATTGATGTCTGAATTACTGATTTAATTTTGTAATTATCATTTTATTTAGGCAATGAGATAGCACTGGCTGCTGAGTGCACCATGTCGGAAAGGGTAGGAAGAGCCTCCGTCACAATTACATATTAAGAACATGTGATTCCTTCAATCATAGCAACAGAGAAGGGTATATTAGGAATTTCAATAGACTTCTGCACTTCACTGACACCTGTCACACACACACACACACACACACACACACACACACACTCACGTGACAGGGTAGCATAGGACCCTGTCCCATTTGTTATGAAGAAAGTGTTTAAATGCAAGGATCTTTCCTTTCCTGTCTCTTGTCTGTCTGGTTGCGCAACCATCTTTTCCTGTGAGACCTTGGACTTGATCAACCTAAACAGTCTTGCAATTCTTTGCCTCCCACTGTGTCTCAGCCCTCCCTTGCTGTCTGTTTTTCTCCCTTGCAAATCCGCTGATACACAAATATATGCAAATCACTGCATGGAAATGTAACTGATATTGGGATCCCTTTTGTTTAGAAAATATATAGTATTACTGTTGAAATGCATACAATTATATTTTGAGATGATTGCATAGAGCTGTAGAAAACTCAAGAGGTTACCAGAGTTCAATTTTTAGGCCTTTTTGCAAAAGGTGCCTCAAGCATACTGTGTTCTAGCAGATCCTGCCTGATATTTACAAACACAGGATGCTTGTGAAGAGTGGGGGTTGAAAGGACTTATAAGGGAGCTAAACTGCAACTGAAAACAAGATTAGAAGAACAAGGGACACAGAGACTGAAAGAAAACTTTATTTTATTTTGCCTCTGTACATAGTTATTATGAAAATGTATATTTTTTTATGTTGCTGCTACTGCAAATAAATATTTTTGGTGAATTCAACAGATGCTCCTGGTCCTCCCTTTGCTTCCTGACCTGTGCCTCGATGACAGATGGTGTCAGTCTAAATGGTATTTAAGGCATGCATACTCTAAGAGAGGAGTTTTGTACATGGGTACTGGACCTAGTACCAGGGAAGCACAGAGAAAGGTATGGATTCTGCAGCAGCAAGTCCAGGAGTGGTCACCAGGAGAATGGCAGCCAAACTAGCAGTGACAGAAGTCCAGTCTGAGACTGTACAGCCAGCACAAGCTATGGAAAAAGAATAGACAGTGACAGAACCTGAAAGTCTGATGGACTTTTTCAAATGGTGGGCAAGACAACAAAAGAAGTCAGAGAAGCAGAGAGAAAAAGAGACTCAATGTTTAGAAGCACAGAGGAGAGAAGACATGCAGTAACAGGAGCAGCAGAGGAGAGAAGAGATGCAGCAACAAAAGCAGCAGAGGAGAGAAGAGATGCAACGACGGGAGCAGCGATGGCTGGATGCCTTGCAGGCTATCGAAGGCAGAGGATCCAGCACAGACCCAGAGGAGCAACAAAACGAAAGCAGCTTAAATGCCATTAAACTTACTAAGTGGTGTCCCTCAGATGATATTGAGGCATACCTGACAATCTTTGAAAGAGTTGCCACAGCCTGCCAATGGCCAAAGCAGCAATGGACAATCAGATGGGTACCCTACCTGACAGGAAAAGCCCAGCTTGCCTACAGCAGTATGGACATTGCACTGTCAGAAAACTATGACCTGATGAAAAGCAAAATCATGAAAAGGCACGACATCTCCAGAGAGACCTATAGGCAGAGATTTCAATCTCTGAGGTACAGCTTAGTTGATAATCCTCGAGAAGCCTTCACCTGACTTGGAGAATTCCTGATAAAATGGATCCAACCGGAGTACAAAACAGTCCCATAGATAACTGACACATTTGCCATGGAGCAATTCATCAACATCTTGCCTATAGATGTGCAGCTGTGGGTAAAGGAACACCAACCAGAGAGTGGGTAAAAGGCTGTTTCTTTGGCAGAGGACTATCAAATGGCCAGACAGATGCCATAGCTGCACAGTAACAGCCAAGCACTGGTAAGACACTATTTTTCCCATTTAAACTCCAAGTCTGATAAGAACTCTTGTGGGGGTAAGATATGTTGCCCAAAGATATGATCTGCTATAACTGTAATAAGCCAGGTCATTTTGCAAAAAACTGCTATAGTAAGGAGAATGGCACTGGAGCAGATTTGTCCTTGGCAAATTGGGGCAAGTACTCAACAGATGTGAAGGTGGTGGATATGATTGTAAAGGGACCAATTCATTTGGGAAGCAGTCAGACCCTAGTGCATGTTAAAGTGCTGGGAAAACACTGTGCAATGGGACCAGGTACTGGTGTCATCTGCATCCACAGGGAAACTCAATACTATCCCACCACCCAAGTGCCTCTGACCATTAAGAGTGTGTCACACCAAATGAAAGTGGAGGTAGTACCCAAGTTACCTGTACCTGTGATTATTGGAAATGACTTTCCAGAGTTTACTGAGTTGATCAAAGAGGGAGTAAATCCTGATGTTTCAGCATCAGTGGTGACAAGAGCTCAGGCAAAGAAAATGTCAGATTGGGGGGACACATTTCGTTTCAGTGATTTTGATTCGGACTTGTTTGAGCATAGCTCCAAGATCCAGAAATCCAGGAAAGAATGACGAAGCCTGAAGAAACTGTGGCAACAAATGACTGATGGACATGAAGGGCTAAAATATAAAACTGCTGAAACTCAATTGATAACTGATTGTGATTTTCTTTCAGAACAAGCTAAAGATGTTTCTCCCCAGGGTTATTTCAAGCAGCTGGGGGTGAAACCAAAACAGTGTGGACCAATGTTTAAAAAAATGTAATGGGTTACTGTATAAAGTTTGGGTTAAACCTCAGACACAGGAACAGACAGAACAATTGGTTATACCACAGAAGTATAGAACAGAGTCATCATAGATAGCACATGATAGTCCTATGGCTGGTCACTCAGGGAGGGATAGCACCCTTGCCAGATTGCTGTATAGATTTTCCCGGCCTGGAATTCATGAAATTGTTGTTACCTATTGTAGTTCCTGTGCTGAGTGTCAGAGAGTAGCCCCAGTCACTAGAAAAGACAAGGTGCCCCTACCCTTAATCGATGTGCCTTTTGAGAGAATTCCAATGGATGTGGTTGGTCCTTTAGATAAAAGTAAAAAGGTTAATAGATTTATCCTGGTTGTACTCGATTCCCAGAAGCAGTTCTAATGCTTACTGTTACAGCCCCAAAAGTTGCAGCAGAACTTGCCAAAACATTTTGCAGAGTGGGCATACCTAAAGAAATTATTACTGATCAGGGTAGTAATTTTGGTGCTGCGTTACTTAAGGAGCTATACAGACTGCTAGGTATCACTGCCATAAGAACCTCCCCTACCACCCTCAGACAGACAGTGTTGCTGAGCATTTTAACCAAACCCTAAAACGCATGTTAAAAAGGTTTGTAAAAAGGGAAGGGAAAGACTGCCACCGATACTTGCCTTACCTACTTTTTGCCTACAGAGAAGTTCCACAGACATCAACAGGGTTTTCACCATTTGAAAAATGCTGTATGGTAGGCAGACAAGAGGGCCACTGTATGTGATAAAAGAAACGTGGGAAGATAACTCCACTCAGAAACAATCAATAACTTCTTATATGTGTGCTCTAAGAAAGAACCTGGCAACATTTGTTGAAATTGCCCATAGTAATCAGGAATAGGCCCAAAACCAGCAGAAGGTATATTATGATCATGGGGTAAAAGAAAACGTTTTCATGCCAGGTGAAAAGGTTTTGTTACTGTTCCCCACAACAGAAAATAAACTGTTAATGAAGTGGCAAGGGCCATACAAGGTTCTTAGACAAACTGCCACTGTTAACTATGAGATTGAGACCCCTGACAGGAAAAATCCTTCTAAGATACACCATGCTAACCTCCTGAAGAAATGGATTGAAAAAATGCCAAAAGCTGCCTTGCTAGTTTTACCCGAAACCAATAAGGAAGATATCGATGTAGCTTATGATAGACTGGAACAAACTGTAAATGCTGATGCTGTAAAGGTGAATGTTTCCTTAACCTCAGAACAAACTGCAGACATTCATAATCTGCTAAAGATATTTAACAGTACTTTTACTATGGTATCTGGCAGAGCAAAAGGGGTTGAGCACATGATAGTGACAAGGAATGCTCGTGCTATTAGGCAACATTTATATTTATTTATTTATTTATTTATTTCAATTCTAGGATTACAATTACCTTTGAGCCCAGGGCTCTTTTACAAAGATTCCACGTCAAGACATAGGTATCACATGACAATAGACAAAATTGTTATATAAATAAGGGTAAAGGATATCAAATTAATTTTGAACAGACAGGGAGAGGGTAAAGTGGAAAGGAAGAGAACAAGAGGGGGAAGGGTGATCGAAAGAAATGGGAGGGGCAAAGGCGGGAGGTAAGAAAATGAGAAGAGAGGAGAGGTCGGGGGTAGGTAAAGATAAGGAGAGTGGGGTGGGGTGAAGCAGCCAGGAAGGTGGCATTGTCAGGTGCTGTAGAGCGAATGGGGCAGAGGCCAAACTAGGGCAAGTGTGTTATGTAAGGAGCTAGACATAGAGTTGAGTGGTAGTGGAGCGGAGTTGCATAGACTTTATCCATGACTGTTGCAGATGGTGGAAGCGACCAGGGTGTTTCAGAGCCTGGATTTGAAGACCCCTAGCCCAGTGGTATTGATAGTATCATTGGCAAGACCATTAAACCAAGTGGGTGCCCGGTTGGTGAATGAACGCTGGCCAATGGCTGTGCAGCAGCGCGGGATACGGAAAAGTTGTGGCTTTGATCCCCTAGTAATTCTGGAGCTGGTTTTCATTTGAAGGAGTGAACAGACCCCGGGAGGGGCAGTTCCCAACTGTATTTTCTTAGCAACCATGCAGGTTTGGTACTGAATTCTATTATCAAGTGGAAGCCAGTTAGCTTGTGAGTAGCGGTCACAGGTGTGTGTGAGCCATTCGGCCCCAGTGATGAGTCGACAGGCCTTGTTTAGGGTGGTAGTAATCCTTCTGAGTGAAGTGGTAGTGGCAGTGCCATAGATGACAAGACCATAGTCAATCTGGGAGATGATGGAGCTTTGAACTGTGGCAAAGAGGGCTTCTTTAGTCAGGTGCCGATGAAGCCGGTAGAGTAAGCCCAGTCTAGTATTCACAGTTTTAGTGACATTGGTTATATGGGTTCCAAAGGACAGGTGTGGGTCTAAGGTGATTCCTAGGTATCTGAAGGAGTCAACCTGCTCCAGGGAGTCCCCAAGGCAGGTGCTTAAGGAGAGTTGGTGGTGTTTGTGCTTGTTTTGGTGGCTGGTGAAAATTATGGTCTTCATTTTTTTCTGGTTAAGGATTAACTTATGTTCTTTGAACCAGTTTTCAACAGAGGTGAAGCCGTGTTGAAGGGTTTGTTGCAGGTGTCTTGGGTCATGATGAGAGGCAAGAATCACCGCATCATCTACATAGAGTATGACTTGCTGAGAGGTGGAATCGGGCAGGGAGTTGAGGAACAGGCTGAACAGCAATGGATCCAGGATAGAGTCTTGGGGGACACCGGAGTGAACCTATTTAGTGTCGGAGACCATGCCTGATATTTTTTACACATTGGGACCTGTTGTCAAGATAGCTATTGAACCATTTCACTGATTCTGCGGTGAGGCCAATGTTGAGTAACTGATGAAGCAGGAGGTGGTGGTGGACAGTGTCAAAAGCCTTTGACAGGTCAATGAATGTAGCTCCGGTTAGGCGACCCTAATCAAGGGAGTTGTGTATGGCTCCTGTAAACTCAAGAAGTGCTGTGGCAGTGCTGTGCCCTTTTCTAAATCCATGTTGCTGCTGGCAAAGGATGTTGTACTTGTCCAGATGATCAGTGAGCTGGTCTGCTAGTATCCATTCCAGGGCCTTAGAGAGGGGTGGCAGGATAGAGATAGGTCGGTAGTTCACATGGGAGGTCCGGTCACCACCTTCATGGATAGGTGTGACAGTCGCTGCCTTCCATTTGTCAGGGAATTGGCTGAGAGAGATGGAGAGATTAAAGATCCTGGTGAGAGGCCCCAGAACCTTGTCTAGAGTGAGGAACAGAAGTTTGAGGTCCAGTGTGTCAGCACTTGCTCTAGTGTTTTTGATGGCTTTGGAAATGTATTTCCTGATGGTATTTTTGCTTACTGCTCTGAAGTAGAATGAGGGACAATTTTTAGGTGATGACTGATGGGTGGGAAGAGGGGGGTCGCTGTCGTTGAAAAAGTCAGGGGGGAGGATGCTGCTGAGGTTGGTGAAGGCATCATTAAAGGTGTTGGCTATGATGGTACTTTTAGGTCCAGGGTAGTATTCCTGTTTATTATGATAGCAGTAGGGGGTAATTTGAACTCCTTCCCGGTAACATCTTTAATGTTATTCCAGAATGCTCTTGCATTTCCCCATGTGTCAGTGAGTGCAGTCTTGTAGTATTCAGATTTCTGTTGGCGTATGGATTTGGTGCAATCATTTCTAGCTCTTTTGAAATTTTGGATGTCCGCCTGTTTTCCTGTTTCTCTGGCTAGTTCCCAGAGGTGATCCCTGTGTTTAAGCTTCTTTAAGAGAGAACCCGTGAGCCAAGGATTGCAGAGGGGTTTAATTTTTTGCTGTTTTGGCGGGGCAAAGATGTTAAAAGCTTCATTGAAAATGCGTATGAATTGATCAAGGGCTGTATTTGCATCGGGGGCCAGGTTGATGGGGGACCAGTCTTAATTTAGTAGGCGTGATTTTAGGTGGGTTAGCTTCCCACAGGGTAGGACTCTGCTGAGGATGACCTTTGGTGGAGATTTCCAGAATTTGTTTGACCAGGTGCAGCTGATGGAGGAATGGTCGCTGAGAGAGTCAGGCAGTATGGCAAAGCTAGTGATACGGGAGGGGTGAGTAGACAGGATCCAGTCCAGTAAAGTGCTGGTGCCGGTTTTGTAGTTCATTCTAGTTGTGGAGTCCAATATCTGTGTGAGGTTTGCTGATGTGACCATGTCCCTGGTGTCGCCAGCATCAGGTCCCAACCAGTTTGTGTTGAAGTCACCCAGAGTGATGAGTTCAGAGTTGGGTGGGAGTGATTTGATGTACTCCAGTACTGCATGGAGGCCAGTCCTTGTTATTTCGGGGGGGTATAAATGGTGATGACCGAAAGGGCTCTGTGCTGAGCTCCAAGCAGGATTTTGATATGCAATAGCTGGGCATTTGGTGTTGGTAGGTCAGTGTGGGCAGTGTGCCCCATCAGGTTGTCTTTTAGGTAAAGGGTGCAGCTCCCTCCTCATTTTGATTTTTGGTCAAGCCTAAAGATAGTGTAGCCAGGGATGGAGATTGTATGATCAGGAACCAAGGGGGTGAGCCAGGTTTCTACTACTGCCAGGATATTGGGCTGGTGGGCATTTGTGAAGGCTTGTAGTTGATCAAATTTAGATAATAAGCTGCAGATGTTCAGGCAGATAATGGAGAGAGTGCCAAGGCGCTTGGTTTGGGTGGAGTTCATGTCAGCCCAAGGGCCAGGGTTGGGGTGAATGTTTCCAGATAATAGCAGGAGTAGGAGAAGGAGTTTCAGGGTGGCCAGGCACAGTTCCTGTGGGAGAACTTGTGGTACTTGATTGGCAAGGGTTTGTTTGCGGAAGTTGTGTGTGTGCAAAACAGGAGCATAGTGAGCTGTGGTGATAGTGGGGCACACTGCACCCTGGTATGAAGGTGTGGGCACAGTGTGGTGTGGTGAGCCCTAGGGATGAGAAAGTTGTCAGGTAGCATGGTGCAAGTGTGGCTATGGCGGAGACTATGCTTATAGCTATGCAGGGGGATGGAAAGCAGGATGGAAGGAGTTGGAGCAATGGGGCGAGGGCAAAAAGGAGGAGAGGGAGGGAGGCAGGGGATAGTAGGGAAGGAGGGCATAGTTTGTGGAGGGAAGAAGAGAGAAAGGAGCTGTGAGGAAGGCTGAGGTGGATGTACTACAACGTGATGGCAGAGGAAGCAAGAGAAAAAAAGGGGATTTAGGCAGATAGGCAAGCGAGTGGGGGGGTCAGTTCAGGACCCAAGAGCAGGGGACAGAGAGAGTTACAGGAGGCAGTAGAATTAGGCAGGAAATATAACCCAGCAAAAATATAGTCCTCAGATTCGGCAGTGCACAGCAGAAATAAAATACAGATAGAACAGTCGTCGGATTCAGTAGTAAACAATGTACACTATCAGCAGATAAACAAATTGTTTTTTAGCAACCTCTGGGCAGCTACGCTCGGGGCAGAGAATAACAGTCCAGCCCCCCAGTCTGTAGGAGACCAGGAGATAGTGAGGTCGGTGCTGTGACAAAAACTGTGGCAAAGCGCAATGCTAGTCTATGGGCACAGCAGCCCTGAGCTTGGCCATGGAGTCAGCGGTCACTGCAGCCAATCATGACCAGGCAGAGAGGGCAAGGACCAATCAGGTAGAGCTCTGAGTGTGCTGGGCCAGTGGCGGCACACATGGCTTTCCCGGACTGAGGTGGGCTTCCTTACCCATTGCCGTGGATCAGGGAGGTGGCCAGAGGTTGCATGAGCCAGAAGTGGTGGCTGAGTGGCAGAGCTGCTGATTATAGTAACAACAGTGCAAGGTTTGAAGCCTGCAGTGGCACCAAGGATATTATTTTAGTAGTCTATGGGGGTTAGAGGCTTTGAAAGCCTTAAAACCTATAACTAACAACAGTCTGAATGTGATGGCTGAGTGGTAGAGCTGCTGATTATAGTAACAACAGTGCAGGGTTTGATGCCTGCAGTGGCACCAAGAATAAATTTTGGCTGAGTATGGAGGTTAGAAGCTTTGAGAGTCTTAGTGTATAGATGATAATAGTATGATATGATGGCTGAGTGGTGGAGCTGCTGACTCTGGTTGAAGGGATGCAGAGCTTGAAACCTGCAGTGGTACCAAGAGAGAAAAAAGAAATATTTTTTTTAGCAGACTATGGGGGTCAGAGACTATGAGAGCCTTAGCAAGTAAAGCTAAAATGACAAAGAAATGGTGGTTAAGTGGTACAGCTGCAGACTCTGACAGCAAGGGTACTGAGTTTGAGATCTGTAGTGGGAGAGCGGGCAAGTATTTTTCTTTCTAGGTAGGGAGAACAAAGGGTTAAAAGCTAAAATATAGAGGCAGATATTGGCCTGGTTCTTTGGCTTAGTGGATAGGCTACAGACTTTGGAGTCAAGAGTACAAGGTTTGAGTTTTGCAAGAGGACTAAAGTTGGGCCAATGGGGAAGAAGGGAGTAGAGATTAGAGGAAAAGAGAAAGGCAGCAGAAAGGATTAGAAAAGAAGTAGGAGTACAGCAACTCCTAGTGGTCGGAGTGTATAAGCTGCAAATGGGAAAGTCGACAAGTGGATATTTAGTAAAAATAGGGGTAGGTCACATCATGTGACCTGTAGATAACAGTAAATGGAATGACACTGGTGGGTGGGCTAGGACCTCTCCACAAGCGGGCTGGAGGGAAGGAGGCTTTACCTCTTAAGGCTCTCAGCAATCCCCTGTTCCAAGCTCCTCAGCAGGGCAGTGTTCTGAGGGGAGAAGGCTGCTTCAGAGACCTCTCAAAAGACATATAGGTTGCCAGAGTGGCTAAGAGGTGATGTGGTTAAGGAAATACAGAAAATGAAAGAACTGGGTATCGTTGAGGAGTGCTTGGTCATCTTCCATGGTAACTGTAAACAAAAAAGAAGAGGGTGTTAGAATCTACCTTGATTTTAGGAAACTTAAAGTGTCAGAATTTGACAGTTATCCTATGCCCAGAATAGATGATTTGGTGGACAGACTGGGGAGTGCAAAGTATATCAGTAACCTCAATCTCACCAGGGGTTACTTGTAAATACATTTAGTGAAAGAATCCAGAGACAAAACTGCATTTGCCATCCCTATAGGATTCTATCAGTTCACCACCATGCCATTTGGTTTACATGGCCTACCAGCTATATTCCAATGGTACAGGGATGTCATTTTATCCTCTCACACTGGTTATTGTGCTGCATACCTGGATGATGTCACGGTGTACAGTCCAGACTGGAAAAGCCACCTGGAACACCTACGAGCATTTTTCCAATCTATCAAAAATGTGAGTCTGACTATTAATCCTACCAACTGTGCATTGGGCAAGCAGGAAACCAGATATTTGGGCTATGTGTTGGGAAATGGAGAAGTTAAGCCAGAGGTATGTAAAATGGAAGCAGTGGCTAACAGCCTGCCCCTAAAACAAAGAAACATATCAGGTCATTTTTAGGGCTGGCTAGTTATTATCAGAGATTTGTTCCCAACTTTTCAGAATTAGCTACTCCCCTCACTGAACTCATGAAAAATGGTACCCAAATAATGTGAAATGGACCCAGGAATGTGATGAAGCTTTTCAAGCCACAAAGGCTGCATTATGTTCAGCCCCTGTTTTAAAAAGTCCAGACTTTGAGAAACTATTTTGCTACAAACAGATGCATCAGAGGTAGACCTAGGTGCAGTACTGATTCAAAATATAGATGGGACAGAACATCCTATTCTGTACATAAGCAGTAAATTGCATGACAGAGAGAAAATGCACTCCACTATTGAAAAGGAACGTTTAGCAGCAAAGTGGTCCATGGAGTCCCTGAAATTTTATTTACTAGGAACTGACTTTGTTCTTGTAACAGACCACAGTCCTCTCTGTTGATTAAACCAGATGAAAGATAAAAATTCCAGAATCACAAGGTGGTACCTGGCACTACAGCCATTTAAGTTCTCGGTGATACACAAATCTGGTAAAGAGAACAGCAATGCTGATTTTCTGTCAAGATATGGATCAGGAATTGAGGGTTCTGTAGGTTGAAAAAAAAAAACAAATGCATGAGTTTCAGCTACACTGTTAAAAAGAGACTGAATGCACATGTGTTTAATGACTGAAAGCAGCAAATGTTATTAGAGAATAAAAGGTTATGGAAACCTGTTTAATAAAACAGATTCCCTCTTAAGAAGGGGGTGTATGTGACAGGGTAGAATAGGACACATACACACACACACACACACACATGAGCAGCAGCTTCAGAGTAAACAACATTAATTAGTCAGAAGTCTTCTCCCCCTACCTCTCCGCACCACACAAATCAATTATGTGAATAAAAAAGAAGTTTACAACTTGGGTATTTGATGCCTAATACAAACGAAATACATTCGTATGGAGTCATACAGCACACCTAGAAAAAAGGATAAATAAGAATTGTAGGAATTTGGATAACGGATATCAATATTTTTTATCCCAAAATGGAAATGGAATGAATTAATAACTTGGCCATATTTGGGCACACTTCATGAATAATAATAGTAACACCCTACCATTCTTACATTACTGTGATGTGGCAGTAAACTGTAACTAAGTTGAACAAGCATTTGTCAATGCTGAACGTTCGCTTGCAGGTATTTGCAGTGGTGTTTGGCAAGTATGGTGCTTTATCCTAATGCCCTGTGCAATTGCTGGTATTTGCACAATAAATTTTCAGCATGACCTTTTTGTTACCCCCATTGTGCGCTATATAGGCGGAAACACGTTTTGGGCAGGATGTGAAAAATGACAGCTATACTGCTCATAAGGAAGTGTGGTAAAATGGCAATGTTGAAAATCTGGAGTAGAAATATTGAAAATTTGCAAACCTACGAGCGTGCGTGGGAACTGTGCAATGCGCACTCGTAAAACAGTCATTGTTAGGATTTTTTTCAGCAAATTTTCAACATTGGCATTTTAAAACCTCTGCTAATGAACAGTGTCACTGTGATTTTCTTACTGTGTCCCATACATTGATTTTGCACACCGACTGAGCCATTCTGCACTACATGGGTGGAAACACGTTTTGGGCAGGATGTGAAAAATGACAGCTATACTGCTCATAAGGAGGTGTGGTAAAATGGCAATGTTGAAAATCTAGAGTGGAAATATTGAAAATTCGCAAAACCTCTGACGTGCGTAGGAACTGCTAACGCCTGCACCAGTAAAACAGTCATTTTGGAATTTTGCACCAAATTTTCAACATGGGTTTTGGGACCCCTTCTCATGAAAGATGTCACTGTCATGGCGTTATTTGGTCCCAAAGGGTGATTTCATGCAGTGACTACAGTGACTGCAAAATCCTTTGCCCACTATAATGCCATGACAGTGACATCATTCATGAGAAGGGGTCCCAAAACCTCATGTTGAAAATTTGGTGCAAAAATTCCAAAAATGCCTGAGATATGCAATAAAGTTGAAAACCCCTATCTAGCCCATTATACAGCTTACCGGCATTTCCTCAGTTCGCGATGACGACTTTGAAGAATGCAGCGTCTTCCGGTCCACGAAGATCATCGAGCTGAGCTCGAGGTAAGTATGGGGTGAGGGTGTGTGGGGAGGCTGGGTGCGCGTGGGTGGGTGCGGGTTGTGGGAGGGGACTGGGAGAAGCACCGTGGGACCGTTTTTGTGGTTTACAGGTGAAAAAAAAAAAAGACTACGTGGGATGTTTGCCATGGGGTGGGCTCCCAGCATGGCAAAGATGGCTGGGGGCCGGGCCGACAGGGATTGGGCACCCGTCGGCAAACAACGTGGGATGTTTGCCATGCTGGGGTGGGCTCCCAGCATGGCACCAAAGATTTGGGGGTGGCGCGACGCGGGGGCGGTGTGATGCGGTGCTCTGTATGACAGCAGTGGTTTTTAGCGAAGACCCCGCTGTCATACACAGCTCCCCGCACCCATTGGTGCAGGACCCAAGTCTGCTCAACGGAGCAGTGGATTGAAAGGGAGAGGCACACCTCCAAAGTGTGCTACTCTCCCAAAACGTTCCTTGCACATGCGCGCAAGCGAACGTAAAAATGAGGAGTAACGAGGTAAAACATTTCTTGACTCCAGTGATGGCAATCACCTTCCCAGGGTTTCAATACTATGGACTATCTCAGTCATGAAAAAAAATCAGAACTCATTCGGCTCAACAAAATATATGCTTTTTAATTTATAAACACTGTTGATTCAACATGGGTCGGTGTTGCTCTGTGCTCATTCATGTACACTGTGATTGACAGATACAGGAACAATTCATGTTCATCCACACATCTTAGCATCATGATGCACATCACTCAGAACTGCAAGTGAGTTTGTAAAAGCGTGACGTTACCAAGATTAAAAGACACGCGTCTTTTAAATACTTTTTAATGAAAATAAAAAAAATTAGGCTTAAAGAAGATGACAAAAACTGCAGACTACAACAGGTATCCCTAAGAGGGACAGTAAGAGTACATATCATGGAACAACATTATTTCTTTGATGATTGTTGCACCGCTGCTTTAAGTAAAATTATGTGACATAAACCCCATATCGATGTTAATGCCATCATCTACCACATTGAGAGATAAAATAAGCCTGATCACAGAAGCCCATCTATGTTGTGTACTTTTGAAATGTCTTAAGACCATTACTGATATATCTGAGATTTAAGTGGTTAGGTTAAGAGAAGTGTTGCCCCACTGCTTTTTCAGTCATCTTCATAGTAATAGTATGTCTGTGCAAGTTCATTCTAGTGCAGAGAGGTTGGCTTGTCTCCCCAACATACCTTGTTTGTGGACATCTCTTGCATTGAATGAAATAAATAACATTCCATGATGCACATGTATAATTCCCCTGTACCCCGAATTGCCTGTTTCTTGATGTAACAACACAGTCTGAAGTGGAAAATGAGCTCACAGATCCTACATCTGGATTGATTACAGGGTCGTGTACCATTTAGTGTCACGGTATTCTGTTCTGGTGCAAGTGTTCTCCTAATAATCAGGTTGGCTAAATTAGGTGGTTGTTTAAAAGATAGTGGTCATTCTTGAAAAATACAATTTAAGGTTTCATCCTCACTAAATACTGGGTGGAGGTCCTTAATGATCTTACGTAGAATATCAAGGACAGGATGATATGTGATTAATAAGGGTATTCTGTTGGTAATTGTCCTTTTCTTATACTGAAGTATTTGTTCTCTTGGTACCTGTGTTGCACGTTCTACATAAGCAATAATACCCGACAGGGTGGGTGGTAACAGGGAATACCAGACTGCCCAGGGGTGCAATGATGCCTGACTCTGCAGGCGGAGGGCCTTATAGCCCCTGGAAGGTCCAGTATTCCCCAATACTGCCCACCCTGGAGGATATTATTGGGCTTAGAAAATGAGCACCGTAAAAAAACACAAGTTTAATAAAAAATAGTTAAGGAAAAATTATTTTAAAGTAGCTTTTGTTATAAAATAGTTCCTCCATCTGCATTATAATTTTTTATGCTGTTTGTATACTGCTATTACTGACACTAGAGGGCACTGTATCTATTGTTTTGAAAGCAGTACTCAGTGTCACAGCCTCCTTTATGTTGCCATGGTGACCTGAGGTCAGAGTTAACAAGAACAGCCTTCACAACAATCATTCAGTTATTGGCAGATGAAGCTGTGTGGTTTTGTTTTATACCCGATTGACATCAGCGAGCTGTCTCCCCCCCACACACATAAGGAAATGCACTGATGACTCATTGGTGCACGTGTGGTTAGGCATATCAGGAGAAGAAGATGACAGCACTATAAGAACATATTAAGGTACTGGGTTCTGTACATTAAACAAAAAATTACACCTGTTTTGTTGTTTTTGTGTGTCGATCTGGGTTGGAAGCGAGGTGAACCGCGAGAAGCCACACTAGCGCAGAAACACGTGATGTGCTAGCACTACTCATTTTAAAGCAAGTAAAAAAACTTCTTTCTGGTGGTTCAAATTGTTTTTCCATCAAAGGAATGCTTTGGTGTGGCAGTGTGTGAGCGGGGGTACAGAGCAGTATTGTCGATGTGAATCTTGCTAAGTGAGGCTATAAATATGGTGACTAGGTAAGTTTGTGAATTTGAGGTGCCCAATAATATACTTTCTGAAAGCACCCCAAATAGAAACTTGTTTTTAAAGGGCTTCTATTGAAAAATACCTGCCCAACAACATCAGTATCTTAGCCAATCAGAAAGCTAGGATTCTCTGACCCATTTTTCTAATGCTCTGTCAATTTCTCTGGAAGAGTATCCCTGCTCAATAAAGGTGTTTTTGAACATAGCCAAATGTGTATCTCTGTCTTCTTCATTTGAAGAGATACGATGATACTGATCTGCTTGACTGTACATGTCAGATGTTTGTGTAGCTCGGGGGATTACTATTCCTGTGCAAGTATCTCTATCTGTCTGTTGGCTTCCTGTAAATACATGTATGCAGGGTTCCATCCTTGATGGTGACAGTGGTGTCTAGAAAATTACTCTGGTGGCAGAATATTCCAGGGAATGCTTTATGGTTGCATGGAAGTTATTAAGTTCCCAATGAAACTCCTTCCGTGTGTCAGTACCCTCTGTCCAAATTATAAACAAATCATCAATGTAACAGAAATAAGCGAGTGTTTTTTGTGTACAGTGCCTAAAAAGTCCTCCTCCAAATTAGCCATAAAGAGATTAGCATACTGTGGAGCCATCCTGGTACCCACTGCTGTTCCCATAGTTTGAGCATAATGTTTACGATTGAAACTGTTGGATTCAATTCTCACTTAAATACATGTTAAAAAGTGATATTATTGTATGTTAAAACTATAAAAATGACATTTGCTCTATATGGCATTAAGAGGGTTTAAAATAAAGTTGACCTAGTGTGAACAACTGTTTCACACCGCTATACAGTTTAAAATATATCTGGAAACATTTTTCCAACTAAACACTCAACCAGTTACTATATTCCATAAACCTTAAAACCTTCAGTGTTGTAACATGATTTTATACAAGGTAATATCAATTGTCAGTATAAGTGCCAAATTAAAAAAAAAATTGTCAAGGACCCCCCAGTAAATGAGACCATGCATCCTGATATGTTCAGAGGTCAATAATGTGTCAGTATATAATCAAACTACTATATGTACAGTGACAGTCTAAGGACTCTGAATAAAAACCCTATGGAATTGAACTCTACCACCCCATGGGTAGATAACTTACATACATACGAACATACGAAACTGCCAGCAGATACAGGCCATATAGTCTATCTAGTCTGCTAAAGTGTGTAGCACTTCAGCCAATTACACTGCAGCTGCCCCCTCCATTAACTCTTCCCTCCCCAACTGCCCCCACAGTATGTACTTTCCCCTTGAATTTGTCCCACCCCCTCTTAAAGCACCCCACAGTCTGCACAGATTTGAGTTGCTCAGGCAGTGCATTCCATTCTATTACCACTTTTTCAGTGAAGTAGTGCCTCCCCCTTTCCCTCCTGAATCTGGCCCCCTTTAACGTCAGGGAGTGCCCTCTGGTAACTCTTCCATTCTGGAGAGTGAAGCCACCCTGGAAGTCTACTCTGTTCATCCCCTTCAGGTACTTGTAGGTTTTGATCATGTCCCCTCTCCCTCTTCTATCCTTCAGGGTGTACATGTTGATCTCTTTTAGTCTTTCCTCATAAGTTCTGTCCCCCAACCCCTGGATCATCTTTGTTGCTCTATGCTGCTCTGCCTCCAGTAGTTTGATATCCCTTTTCAAGTGCGGGCACCAGAACTGCATGCAGTACTCCAAGTGCAGCCTCACCAGTGACCTGTACGGGGGCAATATGACTTTGCTACATCTGGATATAACTAGGATCTGGATAACTAGTTGGAAGAAAGTATATATTCTTTATGTATGTCAGCTAAGAGTCCTATCACATCATCATTTACACCAATCACTACAATATTTACTCAATGGAATTTAACCTGCCAATGACCCCCAAGTAAATGAGATCATGCATCTTAATATGTTCAGAGTTCAAAAATTTGACAGTAAGATAGAAACATAGAACCATAGAATTTGACAGCAGATAAGGACTGCTTGGCCCACCTAGTCTGCCCATTTCCCTACTTCACGGATAAGCTGCAGATCCTAGTTAACCAACAGCCTACTTCCTCCTACCACCAATAGAATTGCCTTATGCATCTTCCATGCATTCTTGTATCCCCCCACTGTTTTTGACTCTATGACCTCCTCAGGAAGGCTGTTCCATGCATCTACAACCCTCTCTGTGAAGAAATACTTCCTCATATTACCTCTGAGCCGTCCCCCCTCTGTCTTCAAATTGTGCCCCCTTGTTCTTGCACATCTCTTTTTCTGAAAGATGCTACCCTCTTGGACTTTGTTGATTCCCTTGAGGTATTTGAAAGTTTCTGTCATGTCCCACCCTCTCCCTCCTTTCCTCGAGGCTATACATTTTAAGCTCCTTTAGTCTTTTCTCATATGTCTTCTGGTGCAGACCCTGCACCATTTCCGTTGCCCTCGTCTGGACAGCCTACACCTTGTCTATGTCTTTGCGGAGATGGGGTCTCCAGAACTGTACATGGTACTCCAGATGTGGTCTTACCAACAGTCTTACAGAGGGCCAACAACTTCCTGTTTTCTACTGGTGATGCCTCTCCCTATGCATCCCAGTATCCCCCCAGCCCTCCTTACTGCCTTCTCACATTGCTGGTCCACCTTTAGGTCATCTGATATGACTACCCCTAGTTCCCTTTCCATTTTTGTTGTTGTTAGTATCTCACCCGCCACTGTGTACTCTTTCCCTGGGTTTTTGTTTCTCAGGTGCAATACTTTGCACTTCTTTGTGTTGAATCTTAGCGCCATACATTTGACCATTCCTCCAACCTTGCAAGTCCCTTCTCATCCTTTCTACTCCACCTTGAGTATCAACCCTGTTGCAGATCTTAGTGTTATCAGCAAAGAAACATACTTTGCCTTCCAGTCCCTCTGCAATGTCACTTATAAAGACTTTAAAACGGACCGGCCCCAGTACTGAACCCTGCGGTACCCAACTAGTAACCCTCCTTTCTTCACTGTGGATTCCATTTACTACTAACCGCTGTGTCCTGTTGTCCATCCAGTGTTTTACCCAGGCTACCACCCTGGGACCCACTCCCAGGCTGGGTAATTTGTTTATTAATCTATTGTGCAGGACTGTGTCAAATGCCTTGCTAAAGTCTAGGTAGGCCATGTTCACAGACCCTCCCTGGTCTGCTACTTTGGTCACCCAGTCAAAGAAATCAATTAGATTTGTTTGACATGACCTTCCTGCTGTGAATCCATGCTGCCTTGGGTCCTGTACCCCACTGGCCTCTAGGTACTCAACAATTCTTTCCATCAGAAGTGATTCCATCATTTTCCCTACCCCTGAGGTCAAACTGACAGGTCTGTAGTTTTCTGCCTCTGTCTTGCTCCCACTTTTGTAAAGAGGAATCACATCCACCCTTCTGCAGTCCTCAGGTATCACACCATCTTCCTATGATTTATTAAAAAGGGTAGTCAGTGGTGTTACTAGTTCTTCCCATAGTTCTCTTAGAATTCTGGGGTGAATTCCTTCAGGCCCCATTGCTTTATCCACCTTCAGTTTTAAGAGTTCTTTCAGAACCCTTTCTTCTGTGAAAGGACTAATATCAACCCCCCTATCCAGAGTGCTTCTATTGACTGGATTAGGTATCTCCCCGTGCTTTTCCATTGTAAATACTGAGCAGAAATATTTGTTCAGTATCCCTGCTTTTTCACTGTTGCTCTCTGCCCTGCCACCTTCCTCTTTATTCAGCCTCAGTATCCCTACCTTCGTCTTTCTTTGCTCCCTAATGTACCTATAAAAGGTTTTATCCCCCCTCTTAACTGAGTTGGCTATCTTTTCCTCAGTTTGGGCCTTGGCTATTCTGACTGCCTTCCCCACTTCCTTTTGCTTTAACTGGTACAGTTCTCTGTCCTACTCCTTCTGTGTTTCCTTATACTTCCTGAATGCTATCTTTTTTCCCTTACCTTCCCCGCCACTTCTTTTGAGAACCATAGTGTTTTTTTCTTTCATTTTGATTTGTTTATTTGCTTCACACAAAGACTTGTTGCCTCTGTGATGGCAGTTTTGATGTTTCCCCATTGTTGCTCCACCCCACCTTCTTGCCTGTTTGCTAGTGCTTTTCTGAGGCACTCTCCCATTTTGACAAAATCAGTCCTCCTGAAGTCCAGTACCTTCACTTTTGTGTGGCTTGACTCTACAGCTAAGTTTATCATGAACCACACTGTTTGGTGGTAGCTTGTTCCCAGATGGCTACCCACTTCAAGTTCAGAGATCCTCTCTCCGTCTCCATTTGAGAGTACCAGGTCTAAGATTGCTCCCTCCTGAGTGGGTTCCAAAACTAGCTGTCTGAGGCATGCCCCCTGTAGTGCATCAAGAACGGCCCTGCTCTTGGATGTGGCTGCAGCAAAGGTGCTCCAGTTAACATCTGGCATATTCAGGTCCCCCATCAGCAATACCTCCCCTTTCCCTGCCATCCCAAGGATGCCTTCTATTATTTCCATGTCCATTTCCTCCCCTTAAGACGGGGGTCTGTATACAACCCCTGTGTGGATTGTGGAGCCATTTCCAGTCTCCAGGGTGACCCTCAGTGCCTCCACTCCTCCCTGTTTACCCTTTAGTTCTGTTGCTTTGATCCCTTCCCTTACATAGAGAGCTACTCCTCCTCCTCTTCTTCCCTCCCTGTCCCTCCTGTAGATTGTGTACCCTGGTATGTTGACATCCCAATCATGATTCTCTGGGTACCATGTTTCTGTGACTGTCACAATTTCCAGGCATCCCTCTTCCATCATGGCCACCATTTCAGGGAGCTTTTTACCTAGACTACGGGCATTGGTACTCATTACCCTCCATTTACAGTATTTATGGTTTTATTTCTTTTTGCCCCATCCCTTTCCTTACTGCCTTTATCTTTTTCTTCATTTACACCTGCTCTTATCCCTGTCGACTGCTCTATCTTGGTGTTTACCTCACTAACTAACCTGATTTTTTGGGGGGGGCAAGGATTTCCCTTCTCCTTTTTAGTGCCTCCCCCTTGGTTAGTTTAAATGCTTGTGAATGAAGCATTTAAACCTATTACCTAGAATCCTGGTTCCCCTCCTGGATAGCTGCAGACTACCGCACCTGTATAGTCTTGCATCCCTCTAGGTGGAGCCCCAGTCCCCAGTGAAGCCAAGTCCCTGAGCTCTGCACCAGTTTTTCAACCAGTCATTGAATCCCATGGTGCGGAGTGCCCTAGCCTCATCCATTCCATAGATAGGTAGCACTTCCAAGAAAGATACCTTGTGTGCTACTTGTCTAAGGCCCCTCCCCAACTCCTCAAACTCCTGTTGCGCTGCTCTGATCCCATTCTCAGCCAGGTCATTCATCCCTAGGTGGATAATGACATCCAGCTCCCTCCCCCTTGCAGCTGCTCCCATGATCCTGAGATTCGTTTCCTGTCCCTCCAAGCCATGGCGCTGGGCAGGTACCTTACCTCCCTTTCCCCTCCCTTCACCAGTTCTACCCCCCTAACAACTGAGTCCCCCACCAGGGGAAGTTTCCTTCCCCTGTGGGGTCCTGTACTACCCTCCTATGGGTCTCCATTGTGGAGGTTCCCAGCATCCTCCTTGGTTTCCACTGCAGGTGCCTCCATAGAGGAACCATGCTCCACCAGAGTGTCAAATGAACTGTGGAGAGGTACAACTGGAGGGATGTGTCTCTGTTCCACCAACCTCACCCTCCCTGAGCCCACTGAGGTCCAACCACTTCTCTTTCTTGGCAACCTCTGAGGTAGTGGCGGTGGCCTGGGCAGTCCCTGGGTGGGGGAGTAGGTTTCCCGAATCCTTGCCGCGTCTGCATGGAGACGAGCAACCTCCTCCCGCAGAACAGAGAGGTGCCTGCAAATAGGGTAGCAACGCAGTTTGTAGATTGTCTCCTGGAGGACTGCTGCGCCACAGCCAGTGTATTGCACCACTCCCCACATGCCTGTGTCTCTTCCTGTTACAGATGCTTTTCTTTTGTTGTTTTTTTTTGTTCTTATTTTAGTGTGTGCAAACTTGTGAGCGTCTTTACCCCCTCTTCAGTGTGCTGTGCCTTTAAGGATATGAACAGGTGTATGTTGTTAGAAGTTTTGGGGAAGTGATGTCAGAACTCCTGCTATAACGGGAGTTATGCTCATGTAATCAAACTACTATATGTACAGTAACAGTCCAAGGAATCTGAATTGAACCACAATGGAATAACACCCCCCAGGAAGATAACTAATTAGAAATAAGTACATAATCACTATGTATGTGAGCCAAGAGACCTAACACACCATCATTTACAGCAGTCACTACAACATTTTCCTAGTGTAATTTAATCTGTCAAGGACCCCCAAACAAATGAGATCATGCATCCCAATGTGTTCAGAGTTCAAACATGTGACAGTATATAATCAAACTACTATATTTATAGTAACAGTCAAAGGAATCTGAATTGAACCACAATGGAATAACCCCCCCCTCGTGGAAGATAACTAGTTAGAAGGAAGTACATATTCACTATGTATGTGAGCCAAGAGTCCTAACACACCATCATTAACACCAGTCACTACAATATTTGCCCAATGTAATTTAATCTGTCAAGGACCCCCAAACAAATGAGAACATGCAGTATAGTGCAGTGGTTTATGGCTCTGAGCTATAAATCTGGAGACCTGGGTTTGAATCCCACAGCCCTCACTTGCATACTGTGTGACACTGAGCAAGTCACTTAACTTTCCTGTGCTTTCAGGTCACACCTGTAAACAAGCTTTCAGCTTAGTGTGTCTCTTCTGGTTAAACAATTGGAAAAAAAAATGTGTTCAGAGTTCAAAAATGTGACAGTATATAATAAAACTACTCTATGTACAGTAACAGTCTAAGGAATTTGAATAAAAATGCAATGGAATTAACCCCACCCCATCCCCTGGAAAAGAGGGCATCCCAGTGGTTAAACAGTGTGTTAAAATGGCTAGCACACTATATTGTGTTCTGTTATGGGAAGTATGGCAAGGAACTTCCCATTGTTGATTTGGTCATTCCACTACAGGCATGACCATTTCTGTAGCTTGTTTTTGGACGTTTTCCACTATAGAAATTGATGCAGCTGCCACATGGAGTACTGCCCACACCTTCACTGAACATTGCAGTCTGGACATTGTGTCTCATTGATGAGCTGTGTTTGGCCTAGCTGTACTATAAGGCCTACTATCATAAGCCTATAGGCTCAAGCCTCCCAGGCTGCTAGCTTTTGATACTGCTTGGGACTCATTCCAAAGGTGTGGCCTGATGAAAGAGATATCCTCAAAGAAAATAGAACAGTTACGTAAGAACTTTCCATAACAGTAGATCTTCGAGAGAATCTCTTTCATCAGGCCATGTCATCCCACCCTCCTTCCTCCTTCAGGGTTGTGACAAGGGATCTTTGTACTGCTGCTTTCATTGATGTCTTTTCTAGCAGTCTGTCTCGCCTGGTATATGGAGTCTGGGGTCTCTCCAGTTTCCTAGAGTGAGCTCCTATGAGTATGACCTCCAGCGAGAAACTGAGGAGAGGAGGGACCGCCCATGTTTATGTAGATGCTAGTGCATGATGTTGCCATGGGCAGCCCTTGGCTAGCAAAGATCTGTGTGGTCCTAGTCATGATGAGTGTATAGTTCCTCAGGTATGGCCTGATGAAAGAGATTCTCTCAAAGATCTGCTGTTACAGTAAGGTTTCATGTATATGCTGCCCCTATCCTTTGGAACACCCTCCTTGACCAGCTACAAGACACAGGCACATTGGTCTCCTTTAGGAAAGGGCTCAAAGCTATCTGCTGTCAAAATACCCATGCATGTCCCAGGGAACTTTCAAGGTGCCCTAGACTAAACCTGGAAGCCTCCCCTGACTGCGGGAGCAGCACCCCTGCACAATAGGGATTCAATAAAAGCTAAACTTAATTGCCTATACTGTCCAACTTGGCCAGTTGTCTTAGCCTGTATCCTCTTCGATTTGTAACTAACTCACTGCCATTGTTGGCAGCCTACTTCTGCCTACTATAGCATGTACATAGCCTTTGTATGTCATATCATCGTGTAAGTCTACAGGGACTACTATCTGGCAAAAATAGTATCTCTTGCTTGTTATATATTGTTACTGTCCAGTAAAGTAGTGCTTATTACTTGTGATCTATTTAACGTATCATTATTGCGTCCTGTTGCACACAGGCTTCTATGTAACTAATTCTGTGTCACCCTGAAAAAGGGACCACTTGCGCTCAGTGGGCTTACCTGGTCAACCAAATGAAATAAATAAGTAAATAAATCAATTATTAACTCTTCTTTTCTATACATAACTATAAAAGACTCTTCTAATAAAGTATGCATATACATTTTCAGTTATTTAGTTCCAGCAGTGGCTAGGTTGTAAACATAGACATTATTTCAGAAATTTTCAGATAAATAAAAATTGCCAAACTTTGAGCCACCATTCTTTCCCTACCCCACATCCAAATGTCACGAAATGTAGTATTCTTTTAGCATCTCCTCCAAACAGTAGGCATGCTGAAGTTCAGAATTCTAAATGTAAGAATGACTGAGTTATGACCAATTAAATAATTTCACAGGAGTTCCATGAAGTCAGAATTTGTTAATTTTGTCTAGCCCTACTCAAGGGACAGAGGCAGCTGTCCATGTCAATGCCACTGCAAAATACCACCTTCTACGGTAATGAATACCAGTCCTACTGTACCATCTATGAAGCGTAAATGCTTGAAAGAAACGATGAAGAAAATGTGATTCATAATGGAAGGAGGAGGATGATGAGGGGTTCCATGTCATAATAGCGATCTAGAAACATCGGTTGCTATTACAGTGAGTGTACATTGCTGAAAATTAGTTTCGGCGATGCCCATTAGCAGCACACAGAAAAAACGAACCCGAGACCTACAGATCTCATTTTGTACCTCCCTACTTATGGATGCTCAACTCCAGGGGGGTGCAAAACTTGAAAAAAATACATGCCGCCAGGTGGCAAAAAAAAAAATGCACCTTGCCAGACCAGAACCCTGTACCCCATGCCTCCCAGCTAACCACAATCCCAATGATGCCAGTGATCCAGTTTGGCAGTAGCTTGCCGGAACCCCTTCCACATGTCATCCCTCCCCTGCCTCTCCCCGTGGTGTGCACTTGTGTATATGCAAGAGTTTCTGTCGCAGTTTTAGCAAGTGTAGTATCCGGTCACCCTCCTCCCTAGGTAGCCATGATCACAGTCGCCGAGACTGACTTACCATTTTTCTAGGTGCTCAATCTCAGTCGCTATGGTCACGGACTACCATGATGATGTGTTGTTTTCTGATCTGTGAAACTAACTATTTAATAGGGGCCAGGAAGTTTCAAGGGAGGCATGACAGACATGGGGGAGAAAGGTGCATAGGTAGGGACAGCATCTTGGTGTAACTAGATGAGTGGGACCAGCTAAATTAAAATGAGAAGGAACACACAAGGTGGTTCATCAGGGTCAGGGAACATTACAGTTAGGGAAGGTACATGATACAGCAAAGTGTGATCATATGAGTGGCTTGTGAAAGAGATAAGAGGGGGCTAAATATAAAGAAGATGGAAGACAGTTCCTGAGCGAGGGCAGGTGGCCCAATAAAGACAGTTGACCAGTCTATGAAAAGAAACAGGATATAACAACAGAGCAAGACTTGGAGGAGTGAAGAGAGTAGGAGAAGGGAACAGGAGAGGAGAGCAAGTTAGAGAGGAAGGAGAGAAGGGATAAGAACCAGAATTTAGAAATGAAGGAAGCACCACGGGAAAGGCAATCAGATGTTAGTGTGGGTGGGACAGAGGTTGGTCAGGGATACAGTGATGGGTGAAGGATGGGGCATTAGTGACAAAGTGTCAGAGTGAAAGAGAAGGTCCAGTCTGGCAAGGGTGGATTTGGGAGTACCTCTGTAGACCACATCTGCATAGTCAAACAACAGCAGGACCATCTTGACCACAATCTTCTGTGGATCTGAGAATTGATCAGATTTGTTCCTGTAAAGGGCTCCCAATTTAAGTCATAGCTTCATGATGGTGATATTAAAGTGGTCTGAAAAGTCTGGATTGCTACTGAGCCACACTCCTAGATACGTGAGGCAGGGGATGACATTAATGGAAGTACAACTGAGAGTTGGTAAGAGTTTTCTTGGCATTCAGTGTGAGCTGGTGTGCACAGAACTAGTGTTGGACACTGTCAAAATCTCACTGTAATACCTGCTCCAACAGGGTGGCAGAGGCTCTGATGGCATAAAATATTGTGTCAACAGCATATATGTGAATATTTTCTGAGACAAAGGTTTAGAAGAAGAAGAAGAATCAGCATTTACTGTATATAGCGCTTTTCATACACAGTATACCAAAGCGCTTTACAAACAATGCTAGACTGGTAGTGAAGTGACTGAATGTGTGGTGGCGGCCATATCACACATCATCACCCACACACAGCCTGGATAATTGCATGAACTGGTTTATGAAGGCCAGGACACCAGGAATGTTCCCTGCTCTTTGTAAAGAGTGCCCTGGGTTCTTTTACTTCCACCTGGACAACACCAGGATGGGCAGAAGGGACCTCGGTTTAGCGTCTCATCCGCAGTACAGCACCCCCCAATACTGCACTCGGATGCCAACAATTTTTAAGTGCAAGTCCAATCCCGGTGTGGGATACATAGATACATAGATACATAGACAGTGTCAGCAGATAAGGGCCTATGGCCCACCTAGTCTGCCCATTTGAGCTTGTAAGTTCAGTTTGTTTTCCTAGAAGTCTATTTCCCTTACCCTGACCTCTAGAATTCCTTTATGTCTATCCATGCATTCTTAAATCCCGTGATTGTTTCAGCCCCCACCACTTCCTCTGGCAGGGTGTTCCACTTGTCCACCACCGTTCTGTGAAGAAATTCTTTCTCATGTTTCCTCTGAATCGTCCTCCCTCCAACTTCATCCCATGCCCTCTAGTCCTGAAACATCTTTTCACTTAAAAATAGTGTTTTCCTGCACCCTGTTCCTCCCTGTAAGATACTTGTATGTCTCTATCATATCCCCTCTCCCTCCTCTCCTCCAGGGAGTACATGTTCAGTTCCTTCAACCTGTCTTCATAGGACTTGTGATGCAACCCATGCACCATCTTTGTTGCCCTCCTCTGAACCTTCTCTACCCTGTCTATGTCCTTACGTGAGGTATGGTCTCAGAACTGTACACTGTACTCCAGGTGGGGCCTCACTAGTGTCTTGTATAGCGGAATTATGACCTCCTTTTCCTGCTGGTGATGCCCTGCCTATACATCCCAGCATCCTATTTGCTTTACCTGATGCCTTGTTACACTGTTTCCACCTTGAGGTCATCAGAGATGACAACCCCAAGATCCCTTTCCTGCTTGGTGCATGCTATATCCTCACCCCCAACTGATATATTGTGCCAGGGTTTTGTGCCCCATATGCATTATCTTGCACTTCTTTGAATTAATTTCAACTGCCAAACCCTTGACCATTCTTCAAGTTTCTGCAGGTCCCTTCTCATTCTGTCTACACCCTCTGGTGTGTCTACTCTGTTACAGAGCTTTGTGTCATCAGCGAACAGTGAAATTCTGCCTTCTATATCCTGTGCAATGTCACTGATGAAGATGTTGAATAGGACCGGTCCCAGCACTGATCCCTGTGGTACCCACTGGTCACTCTTCCCTCTGTGGAGTGATAGCCATTTACCACCACCCTCTGTGTCCTGCCACCCAGCCAGTTACCTACCCACCACACTACTGTCCTGCCCACACCCATATTCCCCAGTTTGTGTAATAGTCTTCTATGTGGCACAGTGTCAAAGGCCTTGCTGAAGTCCAGATAGGCCATGTCCACTGCCCTCCCCTGATCCACCTCCCTAGTCACCCAGTCAAAAAATTCAATGAGGTTGGTCTGACATGACCTCCCTGGTGAAACCATGCTGCCTTGGGTCCTGTAGTCCATTGACAACCAGATGTTCCACCAATCTCTCCTTCAGTAGTGCTTCCATGATCTTTCCCACTACCGAGGTGAGGCTGACTGGTCTGTAGTTCCCTGCTTCCTCTTTGTTCCCACTTTTGTATAAGGGGACTACATCTGCTGTCCTCCAGTCTTTGGGTACCTCCCTGTTTCCAGTGATTGGCTGAACAGGATAGCCAGAGGTTCAGCCACCACCTCTCTTAGTTCTTTAAGGACCGAGGTGACCCATCTGGCCCCATTGCTTTATCAGCTCTTATTACTCCAGTTCCTTCAGAACCCTTTCTCTGTAAAGGGACTTGTGTCCATTTCTGCACCATTCTCACCCTTGTACTCCCTTCAGACCCATTACCCCTCTTCCTTAGTAAAGACTGAGCAGAAATACCTGTTCAATATGTCAGCTTTACTGTTGTCATCCTCCACCTGGCTCCCATCCTCCCCTTCAGTCTCACTATCCTCCTTTGTCCTTCTTTTTCACTTATGTACCTGTAAAGGTTTTGTCCCCTTTAACCACTGATTTTGCAATGTGTTCTTCTGTCTGAGCTTTGGCTTCCTTACTGACTTCCCTGCCTCCTTTGTTTCTCCTGGTACTTCTCCCTATCCCCTTCTGCCTGTGTCTTTTTGTATTGCCTGAATGCAATCTTTTTGGCTTTCACTTTCTTTGCTACCTCTTTGGAAAACCATAATGGTCTCCTCTTTCTTTTCCCCTTGCTAACCTGCTTAATGCATAATTCTGTTGTTCTTATAATCCCCATTTTAAATACTGCCCACTGTTCCTCAATCCCTGATTCCTGTCCCATTCCCCTTAATGCCTCTTTCAAGCATCTCCCCATTTTCCCAAAGTCTGCCCCCTAAAATCCAGGATACGTGTTTTTGTGTGGTTTGGTTCTGCTCTTTCTGTGATTTCAAACCACAATGACTGGTGGTCACTGTTACCCAGGTGCTCCCCACTGTTACCCCCATCACACTGTCCCTGTTTGTGAGCACAAGGTCCAGTGTTGCCTTCTGCCGAGTTGGTTCCATGACCAGTTGCGTAGAGAAGGCACCCTGCAGGGAGTCCAGGATAAATCTGCTCCTAGTTGATGCTGCTGCTGGGATGCTCCAGTCCACGTCTGGTATATTGAAGTCTCCAACCAGTACTACCTCACCCTTGTCTGCCATCCTTTGGATGGCTAGCATCAGCTCCCTATCTGTTTCTTCCTCCTGGGCTGGTGGTCTATAGACCACACCTGTGCGGATGGCTGCCCCATTTTCCTTTCCAGCTTAACCCACAGTATCTCTCCCCCATTTTGTTCCTCCTGGATCTGTGTGGCCCTTATGTCATTTTTCACATACAGTGCCACCCTCCTCCCTTCCTGCCCTGTCTCTTCTGAATATGTTGTAGCCAGGTATGGCCATCTCCCAGTCATGGTTATCATTACACCAGGTTTCAGTGATGGCCACAATGTCCAGGTCTGACTGTACCATGACAGCCTCCAGATCTTCCATCTTGTTGCTAAGGCTCCTGGCATTTGCACATGGCTTTCCATGATTTGACCTCCCTAGACTGCTTCACTGTTCTACTCCAGCCCTTCCTTGGTTGTCATTTATCCTGGTTCTCCTTGCTGTCTGCCCTTCTGCTGAATTTTGCCCCTTTTCTGCTTATCCACCTTTTGGACACTAATCTCCATCTTTTGCACACTGCTTTGCAGAGATAGCCACTCCTCTGGTTCACTGGTTCCATTACTAGCTGTGGGGGGTATGAGAACCCATGACCTTCTGGTCCAGAGGCGGATGTGCTACCAACTGAGCCACACTGACACCTTTTAGGGGAGTTGTTGAAACAAATGCTGAAGTCTGTATTGTATCTGTTGTCTTATGCCCCAATTGTATTTTGCATTCTGTATTTGTTTTAAGTTTGTCTTAATTATGTACTTGTTGCTTGTGAAAATGGGAAAATTGTTATTCAGTGTACACATATAAAAAATAAAATGTAAAATGTAGTGAATACAATAGGCCCAAACTGGAGCCTTGAGGCACTCCAGAGTAAATGGGGAGAGGCTCGGAAACTGGTCTGCTTCTGAATTACTCAGAATGGTTTATCTCCAGATGTACTGAATGGCAGAGGCTGTTTGCACTGCTGTGGTAGTAGAACTGGTGTATTTCTGGGGACTAATGCACCCTGGTTTCCTTGGCCGTACCCAGCCCTTATCCTCACAGATGCATAATCATGACTCCAGGTCCCTGTTCCACCATGATCAGCTTCTGCACCTCCAATGCTTACTGAACCTGTACTGGTGGAACTGTCATAGCAGGACATTTCAGTTACATTCAGTTCAGTTTTATTCAGGATAAAATCTATTGAGCAGAGTTTGTTTACAATGGTGTCATGTTAAGGCAGAGCTTCTTATGACAAGCAAACAAGTTACATCCATAAATGTTGCTAGACACAGTGTACAACCTGCAAGCCATTGGTCATATACATAGGCATAACAACGTTTCAAGTGCAAGGTAAGGCCCAGTGCAGGGGGTTCAGGAAATGAAGCTCACATTTATCAGCTCCGTTCCTCCAGCATGCATCCCTTTCTGCCTGTTCTTTTCTTCATGTTTCTACATGCAGTACACTAACAGCACACCCAAGTGATGATGACATGATGTAACTGCCACCGACACGCCACAACACCATATAACTTATGAGGTGATAGGGAAGAGAGACACTACCATGCCACCTCCCCCCACCTCACAGTGACAGATCACACCCAACCTCACTGACACTCCATGTGTCTCACAGAGCAGTTTGCTTTTCCTGTCACTCACTCTCTGTCTCTAAAGCTTATGCACAGAGGCAAAAAAAATAAAATTAAGGATTTTGGTACCTTGGTTCATACACCACCAGTAGTCTGTAACAAATATTGGTCAGATTATTCTTTAAAGATCCCCACCCCCAACCCCCACAACTTTACCTGTTTGCTTAATTTAACCTGCCCTGCTCCTGCTATGTATATGTGTGTGTGTGTGGGGGGGGGGTTGTAAATAAAAACAAATATGGCTGTCTATGCCCTCTAAACTATCAGAAGTCAGTAAACATGTTTTGTCAAATAAATGATTCAAAGATCCACCCTGCACTTTTAACAGTCTCCTGAATTCACTCTGTCGTGCCCCTGTAGCAGGGCCTGCAGCTGCCCACATTGTGCACTTTCATCTCTCCTAACTGCAGCATAATCTCACTGCCTGCCTGACAATACAGTTATGTATAGTGAGAATTAGCTAACTGGAATGAATAATGCATAATTTTCTGAGGATTTCTGAAGTTTCTCTTCAATAGTAACTGCTCTCCGTATAAAAGGAGCTCTGTCAGTCGCTACTGCTGCCACAGGCCCTTCTGCTGTGTGAGAGGGCTGCAATATTTTGCTGAGATGTATAGAGCAGGACAAGCTCTCGATATCTGGTGTCATTAGTGCCTGCTGCAGGCTACGTGGCTTGCCAAAAATGTGAACACGCTAAGTGTATTCCTCTTGTCAAAACTGCTGCTGCATCATAACAGCAAAGTACCAAAGGAAACCAAGTTTCTTCAGCCCTGCTTTGCTAGTGTCCAAAACATTACATTTCAACGTGTTCACTGTCCGCAATTTTATCATCAGCTCATCCTTCCACCATACTCAGTTTGGGTGTAGTCATTGCCTGGAAGCAGAGGGGATAGACAAGCTGGACCCTGAGCCCTTTCTGACATCACAATACTGTACTATGCAATTATGAGAAGATGTTTCTTCTATGTTTTGTTAAAACTGCTGGGTGGCAGGCCCCAGGATGGGCTTCCTATGCAGGCACAGGGCCTCAATATCACAGAATGTCAGATTAAATGTTTCCCAACACTATAATCATGACAGATTACAGTGACCTCACCTATGGCAATGTTGTGTTTTGGCAACTGAAGAGATTGAAAGCATGTTCAACATGAGGGACAGATTTGTACTCAGCACACCCTGCATGACACATTATTTCACTCTGGTTAATCATCATGGCTGGATATCCTTCAACAGCTCGAGCAAGCTGCACTTGCTAAACATTATGCATAGATATGCACCATGTTAGGGCCCTGGATATGTTGTGGGCCTGTTAAAAACGAGGTCAGCTGCAGACATGGCATCAAAAATATGTAATAGACTCTCAGGTGTTAAGGGCACACTTCAGAAACAAAGGGACTTTGTAAAGATGTCTATGTTTTGTAAGACTATATTTACAGTTTGCATGCAACTGCTAAATTTGCATCTAGTGGCTATGGGGAAGCAAACATACAGTACTGGAATATGTTTTGTAGAATTAAGAAAACTATCCCTTATCAAAATGAACACATCACAATAGTAACCTTTTAATACATTTTTCCTATGTGACCTCAGCTCGCTGCAATGCTGAAGGAAGGAGAAAGTATCTTCAAAACACTGAAGACTTAGCCATGTCTGGTGGTTCCACTACTTGTATTCCAGAGTGCCATTTAAACAGCAAGGAAAGGCTGGGTTTTACCCCTCATGGCAGGCAGATGCACAAAAAAAATTACAATAAACTTTTCAAATAACCAGCACAACACCAGGAAAGACAGCATGAGCTGAGAACAGCTCTTTTCCAGAAGCGTCCTGGGGGGAGGGTACACAATGGGAGGTCAAGCAGATACATGATACAAAGATAAAATATATACTGTGCAAATCAGTTACAAACGAGAGTAACTAACACAATGCATTTCAACCCTGGACAGCAGTTATAATCACATAAAAGAAGGAGACAGGAATCAAAGTTGACAGTCGAGACATTGGGTGAGACATACCGGGGGTTAACAGTACAATAAGTAGAAATAACATAGAAGTAGCAACCCGGAGGTAACATGTAAGGTAAAGGCTGAGGAGAACAAAGGAGAAGGGAGGTAAAGGGAGTAACAAGTGCAATTTGGTCTAAAAGGGTTACTAAGCGCTACAGGTGGAGGGGGAGTTGAGGGGGGCGGGGTGGAGTAAGGGTAGGTGGGAGAAAGAAGGGGGGCAAGTCAGGGATTAATCACAATCAGGAAGCTGGGAACCCTGAAAGGGGAGAGGTCAGGCAGAAAGAAGTTGAGAACCCTGCGGGTGACAGGGCTCAGGGAGGAGGAGGAGGAGGAGGAGGAGGAGGAGGAGCCAGGACTGATCTCCTACAGGATGCAGAGAATCCCACAAGAGGACAGGACACAGCAGAAAAATGTGAAGGAGAGGACTGGGGAGCCAAGAAAGTGAACCCCTTCAGGATCCTGCGAACCCTGCATGGGGACAGGAAATAGCAGGGAAGGATGAGGAAGGAGACAAAAATGGGGGGTAGGCAATAGCTACAGGTTGCCTAGAGAAGGAAAGAATAGGTGTATGGGAGGGGTAGGGATGGGGGCATGGGTGGGGGAGAGGGGTGGGAAGAGTGGGTGGGGCAAGATAGGCTGGGGAAGGTTAGGTGCAGTTGCAGACATGGGCAGAGTGCTTATGGAGAGGGAATGAGAGTGAGTGGGTGGGATTGACAATACAAATTGTGTTACAAATTCTATACATGTTAGAATGTCATTATATAATCACAAAAATACAGCTGCTTAGGAGAAGTTGTAAGTATCGGAAGTGCTAGGTGATTCATAAAGCATACAAGAATGCCCCCTTTTTAGGGAAGGGATGTAATTGGGACCCTTCAGTGAGGGAGGGAGGGACAGAGATATGAAGTTAGCCTGAGGAACAGGAACAATTGACTTCCCACTGTAATCAGGCTTTGAGGTGAGTTTTATTAGTAAGGTGGGAGTTCAGCAAGCAGAGAGAAGCAGGGAGTCTATTCTACAGAGTGGGGGCAGTGACAGACAGGGCTTTGCTTCCCAGGACCGCAGAAATCCTGGGAACCTCCAGTGGTAGGACTGAGGATACCAAGAGGCACCTGGAGTGACCCAATGTTTGATTAGGGATGAATAAGGTGATAGTTTGTCCCCTCTAATGGCACTATCAATGATGCAGCCAGTTGCATAGTCATAGTAGCATTGGTGGAGGGGAGCCACCCTAAGGAATAGTATAGGGTACAGTGATGTGTGGAGAAGGGTTCCAGGAGTGCAGTCCCACAAATACTGTTGCATACAGTAGTAAGCTTGGAGCTCAGAGAGGTGGATACCTGGGAGTTGACCTGGAAACAGTAGTCTGGCAGAGGGAGGAGGTTGCCTTGGGTGATGGCTAGGTGTGCATCTTGGGTAAGATAGTGTATTAATCTGTAACCAGCCCCAAGTTTCTGGTTAATCCATCATGAAGTATTGTTAATGTGTTCTGAGAAGTATAGGGAAGGGTTGAGGTGATGGCTGGATATTTAAAACTGGGAACATTCTGCAGTGGAGGGCCTTCTGGAGTAAGTACAGTTAGGGAGGAATTTGACTTTGCGAGATTTGCAAGGTGGGACTCATACCCCAGAAGCATAGCCTTGGTTGTTTTCTCATTGACAAGGAGCTTGTTTGACAGAAACCATTTATAGGTAGCCCCGTAGGTCAGGGTTCGTGTGGTGGACATAGTTGCAAGGGATTTAACACTGTGAAATAAGACAAGATCATCCACATACAGTGGTACCTCACATGAAATACTATCCGTGAGAAGGGAGTTAATGAAGAAGGAGAACAGTAGAGGGACCATAATAGAGCCCTGGGGAACCCCCGTGGAGACTGGCATGGCTGGGGAGGTGGAAGTACTTTTATTTACCAGTTGTGATCTACTGGAGAGATAGCTCCAGAACCACAGTGATGTTTCAGATGAGCACCCAAGGTTCTGGAGTTTTGTATGCAGGAAGTCATGGCTGACTAGGTTGAAGGCCTTAGTCAGATCCATGAATACAGCACCAGTTGTATTCCCCTTGTCCATGTTCCTGAAGGACATTGTTTGTGAATTGAACCAGGGAAGATGTGGTGCTGTGGTGTTTCCAGAACCCTTGTTGCTGTGGGCACAGAAGGCTGTGCTTTCCTATTTGTTCAGTAAGCAGGTGATGGATCACTTTTTCCAGGTGTGGGGGATGGATTTGGGCCTGTAGTTGTCGAAGGATGGGGTCACCAGCTTTAAAGATGAAGATGACTTTATAGAAACATAGAAACATGATGGTAGATAAGGACCACTTGGCCCACCTAGTCTGCCCATTCCCTACATATTGGATAAGCTGCAGATTCTTGTTAAACGACAGCCTACTTCCTCCTACCATCCACTATTTATTTATTTATTTGTACATCGGTTTACAACCTTTGAGCTAGAGGCTCATTTCCAAAGGTACCTCGTCACATTGAGGACAAATACATAACAGACTTTAGGTTACAGCATATGGGTTACATAGTTAGCGAGCATATGTGATTACAAGTTAAACAGATAAGCCAGTTTAGTTACAATGGCACATTCTTGCACGATCGTAAGAGCAAGCAGCAGGATAATAGCAGTTCAGTCAGCAATGGGTGAGGATTAAAAGACGTGTGGGTGCCGCCCTGCGGGCATTGTCAAAGGCACAGAGAGCTATGCCTCAATTATTATAATAATAATAATAATTTTATTTTTAAAGCACCTTTCAAATTTTCAAAGCGCTGTACAAAACACATAATAAAAAGGAAAACAAACATTATAATACAGTATAAAATACTCATAAAAACTACAATTTCATCAACAATTTATACAGAATGCTATAAAAAGGCAATCTGATACAGATGAGTTTTTAAACCACTCTTAAATTCCCCCAGGGAGGTGCACTGCCATAACCGATGGGGTAGAGAATTCCAGAGAGTGGGAGCAGTGTAGGAAAAAGCTCTACAGCCAGAAGAATTTAGACTCACTCTCAGAATCTCTAGCAACTCCTCATCGGCCGAGCAGAGTGATCGGCCAGGGCAGTAGAAAACTAGAAGATCTTTCAGATAGGCTGGACCCTGGTCATGTAGGGCTTTGAAAGTCAATAAACAGACTTTAAAGGTGACCCGCCACCAAACAGGAAGCCAGTGCAGTTCGCGCAGCACCGGGGTAATATGACAAGACCTACTGGTCCCCGTCAAAACCCGGGCTGCCGTGTTCTACACTATCTGAAGGTGATGGATTTCAACCCCAGAAAGCCCAAAATACAGGGAGTTGCAGATGTCCAAATGTGAGGACACAAAGGCGTGGACTAACATAGGTAACATGTCAGACGGAACTAGGTGTTTCACTCTAGCAATATTCCTGAGGTGGTAAAAGGAAGTCTTGACGACTGCTGACACCTGCAAGTGCAGTGTCAGCCTGTCATCCAAGATAACCCTTATAGACAGGTGCAGCTACGTGTATTGAATAGTTGGCTTTGAAGTGCAGTTTTGAATTTGGAGATCATGGGGGCATCCGAGATGGGGGCAGAGAGCGAGTTATACCAGGATGGGGCTCTATAGCAGAAGGACTTCTGTCCAAGGGAGGTCCTAGATCTGGGGACCAGAAAAGGGGCCTTGCAGGAGGTCCATGTACAGACCAAAGGTTGTGCTTGGCAGAGGGAGGCTGTCAGCCCAGGTGGGGATAGCCCAAGAAGAGTTTTGTTGTTATCAGGCAGGTTTGGTATCGTAGACGTTCGTCTAGATTCAGCGGTGTTGCCATGTCATAAAGCTGGCATGAATGCATGAGCCTGGGATCCCCAGTGATTAGTCTGTATGCCTTATTTAGGATGAGGCGAATTTTATTGAGGGCGGATGTGTCAGCTGCACCGTATACTGGTAGGCCATAGTCAACAAGGGATAATACAGAGGATGTAACCGCTAGACGGAGGGCAGCGGGGGGAGACAGTTTTTATAGTGGTATAAGATACCTAGCCGCACATTAGTGGCTGAGGCAAGTGCATCAATGTGGGTGTGGTAGGTGAGGGCTGAGTCAAGTGAGACCCCAAGGTACTTGTAGGAGTGGACTTGCTCTAGTGGTTGTTTGGAGCAGGGGAGGATATGGAGTGGGAAGTTGCTGGCTTTGTTTCAGGGGTGGGCAAAGAGCATTGTTTTTGGTTTTTTTGAGATTAATGACCAGTCTGTGATCTTTAAACCAGGTTTCGGCATCATTATAGGATAGTTGTAGGGAGTCCTGGAGTGAGATAGGGTTACAGTGGGTGGCAAAGATGACGACGTCATCAGCATACAGCAGAAATTTTCCATTGCATGTACTGGGCAGGGTGTTAAGGTAGAGTGAGAAGAGTAGGGGTCCCAGGATGGAGCCCTGAGGAACCCCTGAGAGGATGGGACAAGTTTTGGAAAGTGTCCCATTAATTCTGACACATTGGGAGCGGGCAGATAAGTAGCTGGTGCACCAGGTGGGAGGCCCAGTAGAGAAGCCAGTGAGGCAGAGGGCATCCAGCAGGAGGGGGTGGGAGACAGTGTCGAAGGCCTTTGAGAGGTCGATGAACACTGCCCCGGCTAGGGAGCCAGAGTCCAGAGAGGAGTGTAGGAAAGTTGAAAATTCAACTAGTGCAGTGCCGGTACTGTGTCCTGCGCAGAAACTGTGCTGTTCAGGGCAGAGGATGTTATGTTTGGTCAGATATTCAGTAATTGGTGTGGCAACCAGCTTTTCTAGGGCTTTGGAGAGGGGTGGGAGTATGGAGATAGGACGGTAGATTCCGGCAGAGGTCCTGTCACCACCTTTGTGTATGGGAGTAACAAAGGCAGTTTTCCAAGCAGTTGGGAATTGCCCCAGGCAGAGGGATTTGTTGAGAAGGCTGGTGGTGGGGCAGGACCTGATCCAGTACCAGACGGAGAATGCTGGGGTCCAGGGAGTCGTCGCCGGGACTGTTGCTCTTTAATGCTCTGACCAGGTGGGGTCTGGCTTCCTGGGCAGTAACCCCACATAGCTAGAAGCTAGGACATTGGAGGACTGGGGCAGGTAGGGAGGGTGGTGGGTCAAAGAAATTACTGGGGAGGACAGAGCTGAGGTCCGTAAAGGATGTGTTAAGGTAGTTTGCAACGTTTGCTGGGTCCGTAACAGTTGTGCCGTCAATGGTGATCTGGGATGGGGGGCGTGTGCTCGCATTTAGTTGTTTGACATTATCCCAGAAAGTTCAGGCACACCCCCAGGAGGAGGTGAGAGTGGTCTAGTAGTGGTCGGCCTTGGCTTTTCAGATGGCCCAAGTGCACTTATTCCCTGCAGCATTGTAGGCCTGTCTGTCAGCCATCCGGCCTGTTTCTGTGGCAAGGTGCCATAGGTTATCCCTAAGCTTGAGCAATTGTAATAGGGCAGGAGTAATCCAGGGCACATTATGTTTTTGGTTTGGGCAGCCGTGACGGGTGCGAAGAGGTCACAGGCTTTGTTAAAGGTTTGGGAAAAGAAGGCAAGGGCAGTATCTATGTCAGGAGTGTGGTGAATGGGGGACCAGTTTATCTGGGCAAGAAATTGCTTGAGGTTTTTCAGCCCACCTGGTCTGAAACACCAGTGGAGTGTGGACTGGGCTGTGAGTTGGGGAGAGGGGGTCACCCAGTGGAACAGGATGGGGAATGGTCACTGAGTGAGTCAGGGAGGACTTGGATATCCAGGATTTTTTTGGGGTGGTTGGTGAAGATAACATCTAGGAGGGTGCTGGTACCTCTCTTAGGGTTTACTCTTGTGGGTTGGGAAATGAGTTGTGTCAGATCAATGGCCGTGAAGGAGTCCGTGGTGGTGGAGGAGGCAGCGCTGAGCCAGTTCACGTTAAGGTCCCCCACAAGGACTTGTTCTGCCTTGTGAGGGAGGGTGGTAAGACAATCAGTGAAGGATAATAGTACCGGGTTTTGGTTCTTTGGAGGAATGTAGGCAGTGGTGAGATAAAGAGGGTCCCCGGTGGGGTCCGGGGTAAGTTTAAGGGTAAGGGCCTGTGCCCCACTAGCAAGGGCCGGAGCAGGGAGTTTTGACCAGTGAGTGTATCCCTGGTATAGATTGCATAGCCACCCTCACATTTGCTTGCACGATCCTACTGGTATAGGGTGTAGCCAGGGAAGGAGACAAAGGAGTCAGGGTGGACTTTGATAGCCAGGTTTCCACCAGTGCAATGACATCTGGTTTGTGCAGAATGACCCAGCATTGGAGGGTATCATATTTTTTCAATAAGCTGCATATATTCATGGAGGCAATGCTCAGATTGGGGGACCCACCTGGTGGGTTGATCTTGGTGGGGCCTGGGTTAGGATGTAAATTACCTGTTAAGAGTAGAAGGAGGACCATGGCTCTGGCCAGGGAGCGGTGATGTGTAGGCTTCCAATGGGTATGTGGGGATGGGGAGGGGACCCTCAGGGAACAGGGGATGGGTAGGGTTTGCCAGGTTGGGAGGGCGAGAACGATTAGCCGCCAAAGGGAGCCACGGTAGGCGGTGGGGAGGTACCCAGGGGATGGGTGCTGTGGGCCGGTACACATGGTCAGTGTAGGGTGAGATCGTACTATGTCAGGTAGAATTGTTGGCGCTGCTACCAGTGAGCCAGTGGAGATGACTGGCTGGTTGGACGACGGTACTAAAAAGTAGATAAGGGGGAGGCATTTTAGGAGAAGGTGGACTAACATGGTTCTAGTGGTAGGAGTAGGGTAGAAAGGTATAAGTATTTAGGTTGTCTTCTGGAAAGAATGGATACCACTAGGGATTAGTGGTAGTTTCATGGACTCTGGTGGATAGGGTAGAAGGTTCAAGTCTCTGCTAGGGCAGCTAGAAAAGTGCCTGGGTGAGAGCAGTGATCCACGTTCTAGAGGTCTGATGGAGGCTGGGATGGGGCTGAAAACAGGGATAGAGATAGCGACTCCTAGTGGTCACTGGGTGTAGGTTTGGTGGTGCAGTTAGGAGTCAGGAGGTAGGGCTAGATGTGGGGCTGGGTGCTGGGAGAGGCGTGGGCAGGGGTAGGTGTGAGTTGCGGAGGAAAGAAGTAGCACAGGAGGTTAGAA
The DNA here is from genome assembly GCA_016271365.2 of Neoceratodus forsteri. Classification (NCBI taxonomy): domain Eukaryota; kingdom Metazoa; phylum Chordata; order Ceratodontiformes; family Ceratodontidae; genus Neoceratodus; species Neoceratodus forsteri. The sequence continues at coordinate 1,345,103,794 of CM057454.1, forward strand.
GGGTTCCAGGAAGTTGGGGGGGAGAAGGACAGGTAATGGAGCCTGAGGTGGAAGGTCAGAGGGTCCCTCTAGTGGCTAGCAGGTATAACCAGCAAATGGGAAAGTGGGGACTTAAACTAATGAACAAGAGGAAGTGATGTCATTAGACAGTGTCTATAAAGGAAATGCTGAGCCAGGGTGGGGCAGTTGATGTGTGCAGCGCATTGACAGGCTAACCCCCCTCACAAGGGTGCTGCTGATGGAGGTAGTGTAATTACCCTTAAGGCACCCATGTGTGGCTATTGCTTGAGAAGGGAGGTCCAGTGTGTGGTTGTGATGTCTATAATTGTGTATTGTCTGTCCCATGCATTCTTGAATACCCCCACTGTTTTTGACCCCATGACCTTTTCAGGAAGGAGGTTCCATGTATCCACCACCCTCTCCATGAAAAAATACTTTCTGAAGTTGCCCCTGAGCCGTCCCCCCCCCCGTCTTCAAACTGTGGGCCCTTGTTCTTGCACATCTCTTTCTCTTAAAGATGCTCTCTTCTTGGAAATTGTTGATTTCCTTGAGGTACCTGAAAGTTTCTATCATGTTCCCCCCCTTCCTCATTTCCTCACGGGTATTAAGCTCTTTAAATCTCTCCTCATATGACTTCTGTTGCAGACCCTGCACCATTTAGTTGCCTTCCTCTGGACTGCCTCCATGCTGTCTATGTCCTTGAGAACTGGTCTTCAGAACTACACGCAGTACCCCAAATGGGGTCTCACCAACCGTCTGTACAGAAGGATAACAACTTCCTGTTTTCTACTGGTGATGCCTCTCCCTATGCATCCCAGTATCCCTTCAGCCTTCCTTACTGCCTTCTCACATTGCTAGCCTACCTTTAGGTCATCTGATATGACTACCCTGAGGACCCCTTCCATTTTTGTTGTTGTTAGTACACCCCTTCCCCATTGTGTACTCTTCCCCTGGGTTTTTGTTTCGCAGATGCATTACTTTGCACTTTTTTGCATTGAATCTAAGCTGCCATATTTTTGACCATTCCTCTAACCTTGCCAAGTCCCTTTTCATTCTTTCCACCTCACCTTGAGTATCAACCCTGTTGCAGATTTTTGTATCATCTGCAAAGAGGCATACTTTTCCTTCCAGACCCTCTGCAATGTCTCCTGTAAAGACACTAAAGATGACTGGTTCCAGTACTGAACCCTGCAGTACCCCACTAGTAAGCCCCCTTTCTTCAGAGTGTATCCTGTTTACTATTACCCTCTGCATCCTGTTGGTCAGCCAATTTTTTACTCAGGCTATCCCCCTGGGACCCACTCCCAGGGTGGCTAACTTATTTATTCTTTTTTTGTGTGGCACTGCGTCAAATGCCTTGCTAAAGTCTAGGTAGGCTTATCTACAGCCCCTCACTTGTCTACAACTTTGGTCACCCAGTCAAAGAAATCTATTAGATTCATCTGACATGACCTTCCTTCAGTGAATCCATGCGCCTTGGGTCCTGTGCCCCGCTGGCATCTAGGTACTCAGCAGTTCTTTCTTTCAGAAGTGATTCCATCATTTTCCCTACCACAGAGGATAAACTAACAGGTCTGTAGTTTTCTGCCTCTGTCTTACTGTACTCCCACATTTGTGAAGAAGAATCACATCTGCCCTCCTCCAATCCCCAGGTACCACACCGTCATCCCATGATTTGTTAAAAAGGGTAGTCAGTGGTGTCATTAGGTCTCTCCCTAGTTCTTTTAGAATTCTGGGGTGAATCTTAGCATTCTTTCATAGTGTTGGAATGTTGTTGTTGACAGGGATAACTTAGAAATAAGGGCAATGGGTTTAGAAATTGGAAATGCAAGGGGCAATGAGTTTAAAGAAAAAGGGGTAGAGTTCGCTGGGGGGCCAGCTGGGGGAGAAGGATGGAGCATCCTAGGGACTGCTCTCCTTCTCCGGGAGGGTGGGGTCATCGTCCGATGCTCAACAGACCCCTGGTGGAGGCAGGGGTACTGCAGTGACCGGCGTTCAACAGTACTTCGGAGGTGGGGTGGACACAGGTCGTCGTTGCACATCCCCGCCTCCTGCATAAAGGGGGAGAAGAAAAAATCCACTCCTGCACCTGCTGGCACAATGAAGCCTGCTCCAGCTGCACTAGGCACTCAGGCCCACTACCGCCTCTCTCAGGTTTATGGCACCCTTGGTCAAGGTGCTGTGACCCTGCCCTGGGGGGAAAGCCAGTGGATTCAAGGGAGGACGGTTGAATGTGAGCAGCAGCAGCTGGAGTCTGAGACCAGGCTGATGGTCTCAGCATGGGAATGAAGGGGGGAAAAATGTATAAATGAAAAAAAAAGGAAAAAGAAAAAGGGGTAGAGCCCATCACTGCCTGAGCTGCCCCAGTTTGTGAGGCTGTTGATGAGCTGAGGGTCTCGCTGGTGGAGATAACATAACCTCCTGCTTGTGACTCATATGAATTCCCAACATGACTGATTGCAATCTATAAACAGGATGATGACATTAGGTATAGACAGGCAGCAGGGTACATGATGTCTGAGGTATCCCACCGTGACTGATTGCAATCTATAATCAGGATCATGACATCAGGTATAGACAGGCAGCAGGGTACATGATGTCTGAGGTATCCCACCATGACTGATTGCAATCTATAAACAGGATCATGACATTACGTATAAACAGGCAGCAGGGTACATGATGTCTGAGTCATCCCACAGTGACTGATTGCAATCTATAAACAGGATCATGACATCATGTATAGACAGGCAGCAGGGTAAACTATGGCTGAGTGCCAAGGATCCAATTCTGAAGCAGCCATCTTTAGAAATAAAGAACAAAGGTCAATATCAACACATAAAATAAGTGAAATATTAACTGGCTGTAAATACATCACATGCTGTTTAAGAATTTGTTGAAATGAAAAGAACACTCAGGGCATCAGTGAACACTAAGTGGTTACAGGACAAGCATTTGAAACAATGAGATTTTCTTTTTTTTCCATTTAAAGTTTATTAGAATGGTTTTATGGTACAGAGGACATATATACATAGTACAGATATCGTATACATAGGACAATATATCAGGATGAATGAATTTGCCCACCTCCCTTCCTGCCCATCCTCCCTGTACTTATATACCCACCCTACTAATACATATTAGAATTCTAAACCTATTCCCTATAAACCATACAGCACAATCAATTCAGATGGGGAATATACATGAGTGATATAAAGACTACAGCAGCAATAATGAAACAATGAGATTTTGACAGCTCAGGCAAAGAAAAACAGGTGAGTATTATTATCCACAAATCACATTCCAGCTCACTGATACACAAGGACAGTAGCATGCAGCCAGATCACGTAACAGAAAATGGCAGTAATATTATCCACAAACCACATTCCAGTTCACAGGTACACAGGGAGAGTAATACACAGCCAGATCATGTAAACAAAAGGGCAGTAATATTATCGAAAAAACCACAGTCCAGTTCAAAGGTACACAGGGAGAGTCATACACAGCCACATCATGTAAACAAAAGGGAAGTAATATTATCCACAAACCACATTCCAGCTCACAGGTACACAAGGAGAGTCATACACAGGCAGATCATGTAAAACATAAGGGTAGTAATATTATCCACAAACCACATTCCAGCTCACAGGTATACAGGGCAGTCACACACAGCCAGATCATGTAAAAGAAAAGGACAGTATTATTATCCACAAACCACATTCCAGCTTACAGGTACACAAGGACAGTCACACACAGCCACATCACGTAAAAGAAAACGGCAGTAATATTATCCACAAAGAACATTCCAGCTCACAGGTACACAAGGATAGCCACACACAGCCAGATCATGTAAAAGAAACAGGCAGTAATATTATCCACAAACCACATTCCAGCTCACAGGTACACAAGGACAGCCACACACAGCCAGATCATGTAGTAGAAAGGGGCAGTAATGGTATACACAAACCACATTCTAGTCCACAGATACACAAGGACAGTCACACAAAGCCAGATCATGTAAAAGGAAAGGGCAGTAATATTATCCACAAACCACATTCCAGCTCCCAGGTACACAAGGACAGTTACACACAGAAAATTCATGTAAACGAAAACAGCAGTAATATTATCCACAAAACACATTCCAGCTCCCAGGTACACAGGGCAGTCACACACATCCAGCTCAGGTAAAAGAAAATGGCAGCAATATTATCCACAAATCACATTCCAGCTCACTGATACACAAGGACAGTAACATGCAGCCAGATCATGTAAAAGAAAAGGATAGTAATATTATCCACGTACCGCATTCCAGCTCACAGGTACACAGGGACAGCCACACACAGCCAGGTCATGTAAAAGGAAAGGATAGTAATATTATCCACAAACCACATTGCAGCTCACAGGTACACAAGGACAGCAACAAACCAGCAGATCATGTAAAAGAAAAGGGCAGCAATATTATCCACAAACCACATTGCAGCTCACAGGTACACAAGGACAGCAACAAACAGGCAGATCATGTAAAAGAAAAGGGCAGCAACATTATCCACAAACCACATTACAGCTCACAGGAACACAAGGACAGCAACACAAAGGCAGATCATGTAAAAAAAGAGGACAGCAATATAATCCACAAACTACATTCCAGCTCACAGGTAGACAAGGACAGTCACACACAGCCTGATCATGTAAAGGAAAAGGACAGTAATATTATCCACAAACCACATTCCAGCTCACAGGTACAAAAGAAAAGTCATACACAGGCAGATCATGTAAAACAAAAAGGCAGTAATATTATCCACAAACTACATTCCTGTTCACAGATACACAGGGACAATCAAACACAGCCAGGTCATGTAAAAGACAAGGGTAGTAATATTATCCACAAACCATGTTGCAGCTCACAGGTACACAAGGACAGCCACACACAGCCAGATAATGGAAAAGAAATAGATAGTAATATTATCCACAAATCACATTCCAGCTCAGTGATACACAAGGACAGTAACATGCAGCCAGATCATGTAAAGGAAAAGGACAGTAATATTATCCATGAACCACATTCCAGCTCACAGGATCACAAGGACAGTAAAATGCAGCCAGATCATGTAAAGGAAAAGGACAGTAATATTATCCACAAATCACATTCCAGCTCTCAGGTACACAAGGACAGTAACATGCAGCCAGATCATGTAAATGAAAAGGGCAATAATATTATCCATGAACCACATTCCAGCTCACAGGTACACAAAGACAGTCACACACAGCCAGGTCATGTAAAAGACAAGGGTAGTAATGATGTCCAAAAACCACATTCCACCTCACAGGTACACAAGGAAAGTCACACACAGCAAGATCATGTAAAACAAAAGGGTAGTAATTTTATTCACAAATCACATTCCAGCTCACAGGTACACAAGGACAGTAACACTCAGCCAGATCATGTAAAAGAAAAGGACGGTAATATTATCCACAACCACATTCCAACTCACAGGTACACAGGGACAGCCACACTCAGCCAGGTCATGTAAAAGAAAAGGACAATAATATTATCTACAAACTACATTGCAGCTCACTGGTACACAGGGCAGTCACACACAGCCAGATCATGAAATAATAAAGGACAGTACTATTATCCACAAACTACATTCCAGGTCACAGGTACACAAGGACAGCAACACAGAGGCAGATCATGTAAAAGAAAAGGACAGTAATATTGTCCTCGAACAACATTACAGCTCGTAGGTACACAAGGACAGCAACACAGAGGCAGATCATGTAAAAGAAAAGGACAGTAATATTATCCACAAACCACATTCCAACCCACAGGGACACAAGGACAGTCACACACAGCTAGGACATGTACAAGAAACGGACAGTAATATTATCCACAAACCACATTCCAACTCACAGATACACAGGAACAGCCACATACAGCCAGGTTATGTAAAAGAAAAGGACAGTAATATTATCCACAAACCACATTCCAGCTCACAGGTACACAAGAACAGTAAAATGCAGCCAGATCATGTAAAAGAAAAGTACAGTAATATTATACACAAACCACATTGCAGCTCACAGGTACACAAGGAAAGCAACACACAGGCAGATCATATAAATGAAAAGGGCAGAAATATTATCAACAAAATACATTGCAGCTCACAGGTACACAAGGAAAGCAAAACTCAGGCAGATCATGTAAAAGAAAAGGGCAGTAATATTATCCACAAACTACATTCCAGCTCACTGGTTCACAAGGACAGTCACACTCAGCCAGATCACGTAAAAGAAAAGGGCAGTAATATTTTCCATGAACCACATTCTAGCTCACAGGTACACAAGGACAGTCACGCAGCCAGATCATGTAAAAGAAAAGTACAGTAATATTATCCACAAACCACATTCCAGCTCACAGGTACACAAAGACAGTCACAAACAGCCAGGTCATGTAAAAGACAAGGGTAGTAATGCTGTCCACAAACCACATTCCACCACACAGGTACACAAGGACAGTCACACACAGCCAGATTATGTAAAACAAAAAGGGTAGTAATTTTATCCACAAAATACATTCCCGCTCGAAGATACACAAGGACAGTAACACTCAACCAGATCATGTAAAAGAAAAGGAGAGTAATATTATTCACAACCACATTCCAGCTCACAGGAACACAGGGACAGCCACACTCAGCCAGGTCATGTAAAAGAAAAGGACAGTAATATTATCCACAAATCACATTCCAGCTCATAGGTACACAGGAACAGCCACACACAGCCAGGTCATGTAAAAGAAAATTACAGTAAAATTATCTACAAACTACAATGCAGCTCACAGGTACACAGGGCAGTCACACACAGCCAGATCATGTAATAGAAAAGGACAGTAATATTATCCACAAACTACATTCCAGCTCACGGGTACACAGGGACAGCAACACACAGGCATATCATGTAAAAGAAAAAGACAGTAATATTATCCACAAACTACATTCCAGCTCACAGGTACACAAGGAGAGCAACACACAGTCATATCATGTAAAAGAAAAAGGAAGTAATATTATCCACAAACTACATTCCAGCTCACAGTTACACAAGGACAGCAACACACAAGCAGATCATGTTAACGAAAAGGACAGTAATATTATCCACAAACTACATTCAAGCTCACAGGTACACAAGGACAGCAAAACATAGGCAGATCATGTAAAAGAAAAGCACAGAAATATTATCCACAAACTACATTCCAGCTCACAGGTAAACAAGGACAGCAACATACAGATAGATCATGTAAAAGAAAAGGACAGCAATATGATCCACAAACCACATTTATCTCACAGGTACACAAGGACAGTCACACACAGCCAGGTCATGTAAAAGAAAAGGACAGTAATATTATCCACAAACCACATTCCAGCTCACAGATACACAGGGACAGCCACATACAGCCAGGTCATCTAAAAGAAAAGGACAGTGATATTATCCACAAACCACATTCCAGCTCACAGGTACACAAGGACAGTCACACACAGCCAGATCATGTAAAAGAAAAGGACAGTAATTTTATCCACAAACCACATTGTAGCTCACAGGTACACAAGGACAGCCACACACCGCCAGATAATGGAAAAGAAAAGGATAGTAATATTATCCACAAACCGCATTCCAGCTCACAGGTACACAGGGACAGCTACTCACAGCCAGGTCATGTAAAAGAAAAGAACAGTAATTTTATCCACAAACTTTCATTCCAGCTCACAGGAACACAGGACAACAACACACAGGCAGATCAAGTAAAAGAAAAGAGCAGTAATATTATCGACAAATTACATTTCAGCTCACAGCTACACAAGGACAGTCACACACAGGCAGATCATGTAAAAGAAAAGGACAGTAATATTATCCACAAACTACATTTCAGCTCACAGGTACACAAGGACAGCAACACACAGGCAGATCATATAAATGAAAAGGGCAGAAATATTATCCACAAACTACATTCCAGCTCACTGGTACACAAGGACAGTCACACACAGCCAGAACATGAAAAAGAAAAGGGCAATAATATTATCTACAAACTACATTGCAGTTCACAGGTACACAGGGCAGTCACACACAGCCAGATCATGAAATTGAAAAGGACAGAAATATTATCCACAAACCACATTCCAGCTCACAGGTACACAGGGCCGTCACACACAGGCAGATCATGAAAAAGAAAAGGGCAGTAATATTATCCACAAACTACATTCCAGCTCACAGGTACACAAAGACAGCAACACACAGGCAGATCATGTAAAAGAAAAGGACAGTAATATTATCCACAAACCACATTCAGCTCACAGGTACACAAGGACAGTCACACACAGCCAGGTCATGTAAAAGAAAAGGACAGTAATATTATCCACAAACCACATTGCAGCTCTCAGGTACACAAGGACAGCCACACACAGCCAGATAATGGAAAAGAAAAGGGTAGTAATATTATCCAAAAATCACATTCCAGCTCACTGATACACAATGACAGCAACATGCAGCCAGATCATGTAAAAGAAAAGGAAAGGAATATTATCCACGTATCGCATTCCAGCTCACAGGTACACAGGGACAGCCACACACAGCCAGGTCATGTAAAAGAAAGGAACAGTAATATTATCCACAAACCTCATTCCAGCTCACAGGAACACAAGGACATCAACACACAGGCAGATCATGTAAAAGAAAAGAGCAGTAATATTATCGACAAACTAAATTTCAGCTCACAGCTACAAAAGGACAGTCACACACAGGCAGATCATGTAAAAGAAAAGGACAGTAATATTATCCACAAACTACATTCCAGCTCACAGGTACACAATGACAGCAACACACAGGCAGATCATATAAATGAAAAGGACAGAAATATTATCCACAAACTACATTCCAGCTCACAGGTACTCAAAGACAGCAACACACAGGCAGATCATGTATAGGAAAAGGACAGTAATATTATCCACAAACCAAATTCAGCTCACAGTTACACAAGGACAGTCACACACAGCCAGGTCATGTAAAAGAAAAGGACAGTAATATTATCCACAAACCACATTCCAGCTCACAGATACACAGGGACAGCCACATACAGCCAGGTCATGTAAAAGGAAAGGACAGTAATATTATCCACAAACCTCATTCCAGCTCACAGGTACACAAGGACAGTAAAATACAGCCTGATCATGTAAAAGTAAAGGACAGTAATATTATCCACATACCGCATTCCAGCTCACAGATACACAGGGACAGCGACATACAGCCAGGTCATGCAAAAGAAAAGGACAGTAATATTATCCACAAACAACATTCCAGCTCACTGATACCCAATGACAGTAACATGCAGCCAGGTCATGTAAAAGAAAAGGACAGTAATATTATCCACAAACTGCATTCCAGCTCACAGGTACACAGGGACAGCAACACACAGGCAGGTCATGTAAAAGAAAAGAACAGAAATATTAACCACAAACCTCATTCCAGCTCACAGGAACACAAGGACAACAACACACAGGCAGATCATGTAAAAGAAACGGGCAATAACATTATCCATAAACTGCACTGCAGCTCACACATACACAAGGACAGTCACACACAGGCAGATCATGTAAAAGAAAAGGGCAATAATATAATCCACAAACTACATTGCAGCTCACACGTACACAAGGACAGCAACACACAGGCAGATCATGAAAAAGAAAAGAGCAGTAATATTATCCACAAACCACATTCCAGCTCACAGGTACACATGAAGAGTCATACACAGGCAGATCATGTAACAGAAAAAGGCAGTAATATTATCCACAAACTACATTCCTGTTCACAGTTACACAGGGACAGTCAAACACTGCCAGGTCAAGTGAAAGACAAGGGTAGTAATATTATCCACAAACCACGTTGCAGCTCACAGGTACACAAGGACAGCAACACACAGCCAGATAATGAAAAAGAAAAGGGTAGTAATATTATCCACAAATCACATTCCAGCTCAGTGATACACAAGGACAGTTACATGCAGCAAGATCATGTAAAGGAAAAGGACAGTAATATTATCCACAAACTACATTCCAGCTAACAGCTACACAGGGCAGTGACACACAGCCAGATCATGTAAAAGAAGAGGGTAGTAATATTACCCACGAACCTCATTCTCGCTCACAGGTACACAGGGACAGCCACAGACAGCCAGGTCATGTAAAAGAAAAGGACAGTAATATCCACAAACCTCATTCCAGCTCACAGGAGCACAAGGACAGCAAAATACAGCCAGATCATGTAAAAGAAAAGGGCAGTATTATTATCCACAAACCACATTCCAGCGTACTGGTACACAAGAACAGTCACACACAGACCAGATCATGTAAAAGAAAAGGACAGTAATATTATCCACAAACTACATTCTAGCTCACAGGTACAAAGACAGTCACACACAGCCAGATCATGTAAAAGAAAGGGACAGTAATATTATCCACAAACCACATTCCAGCTCACAGGTACACAAGGACAGTCACACACAGCCAGATCATGTAAAGAAAAGGAGTAATTTTATCCACAAACACATTCCAGCTCACAGGTACACAGGACAGTACACACAGCCAGATCATGTAAAAGTAAAGGACAGTAATTATCCACAACCACATTCCAGCACACCGGTACACAGGGACAGCCACACACAGTCAGATCATGTAAAAGAAAAGGACAGTAATATTATCCACAAACCACATTCCAGCTCACCGGTACACAGAAACAGCCACACACAGGCAGATCATGTAAAAGAAAAGGACAGAAATATTATCCACAAACTACATTCCAGCTCACAGGTACACAAAGACAGCAACCCACATGCAGATCATGTAAAAGAAAAGGACAGTAATATTATCCACAAACCACATTCAGCTCACAGTTACACAAGGACAGTCATACACAGCCAGGTCATGTAAAAGAAAAGGACAGTAATATTATCCACAAACCACATTACAGATCACAGATACACAGGGACAGCCACATACAGCCAGGTCATATAAAAGAAAAGGACAGTAATACATAGATACATAGATACATAGACAGTGTCGGCAGATAAGGGCCTATGGCCCACCCAGTCTGCCCATTTGAGCTTGTAAGTTCAGTTTGTTTTCCTAGAAGTCTATTTCCCCTTACCCCTGACCTCTAGAATTCCTTTATGTCTATCCCATGCATTCTTAAATTCCGTGATTGTTTCAGCCCCCACCACTTCCTCTGGCAGGGTGTTCCACTTGTCCACCACCCGCTCTGTGAAGAAATTCTTTCTCATGTTTCTCTGAATCGTCTCCCTCCAACTTCATCCCATGCCTCTAGTCCAGAAACATCTTTTGCTTAAAATAGTGTTTTTTCTGCACCCTGTTCCTCCCTGTAAGATACTTGTATGTCTCTATCACATCCCTCTCTCCCTCCTCTACTCCAGGGAGTACATGTTCAGTTTCTTCAACCTGTCTTCATAGGACTTGTGATGCAACCCATGCACCATCTTTGTTGCCCTCCTCTGAACATTCTCTACCCTGTCTATGTCCTTACATAGGTATGGTCTCCAGAACTGTACACTGTAATCCAGGGGCCTCACTAGTGTCTTGTATAGCGGAATTATGACCTCCCTTTTCCTGCTGGTGATGCCCCTGCCTATACATCCCAGCATCCTATTTGCTCTACCTGATGCCTTGTCACACTGTTTCCTACCTTGAGGTCATCAGAGATGACAACCCCAAGATCCCTTTCCTGCTTGGTGCATGCTATATCCCCACCCCAACTGATATATTGTGCCAGGTTTTGTGCCCCATATGCATTATCTTGCACTTTTGCATTGAATTTCAACTGCCAAACCCTTGACCATTCTTCAAGTTTCTGCAGGTCCCTTCTCATTCTGTCTACACCCTCTGGTGTGTCTACTCTGTTACAGAGCTTTGTGTCATCAGCGAACAGTGAAATTCTGCCTTCTATATCCTGTGCAATGTCACTGATGAAGATGTTGAATAGAGACCGTCCCAGCACTGATCCCTGTGGTACCCCACTGGCCTCTTCCTCTGTGGAGTGACAGCCATTTACCACCACCCTCTGTGTCCTGCCACACAGCCAGTTACCTACCCACCACACTCACTGTCCTGCCGACACCCATATTCCCAGTTTGTGTAATAGTCTTCTATGTGGCACAGTGTCAAAGGCCTTGCTGATGTCCAGATAGGCCATGTCCACTGCCCTCCCCTGATCCACTCCTAGTCACCCAGTCAAAAATTCAATGAGGTTGGTCTGACATGACCTCCCTGGTGAAACCATGCTGCCTTGGGTCCTGTAGTCCATTGACAACCAGATGTTCCACCAATCTCTCCTTCAGTAGTGCTTCCATGATCTTTCCCACTACCGAGGTGGAGGCTGACTGGTCTGTAAGTTCCCTGCTTCCTCTTTGTTCCCACTTTTATAGAAAGGACTACATCTGCTGTCCTCCAGTCTTGGGTACCTCCTGTTTCCAGTGATTAGCTGAACAGGATAGCCAGAGGTTCAGCCACCACCTCTTAGTTCTTTTAAGGACCCTGGATGCACCTTATCTGGCCCCATTGCTTTATCAGCTCTATTACTCCAGTTCCTTCAGGACCTTTCTCGTAAAGGGACTTGTGTCCATTTGCACCATTCTCACCCCTTGTACTCCTTCAGACCCATTACCCCTCTTCCTAGTAAAGACTGCAGAAATACCTGTTAAATATGTGCCGCTTTACTGTTGTCATCCTCCACGCGGCTCCCATCCTCCCCCTTCAGTCTCACTATCCATCCCTTTGTCCTTCTTTTTTTCACTTTTGTACCTTGTAAAAGGTTTTGTCCCCTTTAACCACTGATTTTGCAATGTGTTCTTCTGTCTGAGCTTTGGCTTCCCTTACTGACTTCCCTGCCTCCTTTGTTTCTCCTGGTACTTCTCCCTATCCCTTCTGCCTGTGTCTTTTGTATTGCCTGAATGCAATCTTTTGGCTTTCACTTTCTTTGCACCTCTTGGAAACCATAATGGTCTCCTCTTTCTTTTCCTCTTGCTAACCTGCTTAATGCATAATTCTGTTGTTCTTATAATCCCCATTTTAAATACTGCCCACTGTTCCTCAATCCCTGATTCCTGTCCCATTCCCCATCGCCTCTTTCAAGCATCTCCCATTTTCCAAAGTCTGCCCCTAAAATCCAGGATAACGTGTTTTTTTGTGGTTTGGCCCAGCTCTTTCTGTGATTTCAAACCACAATGACCAGTGGTCACTGTTACCCAGGAGCTCCCCACTGTGCCCCCATCACACTGTCCCTGCTTGTGAGCACAAGGTCCAGTATTGCCTTCCGCCGGAGCTGGTTCCATGACCAGTTGCTTGAGGAAGGCACCTGAAGTGAGTCCAGGATAAATCTGCTCTCTAGTTGATGCTGCTGCGGGATGCTCCAGTCCACGCCTGGTATATTGAAGTCTCCAACCAGTACTACTCACCTTTGTCTGCCATCCTTGGATGGCTAGCATCAGCCCCTATCTGTTTCTTCCTCCTGGGCTGGTGGTCTATAGACCACACCTGTGCGGATGGCTGGCCCATTTTCCTTTCCAGCTCAACCCACAGTATCTCTCCCCATTTTGTTCCTCCTGGATCTGTGTGGCCCTTATGTCATTTTTCACATACAGTGCCACTCCTCCTCACTTCCTGCCTGCTCTGTCCCTCTGAATATGTTGTAGCCAGGTATGACCATCTCCCAGTCATGGTTATCATTACACCAGGTTTCAGTGATGGCCACAATGTCCAGGTCTGACTGTACCATGACAGCCTCCAGATCTTCCATCTTGTTGCTAAGGCTCCTGGCATTTGCACACATGGCTTTCCATGATTTGACCTCCCTAGACTGCTTCACTGTTCTACTCCAGCCCCTTCCTTGGTTGTCATTTATCCCTGGTTCTCCTTGCCGTCTGCCCTTCTGCTGAATTTTGCCCTTTCTGCTTATCCACTTTTTGGACACTAATCTCCATCTTTTGCACACTGCTTTGCAGAGATACCTCCTCTGGTTCACTGGTTCCATTACTAGCTGTGGGGGTGAGCAACTAGGTACCATCCTTGCTGGCCTGCACCCCCTTTTGCTAGTTTAAATGCTTGTCAATGTAGCATTTAAACTTATCATTGAGTGCTTGTATTCCCCTTCAGGATGGATGCAGGCCATCAGGCTTGAACAAACCTCCATCCCTCCAGATGGGTCCCCAGTCACCAATAAATCCAAACCCTTCCTCACAGCACCAGTTCATCAACCATGAGTTAAAGTTCCTGGTGCATGCACTCCTATGCTCTCTCTTACCTCTCACAGGTAGTACTTCTGAGAGAGTGACAGAAGTAGCAGAAGTAGTAATATTATCCTCAAACCACATTTAAGCTCACAGGTACACATGGACAGTAAAATACAGCCTGGTCATGTAAAAGAAAAGGACAGTAATATTATCCACAAACCACATTGCAGCTCACAGGTACACAAGGACAGCCAAACACAGACAGAAAAAAGAAAAGAAAAGGGTTATAATAGTATCCACAAATCACATTCCAGCTCACTGATACACAATGACAGTAACATGCAGACAGATCATGTAAAAGAAAAGGATAGTAATATTATCCACATACCGCATTCCAGCTCACAGGTACACAGGGACAGCCACACACAGCCAGGTCATGTAAAAGAAAAAGACAGTAATATTATCCACAAACTACATTCCAGCTCACAGGTAGAGAAGGACAGCAACACACAGGCATATCATATAAATGAAAAGGGCAGAAATATTATCCACAAACTACATTGCAGCTCACAGGTACACAAGGACAGCAAAACACAGGCAGATCATGTAAAAGAAAAGGGCAGTAATATTATCCATGAACCACATTCCAGCTCACAGGTACACAAGGACAGTCACACGCAGCAAGATCATGTAAAAGAAAAGGGCAGTAATATTATCCACAAACCACATTCCAGCTCACTACTACACAAGGACAGTCACACACAGCCAGATCATGTAAAACAAAAGGTCAGTAATATTATCCACAAACCACATTCCAGCTCAAAGGTACACAAAGACAGTCAGTCACAGCCAGGTCATCTAAAAGACAAGGGTAGTAATATTGTCCACAACTGCATTCCAGCTCACAGGTACACAAGGACAGTCACACACAGCCAGATCATGTAAAAGAAACGGACAGTAATATTATCCACAAACTACATTTCAGCTCACAGGTACACAAGGACAGCAACACAAAGGCATATCATATAAATGAAAAGGGCAGAAATATTATCCACAAACTACATTGCAGCTAACAGGTACACAAGGACAGCAAAAAACAGGCAGATCATGTAAAAGAAAAGGGCAGTAATATTATCCATGAATCACATTCCAGCTCACAGGTACACAAGGACAGTCACATGCAGCAAGATCATGAAAAAGAAAAGGACAGAAATATTATCCACAAACCACATTCCAGCTCAAAGGTACACAATGACCATCACTCACAGCCAGGTCGTCTAAAAGACAAGGGAAGTAATATTGTCAGAAAACTGCATTCCAGCTCCCAGGTACACAAGGACAGTCACACACAGCCAGATCATGTAAAAGAAAAGGACAGTAATATTATCCACAAACCACATTCCAGCTCACAGGTACACAAGGACAGCAACACACAGGCAGATCATGTAAAAGTAAAGGACAGTAATATTATCCACAAACAACATTCCAGCTCACAGGTACACAAGGACAGCAACACACAGGCAGATCATGTAAAAGAAAAGGACAGAAATATTATCCACAAACCACATTCCAGCTCACAGGTACACAAGGACAGCAACACACAGGCAGATCATATAAAAGATAAGGGCAGAAATATTATCCACAAACTACATTCCAGCTCACTGGTACACAAGGACAGTCACACACAGCCAGATCATGTAAAAGAAAAGGGCAGTAATATTATCTACAAACTATATTGCAGCTCACAGGTACACAGGGCAGTCACACACAGCCAGATCATGAAATAGAAAAGGACAGTAATATTATCCATAAACTACATTCCAGCTCACAGGTACACAAGGACAGCAACACACTGGCAGATCATGTAAAAGTAAAGGACAGTAATATTATCCTCAAACAACATTCCAGCTCACAGGTATACAAGGACAGCAAGCCACATGCAGATCGGGTAAAAGAAAAGGACAGTAATATTATCCACAAACCACATTCCAGCTCACAGGTACACAGGAACAGTCACACAGACCCTAATCACGTTAAAGAAAAGGACAGTGATATTATCTACAAACTACAATGCAGCTCACAGGTACACAGGGCAGCCACACACAGCCAGGTCATGTAAAAGAAAAGGACAGTAATATTATCCACAAACCACATTCCAGCTCACAGAAACACAGGGACAGCCAAATACAGCCAGGTCATGTAAAAGAAAAGGACAGTAATATTATCCAAAAACCACATTCCAGCTCACAGGAACACAAGGACAACAACACACAGGCAGGTCATGTAAAAGAAAAGGGCAGTAATATTATCGACAAAGTACATTGCAGCTCACAGCTAAATAAGGTCAGTAACACACAGGCAGATCATGTAAAAGAAAAGGACAGTAATATTATCCAGAAACTACATTTCAGCTCACAGGTACACAAGGACAGCAACACACTGGCAGATCATATAAATTAAAGGGGCAGAAATATTATCCACAAACTACATTGCAGCTCACAGGTACACAAAGACAATCACTCACAGCCAGGTCATGTAAAAGACAAGGGTAGTAATGTTGTCCACAAACCACATTCCACCTCACAGGTACACAAGGACAGTCACACACAGCCAGATCATGAAAAACAAAAGGTAGTAATTTTACAAACAAATCACATTCCAGCTCACAGATACACAAGGACAGTAGCACTCAGCCAGATCATGTAATATAAAAAGGACAGTAATATTATACACAACCACATTCCAGCTCACAGGTACACAGGGACAGCCACACTCAGCCAGGTCATGTAAAAGAAAAGGACAATAATATTATCCACAGACCACATTCCAGCTCACAGGTACACAGGAACAGCCACACACAACCAGGTCATGTAAAAGAAAAGGACAGTAATATTATCTACAAACTACATTGCAACTCACAGGTACACAGGGCAGTCACACACAGCCAAATCATGTAATAGAAAAGGACAGTAATATTATCCACAAACTACATTCCAGCTCACAGCTACACAAGGACAGCAACAAACAGGCATATCATGTAAAATAAAAGGATTAGCAATATTGTCCACAAACTACATTCCAGCTCACAGGTACACAAGGACAGCAACAGACAGGCAGATCATGTAAAAGAAAAGGACAGTAATATTATCCACAAACTACATTCCAGCTCACAGGTACACAAGGACAACCACACACAGGCAGATCATGTAAAAGAAAAGGACAGAAATATTATCCACAAACTACACTGCAGCTCACAGATACACAGGGACAGCCACATACAGCCAGGTCATGTAAAAGAAAAGGACAGTAATATTATCCCCAAACCACATTCCAGCTCACAGGTACACAAGGACAGTAAAAATCACATTCCAGCTCACAGATACACAAGGACAGTAGCACTCAGCCAGATCATGTAATATAAAAGGACAGTAATATTATACACAACCACATTCCAGCTCACAGGTACACAGGGACAGCCACACTCAGCTCACAGGTACACAAGGACCGCCACACACAGCCACATAATGGAAAAGAAAAGGGTATTAATATTATCCAAAAATCACATTCCAGCTCACTCATACACAATGACAGCAACATGCAACCAGATCATGTAAAAGAAAATGACAGCAGTATTATCCACATACCGCATTCCAGCTCACAGGTACACAGGGACAGCCAGGTAAAGTAAAAGAAAAGAACAGTAATATTATCCACAAACCTCATTCCAGCTCACATGAACACAAGGACAACAACACACAAGCAGGTCATGTAAAAGAAAAGAGCAGTAATATTATCGACAAACAACATTTCAGCACACAGCTACACAAGGACAGTCACACACAGGCAGATCATGTAAAAGAAATGAACAGTAATATTATCCACAAACCACATTCAGCATACAGGTACACAAGGACTGTCACGTACTGCCAGGACATGTAAAAGAAAAGGACAGTAATATTATCCACAAACCACATCCCTGCTCACAGATACACAGGGACAGCCACATACAGCCAGGTCATGTAAAAGAAAAGGACAGTAATATTATCCACAAACCACATTCCAGCTCACAGGTACACAAGGACAGCCACACACAGACAGAAAATGGAAAAGAAAAGGGTAGGAATATTATCCACAAATCACATTCCAGCTCACTGATACACAATGACAGTAACATGCAGCCAGATCATGTAAAAGAAAAGGATAGTAATATTATCCACGTACCGCATTCCAGCTCACAGGTACACAGGGACTGCCAAACACAGCCAGGTCATGTAAAAGAAAAGAACAGTAATATTAACCACAAACCTCATTCCAGCTCACAGGAACACAAGGACAACAACACACAGGCAGATCATGTAAAAGAAATGGGCAGTAATATTATCCATAAAATACATTGCAGCTCACACGTACACAAGGACAGTCACACACAGGCAGATCATGTAAAAGAAAAGGGCAGTAATATTATCCACAAACTACATTGCAGCTCACAGGTACACAAGGACAGCCACACACAGCCAGATCATGTAAAAGAAAAGGACAGTAATATTATCCACAAATTACATTCCAGCTCACAGGATCCCAAGGATAGCAACACACAGGCAGATCATGTAAAAGAAGAGGGCAATAATATAATCCACAAACCACATTGCAGCTCACAGTTACAGAAGGACAGTCACGCAAAGCCTGATCATGTAAACGAAAAGGACAGTAATATTATTCCCAAACTACGTTGCAGCTCACAGGTACACAAGGACAGCAACAAACAGCCAGATAATGAAAAAGAAAAAGGTAGTAATATTATCCACAAACCTCATTCCAGCTCACAGTTACTCAGGGACAGCCACACACAGCCAGGTCATGTAAAAGAAAAGGACAGTAATATTATCAACAAACTACATTCCAGCTCACAGCTACACAGGGCAGTGACACACAGCCAGATCATGTAAAAGAAAAGGGTAGTAATATTATCCACAAACCTCATTCCAGCTCACAGGAACACAAGGACAGCAAAACACAGGCAGATCATGTAAAAGAAAAGGGCAGTAATATTATCCACAAACCACATTCCAGCGCACTGGTACACAAGGACAGTCACACACAGCCACATCATGTAAAAGAAAAGGGCAGTAATATTATCCACGAACCACATTCTAGCTCACAGGTACACAAAGACAGTCACACACAGCCAGGTCATGTAAAAGACAAGGGTAATAATGTTGTTCACTAACCATATTCCACCTCACAGGTACACAAGGACAGTCACACACAGCCAGATCATTTAAAACAAAAGGGTAGTAATTTTATCAACAAATCACATTCCAGCTCACAGGTACACAAGGACAGTAACACTCAGCCAGATCTTGTAAAAGAAAAGGACAGTAATATTATCCAGAACCACATTCCAGCTCACAGGTAAACAGGGACAGCCACACTCAGCCAGGTCATGTAAAAGAAAAGGACAGTAATATTATCCACAAACCACATTCCAGCACACAGGTACACAGGAACAGCCACACACAGCCAGGTCATGTAAAAGAAAAGGACAGTAATATTATCCACAAACCACATTCCAGCTCACAGGTACACAAGGACAGTTAAATACAGCCAGGTCATGTAAAAGAAAAGGACAGCAATATTATCCACAAACCACATTGCAGCTCACAGGTACTCAAGGACAGCCACACACAGCCAGATAATGGAAAAGAAAAGGGTATTAATATTATCCCAAAATCACATTCCAGCTCACTGATACACAATGACAGCAACATGCAGCCAGATCATGTAAAAGAAAATGACAGTAATATTATCCTCATACCGCATTCCAGCTCACAGGTACACAGGGACAGCCAGGTCATGTAAAAGAAAAGAACAGTAATATTATCCACAAACCTCATTCCAGCTCACAGGAACACAAGGACAACAACACACAGGCAGGTCATGTAAAAGAAAAGAGCTGTAATATTATCGACAAACTACAATTCAGCTCACAGCTACACAAGGACAGTCACACACAGGCAGATCATGTAAAAGAAAAGAACAGTAATATTATCCACAAACTACATTTCAGCTCACAGGTACACAAGGACTGCAACACACAGGCAGATCATATAAAAGAAAAGGGCAGAAATATTATCCACAAACTACATTCCAGCTCACTGGTACACAAGGACAGCAACACACAGGCAGATCATGTAAAAGAAAAGGACAGTAATATTATCCACAAACTACATTGCAGCTCACAGGTACACAGGGCAGTCACACAAAGCCAGATCATGAAATAGAAAAGGACAGTAATATTATCCACAAACTACATTCCAGCTCACAGGTACACAAGGATAGCAACACACTGGCAGATCATGTAAAAAAAAGGACAGTAATATTATCCTCAAACAACATTCCAGCTCACAGGTACACAAGGACAGCAACACACAGGCAGATCATGTAAAAGAAAAGGATGGAAATATTATCCACAAACCGCATACCAGCTCACAGATACACAGGGACAGCCACATACAGGCAGGTCATGTAAAAGAAAAGGACAGTAATATTATCCACGAACCACATTCCAGCTCACAGGTACACAAGGACAGCCACACACAGACAGAAAATGGAAAAGAAAAGGGTAGGAATATTATCCACAAATCACATTCCAGCTCACTGATACACAATGACAGTAACATGCAGCCAGATCATGTAAAAGAAAAGGATAGTAATATTATCCACGTACCGCATTCCAGCTCACAGGTACACAGGGACTGCCAAACACAGCCAGGTCATGTAAAAGAAAAGAACAGTAATATTAACCACAAACCTCATTCCAGCTCACAGGAACACAAGGACAACAACACACAGGCAGATCATGTAAAAGAAATGGGCAGTAATATTATCCATAAAATACATTGCAGCTCACACATACACAAGGACAGTCACACACAGGCAGATCATGTAAAAGAAAAGGGCAGTAATATTATCCACAAACTACATTGCAGCTCACAGGTACACAAGGACAGCAACACACAGGCAGATCATGTAAAAGAAAAGGACAGTAATATTATCCACATAATACATTCCAGCTCACAGGTACACAAGGACAGCAACACACAGGCAGATCATGTAAAAGAAAAGGACAGTAATATTATCCACAAACCACATTCCAGCTCACAGTTACACAAGGACAGTCACACACAGCCAGATCATGTAAAGGAAAAGGACAGTAATATTATTCACAAACCACCTTGCAGTTCACAGGTACACAAGTAGAGCAACACACAGCCTGATAATGAAAAAGAAAAGGGTAGTAATATTATCCACAAACCTCATTCCAGCTCACAGTTACTCAGGGACAGCCACACACAGCCAGGTCATGTAAATGAAAAGGACAGTAATATTATCAACAAACTACATTCCAGCTCACAGATACACAGGGCAGTGACACACTGCCAGATCATGTAAAAGAAAAGGACAGTAATATTATCCACAAACCTACATTCCAGCTCACAGGATACACAAGGACAGCAAAACACAGGCAGATCATGTAAAAGAAAAGGGCAGTAATATTATCCACAAACCACATTCCAGCGCACTGGTACACAAGGACAGTCACACACAGCCACATCATGTAAAAGAAAAGGGCAGTAATATTATCCACGAACCACATTCTAGCTCACAGGTACACAAAGACAGTCACACACAGCCAGGTCATGTAAAAGACAAGGGTAATAATGTTGTTCACTAACCATATTCCACCTCACAGGTACACAAGGACAGTCACACACAGCCAGATCATTTAAAACAAAAGGGTAGTAATTTTATCAACAAATCACATTCCAGCTCACAGGTACACAAGGACAGTAACACTCAGCCAGATCTTGTAAAAGAAAAGGACAGTAATATTATCCAGAATCACATTCCAGCTCACAGGTAAACAGGGACAGCCACACTCAGCCAGGTCATGTAAAAGAAAAGGACAGTAATATTATCCACAAACCACATTCCAGCACACAGGTACACAGGAACAGCCAGACACAGCCAGGTCATGTAAAAGAAAAGGACAGTAATATTATTCACAAACCACATTCCAGCTCACAGGTACACAAGGACAGCTACACACAGCCAGATAATGGAAAAGAAAAGGGTAGTAATATTATCCAAATATCACATTCCAGCTCACTGATACACAATGACAGTAACATGCAGCCAGATCATGTAAAAGAAAAGGACAGTAATATTATCCAAATACCGCATTCCAGCTCACAGGTACACAGGGATGGCCACACACAGCCATGTCATGTAAAAGAAAAGAACAGTAATATTATCCACAAACCCCATTCCAGCTCACAGGAACACAAGGACAACAACACACAGGCAGGTCATGTAAAAGAAAAGGGCAGAAATATTATCTACAAACCACACTGCAGCTCACACATACACAAGGACAGCAACACACAGGCAGATCATGTAAATGAAAAGGGCAGAAACATTATCCAAAAACTACATTGCAGCTCACAGGAACACAAGGACAGCAAAACACAGGCAGATCATGAAAAAGAAAATAGCAGAAATATTATCCACAAACAACATTCCAGCTCACTGGTACAGAAGGACAGTCACACACAGCCAGATCATGTAAAAGAAAAGGGCTGTAATATTATCCAAAAACCACATTCCAGCTCACAGGTACACAAGGACAGTCACACGCAGCCAGATCATGTAAAAGAAAAGGACTGTAATATTATCCACAAACCACATTCTAGCTCAAAGGTACACAAAGACAGTCACTCACAGCAAGGTCATCTTAAAGACACGGGTAGTAATATTGTCCACAACTGCATTCCAGCTCACAGGTACACAAGGAAAGTCACACACAGCCAGATCATGAAAAAGAAAAGGACAGTAATATTATCCACGAACCATATTCCAGCTCACAGGTATGCAAGAGCAGCAAAACACAGACAGATCATGTAAAAGAATAGGGCAGTAATATTATCCACAAACCACATTCCAGCTCACTGGTACACAAGGACAGTCACACACATGCAGATTATGTAAAAGTAAAGGGCAGTAATATTATCCACAAACCACAGTCCAGCTCACAGGTACACAACGACAGTCAAACACAGCCAGGTCATGTAAAAGAAAAGGACATTAATGTTATCCACAAACCACATTCCAGCTCACAGGTTCACAAAGACAGTCACACACAGCCAGGTCATGTAATTGACAAGGGTAGTAATGTTGTCCACAAACCACATTCCACCTCTCAGGTACACAAGGACAGTCACACACAGCCAGATCATGTAAAACAAAAGGATAGTAATTTTACGAACAAATCACACTCCAGCTCACAGATACACAAGGTCAGTAACACTCAGCCAGTTCATGTAAAAGAAAAGGACAGTAATATTATCCACAAACTACATTCCAGCTCACATATACACAAGGACTGCAACAAACAGGCAGATCATGTAAAAGAAAAGGACAGTAATATTTTCCACAAACTACATTCCAGCTCACAGGTGCACAAGGACAGCAACACACATGCAGATCATGTAAAAGAAAAGGACAGAAATATTATCCACAAACTACATTCCAGCTCACCGGTACACAATGACAGGAAAATACAGGCAGCTCATGTAAAAGAAATGGACAGCAATATTATCCACAAACCACATTCCAGCTCACAGGTACACAAGGACAGTCACACACAGCCAGATAATGGAAAAGGAAAGGGTAGTAATATTATCCACAAATCACATTCCAACTCACTGATACACAATGACAGTAACATGCAGCCAGATTATGTAAAAGAAAAGGATAGTAATATTATCCACAAACCACATTCCTGCTCACAGGTACACAGGGATAGCCACTCACACCCAGGTCATGAAAAAGAAAAGAACAGTAATATTATCCACAAAGCTCATTCCAGCCATAGGAACACAAGGACAACAACACACAGGCAGATCATGTGAAAGAAAAGAGCAGTAATATTATCGATAAACTATATGTCAGCTCACAGCTTCACAAGGACAGCCACACACAGGCAGATCATGTAAAAAAAGGACAGTAATATTATCCATAAACTACATTCAGCTCACAGGTACACAAGGACAGCAACACACAGGCAGATCATATAAAACAAAAAAGCAGAAATATTATCGACAAACTACATTCCAGCTCACTGGTACACAAGGACAGTCACACACAGCCAGATCATGTAAAAGAAAATGGCAGTAATATTATCTACAAATTACATTGCAGCTCACAGGTACACTGGGCAGTCACACACAGCCAGATCATGAAATAGAAAAGGACAGTAATATTATCCACAAACCACATTCCAGCTCACAGATACACAGGGACAGCCACATACAGCTAGGTCATGTAAAAGGAAAGGACAGTAATATTATCCACAAACCACATTCCAGCTCACACGTACACAAGGTCAGTCACACACATGCAGATCATGTAAAAGAAAAGGACAGTAATATTATCCACAAACTACATTGCAGCTCACAGGTAAACAAGGACAGCCACACAGCCAGATAATGGAAAAGAAAGGGTAGTATATTATCCACAAATCACATTCCAGCTCACTGATACACAATGACAGTAACATGCAGCCAGATCATGTAAAAGAAAAGGATAGTAATATTATCCACAACCACATTCCAGCTCACAGGTACAAGGACAGCTAAAGCATCATGTAAAAGAAAAGAACAGTAATATTATCCACAAACCTCATTCCAGCTCACAGGAACACAAGGACAACAACACACAGGCAGATCATGTAAAGAAAGGGCAGTAATATTATTCACAAACTACATTCCAGCTCACAGGTACACAAGGACACTCACACACAGGCAGATCATGTAAAAGACAAGGGTAGTAATGTTGTTCACAAACCACATTCCACCTCACAGGTACACAAGGACAGTTACACATAGCCAGATCATGTAAAACAAAAAGGTAGTAATTTTATCCACAAATCACATTCCAGCTCACAGGTACAAAAGGACAGTAACACTCAGCCAGATCATGTAAAAGAAATGGACAGTAATATTATCCACAACCACATTCCAGCTCACAGGTACACAGGGACAGCCACACTCAACCAGGTTATGTAAAAGAAAAGGACAGTAATATTATCCACAAACCACATTCCAGCTCACAGGTACACAGGAACAGCCACACATAGCCAGATCATGTAAAAGAAAAGGACAGTAATATTATCTACAAACTACATTGCAGCTCACAGGTACACAGGGCAGACACACACAGCCAGATCATGAAATAGAAAAGGACAATAATATTATCCACAACCTACATTCCAGCTCACAGGTACACAAAGACAGCAACACAATGGCAGATCATGTAAAAGAAAAGGACAGTAATATTATCCTCAAACATCATTACTGCTCACAGGTACACAAGGACAGCAACGCACAGGCAGATCATATAAAAGAAAAAGGACAGTAATATTATCCACAAACCACATTCAGCTCACAGGTACACAAGGACAGTCACGCACAGCCAGGTCATGTAAAAGAAAGGGACAGTAATATTATCCACAAACCACATTCCAGCTCACAGATATACAGGGACAACCACATCCAGCCAGGTCATGTAAAAGAAAAGGACAGTAATATTATCCACAAACCACATTGCTGCTCACAGGTAAACAAGGACAGCCACACACAGCCAGATAATGAAAAAGAAAAGTGTAGTAATATTATCCACAAATCACATTCCAACTCATTGATACACAATGACAGTAACATGCAGCCAGATCATGTAAAAGAAAAGGATAGTAATATTATCCAGATACCGCATTCCAGCTCACAGGTACACAGGGACAGCCACTCACAGCCAGGTCATGTAAAAAAAAAGGGTAGTAATGTTATCCACAAATCACATTCCAGCTCACAGGTACACAGGGACGGCCAATCACAGCCAGGTCATGTAAATGAAAAGAACAGTAATATTATCCACAAACCTCATTAAAGCTCACAGGAACACAAGGAGAACAACACACAGGCAGATCTAGTAAAAGAAAAGGGCAGTAATATTATCGACAAACTACATTGCAGCCCACAGCTACACAAGGACAGTCACACACAGGCAGATCATGTAAAAGAAAAGGACAGTAATATTATTCACAAACTACATTTCAGCTCACAGGTACACAAGGACAGCAACACACAGGCAGATCATATAAATGAAAAGGGCAGAAATATTATCCACAAACTACATTGCAGCTCAGAGGTACACAAGGACAGCAACACACAGGCATATCATGTAAAAGAAAAAGACAGTAATATTATCCACAAACTACATTCCAGCTCACAGATACACAAGGACAGCAAAACACAGTCATATCATGTAAAAGATAAGGGAAGTAATATTATCCACAAACAAAATTCCAGCTCACAGGTACACGAGGACAGCAACACACAGGCAGATCATGTAATAGAAAAGGACAGTAATATTATCCACAAACAACATTCCAGCTCACAGGTACACAAGGACAGCAGCACACAGGCAGATCATGTAAATGAAAAGGACAGTAATATTATCCACAAACCACATTCAGCTCACAGGTACACAAGGACAGTCACACACAGCCGGTCATGTAAAAGAAAAGGACAGTAATATTATCCCAAAACCACTTTCCAGCTCACAGGAACACAAGGACAGCCACACACAGCCAGGTCTTGTAAAAGAAAGGACAGTAATATTATCCAGAACCACATTCCAGCTCACAGGTAAACAGGGACAGCCACACTCAGCCAGGCCATGTAAAAGAAAAGGAGAGTAATATTATCCACAAACCACATTCCAGCTCACAGGTACTCAAGGACAGCAAAACACAGGCAGATCATGTAAAAGAAAAGGACAGTAATATTATCCACAAACTACATTCCAGCTCACTGGTACACAAGGACAGTCACACAGAGCCAGATCATGTAAAAGAAAAGGGCAGTAATATTATCCACAAACCACATTCCAGCTCACTGGTACACATGGACAGTCACACACATGCAGATCATGTAAAAGAAAAGGGCAATAATATTATCCACAAACCACATTCCAGCTCACAGGTACACAAAGACAGTCACACACAGCCAGGTCATGTAAAAGAAAGGACAGTAATATTATCCAAAACCTCATTCCAGCTCAAAGGTACACAAGGACAGCCACACACAGCCAGATCATGTAAAAGAAAAGGTAGTAATTTTATCCACAAATCACATTGCAGCTCACAGATACACAAGGACAGTAACACTCAGCCAGATCATGTAAAAGAAAAGACAGTAATATTATCCAGAACCACATTCCAGCTCAAGGGTACACAGGGACAGCCACACTCAGCCAGGTCATGTAAAAGAAAAGGACAGTAATATTATCCACAAACCACAGTCCAGCTCACAGGTACACAGGAACAGCCACACACAACCAGTCATATAAAAGAAAAGGACAGTAATATTATCTACAAACTACATTGCAACTCACAGGTACACAGGGCAGTCACACACAGCCAGATCATGTAATAGAAAAGGACAGTAATATTATCCACAAACTACATTCCAGCTCACAGGTACACAAGGACAGCAGCACACAGGCAGATCATGTAAATGGAAAGGACAGTAATATTATCCACAAACCACATTCAGCTCACAGGTACACAAGGACAGTCACACACAGCCAGTCATGTAAAAGAAAAGGACAGTAATATTATCCACAAACCACATTCCAGCTCACAGGAACACAAGGACAGCCACACACAGCCAGGTCATGTAAAAGAAAGGACAGTAATATTATCCAGAACCACATTCCAGCTCACAGGTAAACAGGGACAGCCACACTCAGCCAGGCCATGTAAAAGGAAAGGAGAGTAATATTATCCACAAACCACATTCCAGCTCACAGGTACTCAAGGACAGCAAAACACAGGCAGATCATGTAAAGAAAAGGACAGTAATATTATCCACAAACTACATTCCAGCTCACTGGTACACAAGGACAGTCACACACAGTCATCATGATGTAAAATAAAAGGAAGTAATATTATCCACAAAAACAGTTCCAGCTCACAGGTACACAAGAACAGCCACACACAAACCAGGTAATGAAAAAGAAAGGACAGTAATATTATCACAAACTACATTCCAGCTCACAGGTACACAAGGACAGAAACACACAGGCATATCATGTAAAAGAAAAGGACATTAATATTATCCACAAACTACATTTCAGCTCACAGATAACAAGGACAGCAAAACACAGTCATATCATGTAAAAGAAAAGGAAGTAATATTATCCACAAACTACATTCCAGCTCACAGGTACACAAGGACAGCAACACACAGGCATATCATGTAAAAGAAAAAGACAGTAATATTATCCACAATCTACATTCCAGCTCACAGATACACAAGGACAAAAAACACAGTCATATCATGTAAAAGAAAAGGACAGTAATATTATCCACAAACTACATTCCAGCTCACAGGTACACAAGTACAACACACACAGGCAGATCATGTAAAGAAAAGGACAGTAATATTATCCACAAACTACATTCCAGCTCACAGATAACAAGGACAGCAACACACAGGCAGATCATGTAAAAGAAAAGGACAGTAATATTATCCACAAACTACATTCAGCTCACAGGTACACAAGGACAGTCACACACAGCCAGATCATGGAAAAGAAAAGGACAGTAATATTATCCACAAATCACATTCCAACTCACTGATACACAATGACAGTAACATGCAGCCAGATTATGTAAAAGAAAAGGATAGTAATATTATCCACAAACCACATTCCAGCTCACAGATACACAAGGACAGCCACACACAGCCAGATCATGTAAAAGAAAAGAACAGTAATATTATCCACTAATCTCATTCCAGCTCATAGGAACACAAGGACAACAACACACAGGCAGATCATGTAAAGAAAAGAGCTGTAATATTATCGATAAACTACATGGCAGCTCACAGCTACACAAGGACAGCCACACACAGGCAGATCATGTATAAAGAAAAGGACAGTAATATTATCCACAAACTACATTTCAGCTCACAGGTACACAAGGACAGCAACAAACAGGCAGATCATATAAAGAAAAAGCAGAAATATTATCCACAAACTACATTCCAGCTCACTGGTACACAAGGACAGTCACACACAGCCAGATCATGTAAAAGAAAATGGCAGTAATATTATCTACAAACTACATTGCAGCTCACAGGTACACTGGGCAGTCGCACACAGCCAGATCATGAAATAGAAAAGGACAGTAATATTATCCACAAACTACACTCCAGCTCACTGGTACACAAGGACTGCAACACACTGGCAGATTATGTAAAATAAAAGAACAGAAATATTATCCACAAACTACAATCCAGCTCACAGGTACACAAAGACAGCAACACACAGGCAGATCATGAAAAAGAAAAGGACAGTAATATTATTCACAAACCACATTCAGCTCACAGGTACACAAGGACAGTCACACACAGCCAGGTCATGTAAAAGAAAAGGACAGTAATATTATCCACAAACCACATTCCAGCTCACAGATACAAAGGGACAGCCACATACAGCCAGGTCATTTAAAAGGAAAGGACAGTAATATTATCCACAAACCACATTCCAGCTCACACGTACACAAGGTCAGTCACACACATGCAGATCATGTAAAAGAAAAGGACAGTAATATTATCCACAAACTACATTGCAGCTCACAGGTAAACAAGGACAGCCACACACAGCCAGATAATGGAAAAGAAAAGGACAGTAATATCATCCAGAAAAAACATTCCAGCTCACAGATACACAGGGACAGCCACATACAGCCAGGTCATGTAAAAGGAAAGGACAGTAATATTATCCACAAACCACATTCCAGCTCACACGTACACAAGGAGAGTCACACACAGGCAGATCATGTAAAAGAAAAGGACAGTAATATTATCCACAAACTACATTGAAGCTCACAGGTAAACAAGGACAGCCACACAGCCAGATAATGGAAAAGAAAAGGGTAGTAATATTATCCTCAAATCACGTTCCAGCTCACTGATACAGAATGACTGTAACATGCAGCCAGATCATGTAAAAGAAAAGGATAGTAATATTATCCACGAACCACATTCCAGCTCACAGGTACACAGGGACAGCTAGCTCATGTAAAAGAAAAGAACAGTAATATTATCCACAAACCTCATTCCAGCTCACAGGAACACAAGGACAACAATACACAGGCAGATCATGTAAAAGAAAAGGGCAGTAATATTATTGACAAACTGCATTACAGCTCACAGCTACACAAGGACAGTCACACATAGGCAGATCATGTAAAAGACAAGGGTAGTAATGTTGTTCACAAACCACATTCCACCTCACAGGTACACAAGGACAGTCACACAAAGCCAGATCATGTAAAACAAAAAGGTAGTAATTTTATCCACAAATCACATTCCAGCTCACAGGTACAAAGGACAGTAACACTCAGCCAGATCATGTAAAAAGAAAGGACAGTAATATTATCCACAACACATTCCAGTTCACAGGTACACAGGGACAGCCACACTCAACCAGGTTATGTAAAAGAAAAGGACAGTAATATTATCCACAAACCACATTCCAGCTCACAGGTACACAGAAACAGCCACACATAGCCAGGTCATGTAAAACAAAAGGACAGTAATATTATCTACAAACTACATTGCAGCTCACAGGTACACAGGGCAGTCCACACAGCCAGATCATGAAATAGAAAAGGACAATAATATTATCCACAACCTACATTCCAGCTCACAGGTACACAAGGACAGCAACACAATGGCAGATCATGTAAAAGAAAAGGACAGTAATATTATCCTCAAACAACATTACTGCTCACAGGTACACAAGGACAGCAACACACAGGCAGATCATGTAAAAGAAAAGGACAGTAATATTATCCACAAACCACATTAAGCTCACCGGTACACAAGGACAGTCACACACAGCCAGGTCATGTAAAAGAAAGGGACAGTAATATTATCCACAAACCACATTCCAGCTCACAGATATACAGGGACAGCCACATCCAGCCAGGTCATGTAAAAGAAAAGGACAGTAAAATTATCCGCAAACCACATTGCTGCTCACAGGTAAACAAGGACAGCCACACACAGCCAGATAATGAAAAAGAAAAGTGTAGTAATATTTATCCACAAATCACATTCCAACTCATTGATACACAATGACAGTAACATGCAGCCAGATCATGTAAAAGAAAAGGATAGTAATATTATCCACATACCGCATTCCAGCTCACAGGTACACAGGGACAGCCACTCACAGCCAGGTCATGTAAAAAAAAAGGGTAGTAATGTTATCCACAAATCACATTCCAGCTCACAGGTACACAGGGACGGCCACTCACAGCCAGGTCATGTAAATGAAAAGAACAGTAATATTATCCACAAACCTCATTAAAGCTCACAGGAACACAAGGACAACAACACACAGGCAGGTCTTGTAAAAGAAAAGGGCAGTAATATTATCGACAAACTACATTGCAGCCCACAGCTACACAAGGACAGTCACACACAGGCAGATCATGTAAAAGAAAAGGACAGTAATATTATTCACAAACTACATTTCAGCTCACAGGTACACAAGGACAGCAACACACAGGCAGATCATGTAAATGAAAAGGGCAGAAATATTATCCACAAACTACATTGCAGCTCACAGGTACACAAGGACAGCAAAACACAGGCAGATCATGTAAAAGAAAAGGGCAGTAATATTATCCACAAACTACATTCCAGCTCACTGGTACACAAGGACAGTCACACACAGCCAGATCAAGTAAAAGAAAAGGGCAGTAATATTATCCACAAACCACATTCCAGCTCACAGGTACACAAGGACAGTCACACACAAGCAGATCATGTAAAAAAAAAAGGACAATAATATCCACAAACCACATTCCAGCTCACAGGTACACAAAGACAGTCACACACAGCCAGGTCATGTAAAAGAAAGGACAGTAATATTATCACAAACCACATTCCACCTCACAGGTACACAAGGACAGTCACACACAGCCAGATCATGTAAAAACAAAGGGTAGTAATTTTATCCACAAATCACATTCCAGCTCACAGATACACAAGGACAGTAACACAAGCCAGATCATGTAAAAAAAGGACAGTAATATTATCCAAACCACATTCCAGCTCAAAGGTACACAGGACAGCCACACTCAGCCAGGTCATGTAAAGAAAAGGACAGTAATATTATCCACAAACCACATTCCAGCTCACAGGTACACTGGAACAGCCACACACAACCAGGTCATAGTAAAAGAAAAGGACAGTAATATTATCTACAAACTACATTGCAGCTCACAGGTACACAGGGCAGTCACACACAGCCAGATCATGTAAAGAAAAGGACAGTAATATTATCCACAAACTACATTCCAGCTCACAGGTACACAAGCACAAGGCATATCATGTAAAAGAAAAGGACAGTAATATTATCCACAAACTACATTCCAGCTCACAGGTACAAAGGACAGCAACACACAGTCATATGATGTAAAAGAAAAGAATATTATCCACAAACCACAGTCCAGCTCACAGGTACACAGGAACAGCCACACAAACCAGGTAATGTAAAAGAAAAGGACAGTAATATTATCTACAAACTACATTCCAGCTCCACAGGTACACAAGGACAAAACACACAGGCAGATCATGTAAAGAAAAGACAGTAATATTATCCACAAACCACATTCCAGCTCACAGGTACTCAAGGACAGCACAACACAGGCAGATCATGTAAAAGAAAAGGAAGTAATATTATCCACAAACAACATTCCAGCTCACAGGTACACAAGGACAGTCACACACAGGCAGATCATGTAAAAAGAAAAGGACATAAATATTATCCACAAACAACATTCCAGCTCACAGGTACACAAGGACAGCAGCACACAGGCAGATCATGTAAAAGAAAAGGACAGTAATATTATCCACAAACCACATTCAGCTCACAGGTACACAAGGACAGTCACACACAGCCAGATCATGTAAAAGAAAAGGGCAGTAATATTATCCACGAACCACATTCCAGCTCACTGGTTCACATGGACAGTCACACACATGCAGATCATGTAAAAGAAATGGGCAATAATATTATCCACAAACCACATTCCAGCTCACAGGTACACAAAGACAGTCACACACAGCCAGGTAATGTAAAAGACATAGGTAGTAATGTTGTCCACAAACCACATTCCACCTCACAGGTACACAAGGACAGTCACACACAGCCAGATCATGTAAAACAAAACGGTAGTAATTTTATCCACAAATCACATTCCAGCTCACAGATACACAAGGACAGTAACACTCAGCCAGATCATGTAAAAGAAAAGGACAGTAATATTATCCAGAACCACATTCCAGCTCAAAGGTACACAGGGACAACCACACTCAGCCAGGTCATGTAAAAGAAAAGGACAGTAATATTATCCACAAACCACAGTCCAGCTCACAGGTACACAGGAACAGCCACACACAACCAGGTCATTAAAAGAAAAGGACAGTAATATTATCTACAAACTACATTGCAACTCACAGGTACACAGGGCAGTCACACACAGCCAGATCATGTAATAGAAAAGGACAGTAATATTATCCACAAACTACATTCAGCTCACAGCTACACAAGGACAACAACACAGGCATATCATGTAAAAGAAAAAAGACAGTAATATTATCCACAAACTACATTCCAGCTCACAGGTACAAAGGACAGCAACACACAGTCATATGATGTAAAATAAAAGGGAAATAATATTATCCACAAACCACAGTCCAGCTCACAGGTACACAGACACAAACCAGGTAATGTAAAAGAAAAGGACAGTAATATTATCTACAAACTACATTCCAGCTCACAGGTACACAAGTACAGCAACACACAGGCATATCATGTAAAAGAAAAATACATTAATATTATCCACAAACTACATTCCAGCTCACAGATAGACAAGGACAGCAAAACACAGTCATATCATGTAAAAGAAAAGGGAAGTAATATTATCCACAAACTAAATTCCAGCTCACAGGTACACAAGTACAGCAACACACAGGCATATCATGTAAAAGAAAAAGACATTAATATTATCCACAAACTACATTCCAGCTCACAGATAGACAAGGACAGCAAAACACAGTCATATCATGTAAAAGAAAAGGACAGTATTATTATCCACATAACACTTTCCAGCTCACAGGAACACAAGGACAGCCACACACAGCCAGGTCATGTAAAAGAAATGGACAGTAATATTATCCACAAACCATATTCCAGCTCACAGGTACACAGGGACAGCCACTCAAAGCCAGGTCATGTAAAAGAAAAGAACAGTAATATTATCCACAAACGTTATTCCAGCTCAAAGGAACACAAGGACAAGAACACACTGGCAGATCATGTAAAAGAAAAGAGCAGTAATATTTTCGACAAACTACATTGCAGCTCACAGCTACACAAGGATAGTCACACACTTGCAGATCATGTAAAAGAAAAGGACAGTAATGTTATCCACAAACTACATTTCAGCTCACAGGTACACAAGGACAGCAACACACAGGCAGATCATATAAAAGATAAAGGCAGAAATATTATCCACAAACTGCATTCCAGCTCACTGGTACACAAGGATAGTCACACACAGCCAGATCATGTAAAAGAAAAAGACAGTAATATTATCCAGAACCACATTCCAGCTCAAACGTACACAGGGACAGCCACACTCAGCCAGGTCATGTAAAAGAAAAGGACAGTAATATTATCCACAAACCACAGTCCAGCTCACAGGTACACAGGAACAGCCACACACAACCACGTCATATAAAAGAAAGGACAGTAATATTATCCAGAACCACATTCTAGCTCACAGGTAAACAGGGACAGCCACACTCAGCCAGGCCGTGTAAAAGAAAAGGAGAGTAATATTATCCACAAACCACATTCCAGCTCACAGGTACTCAAGGACAGCAAAACACAGGCAGATCATGTAAAAGAAAAGGACAGTAATGTTATCCACAAACTACATTCCAGCTCACTGGTACACAAGGACAGTCACACACAGTCATATGATGTAAAATAAAAGGGAAGTAATATTATCCACAAGAAACAGTCCAGCTCACAGGTCCATAGGAACAGCCACACAAAACCAGGTAATGTAAAAGAAAAGGGCAGTAATATTATCTACAAACTACATTCCAGCTCACAGGTACACAAGTACAGAAACACACAGGCATATCATGTAAAAGAAAAAGACATTAATATTATCCACAAACTACATTCCAGCTCACAGATAGACAAGGACAGCAAAACACAGTCATATCATGTAAAAGAAAAGGGAAGTAATATTATCCACAAACTACATTCCAGCTCACAGGTACACAAGTACAGCAACACACAGGCATATCATGTAAAAGAAAAAGACATTAATATTATCCACAAACTACATTCCAGCTCACAGATAGACAAGGACAGCAAAAACACAGTCATATCATGTAAAAGAAAAGGGAAGTAATATTATCCACAAACTACATTCCAGCTCACAGGTACACAAGTACAGCAACACACAGGCATATCATGTAAAAGAAAAAGACATTAATATTATCCACAAACTACATTCCAGCTCACAGATAGACAAGGACAGCAAAACACAGTCATATCATGTAAAAGAAAAGGACAGTAATATTATCCACAAACAACATTCAGCTCACAGGTACACAAGGACAGTCACACACAGCCAGATAATGGAAAAGAAAAGGGTAGTAATATTATCCACAAATCACATTCCAACTCACTGATACACAATGACAGTAACATGCAGCCAGATTATGTAAAAGAAAAGGATAGTAATATTATCCACAAACCACATTCCTGCTCACTGGTACACAGGGACAGCCACTCACAGCCAGGTCATGAAAAAGAAAAGAACAGTAATATTATCCACTAAGCTCATTCCAGCTCATAGGAACACAAGGACAACAACACACAGGCAGATCATGTGAAAGAAAAGAGCTGTAATATTATCGATAAACTACATGGCAGCTCACAGCTACACAAGGACAGCCACACACAGGCAGATCATGTATAAGAAAAGGACAGTAATATTATCCATAGACTACATTTCAGCTCACAGGTACACAAGGACAGCAACAAACAGGCAGATCATATAAAAGAAAAAAGCAGAAATATTATCCACAAACTACATTCCAGCTCACTGGTACACAAGGACAGTCACACACAGCCAGATCATGTAAAAGAAAATGGCAGTAATATTATCTACAAACTACATTGCAGCTCACAGGTACACTGGGCAGTCACACACAGCCAGATCATGAAATAGAAAAGGACAGTAATATTATCCACAAACTACATTCCAGCTCACAGGTACACAAGGACAGCAACACACTGGCAGATCATGTAAAATGAAAAGAACAGAAATATTATCCACAAACTACATTCCAGCTCACAGGTACACAAGGACAGCAACACACAGGCAGATCATGTAAAAGAAAAGGACAGTAATATTATTCACAAACCACATTCAGCTCACAGGTACACAAGGACAGTCACACACAGCCAGGTCATGTAAAAGAAAAGGACAGTAATATTATCCACAAACCACATTCCAGCTCACAGATACAAAGGGACAGCCACATACAGCCAGGTCATTTAAAAGGAAAGGACAGTAATATTATCCACAAACCACATTCCAGCTCACACGTACACAAGGTCAGTCACACACATGCAGATCATGTAAAAGAAAAGGACAGTAATATTATCCACAAACTACATTGCAGCTCACAGGTAAACAAGGACAGCCACACACAGCCAGATAATGGAAAAGAAAAGGACAGTAATATCATCCAGAAACCACATTCCAGCTCACAGATACACAGGGACAGCCACATACAGCCAGGTCATGTAAAAGGAAAGGACAGTAATATTATCCACAAACCACATTCCAGCTCACACGTACACAAGGAGAGTCACACACAGGCAGATCATGTAAAAGAAAAGGACAGTAATATTATCCACAAACCACATTGCAGCTCACAGGTAAACAAGGACAGCCACACAGCCAGATAATGGAAAAGAAAAGGGTAGTAATATTATCCTCAAATCACGTTCCAGCTCACTGATACAGAATGACAGTAACATGCAGCCAGATCATGTAAAAGAAAAGGATAGTAATATTATCCACGAACCACATTCCAGCTCACAGGTACACAGGGACAGCTAGGTCATGTAAAAGAAAAGAACAGTAATATTATCCACAAACCTCATTCCAGCTCACAGGAACACAAGGACAACAATACACAGGCAGATCATGTAAAAGAAAAGGGCAGTAATATTATTGACAAACTGCATTACAGCTCACAGCTACACAAGGACAGTCACACACAGGCAGATCATGTAAAAGACAAGGGTAGTAATGTTGTTCACAAACCACATTCCACCTCACAGGTACACAAGGACAGTCACACAAAGCCAGATCATGTAAAACAAAAGGGTAGTAATTTTATCCACAAATCACATTCCAGCTCACAGGTACAAAAGGACAGTAACACTCAGCCAGATCATGTAAAAGAAAAGGACAGTAATATTATCCACAACCACATTCCAGTTCACAGGTACACAGGGACAGCCACACTCAACCAGGTTATGTAAAAGAAAAGGACAGTAATATTATCCACAAACCACATTCCAGCTCACAGGTACACAGGAACAGCCACACATAGCCAGGTCATGTAAAACAAAAGGACAGTAATATTATCTACAAACTACATTGCAGCTCACAGGTACACAGGGCAGTCACACACAGCCAGATCATGAAATAGAAAAGGACAATAATATTATCCACAACCTACATTCCAGCTCACAGGTACACAAGGACAGCAACACAATGGCAGATCATGTAAAAGAAAAGGACAGTAATATTATCCTCAAACAACATTACTGCTCACAGGTACACAAGGACAGCAACACACAGGCAGATCATGTAAAAGAAAAGGACAGTAATATTATCCACAAACCACATTCAGCTCACCGGTACACAAGGACAGTCACACACAGCCAGGTCATGTAAAAGAAAGGGACAGTAATATTATCCACAAACCACATTCCAGCTCACAGATATACAGGGACAGCCACATCCAGCCAGGTCATGTAAAAGAAAAGGACAGTAAAATTATCCACAAACCACATTGCTGCTCACAGGTAAACAAGGACAGCCACACACAGCCAGATAATGAAAAAGAAAAGTGTAGTAATATTATCCACAAATCACATTCCAACTCACTGATACACAAGGACAGTAACATGCAACAGATCATGTAAAAAAAGGATAGTAATATTATCCACATACACATTCCAGCTCACAGGTACACAGGGACAGCCACTCACAGCCAGGTCATGTAAAAAAAAGAGTAGTAATGTTATCCACAAACACATTCCAGCTCACAGGTACACAGGGCAAGCCACTCACAGCCAGGTCATGTAAATGAAAAGGACAGTAATATTATCCACAAACCTCATTAAGCTCACAGGAACACAAGGACAACAACACACAGGCAGGTCATGTAAAAGAAAAGGGCAGTAATATTCGACAAACTACATTGCAGCCCACAGCTACACAAGGACAGTCACACACAGGCAGATCATGTAAAAGAAAAGGACAGTAATATTATTCGAAACTCATTTCAGCTCACAGGTACACAAGGACAGCAACACACAGACAGATCATGTAAATGAAAAGGGCAGAAATATTATCCACAAACTACATTGCAGCTCACAGGTACACAAGGACAGCAAAACACAGGCAGATCATGTAAAAGAAAAGGGCAGTAATATTATCCACTAACTACATTCCAGCTCACTGGTACACAAGGACAGTCACACACAGCCAGATCAAGTAAAAGAAAAGGGCAGTAATATTATCCACAAACCACATTCCAGCTCACAGGTACACATGGACAGTCACACATGCAGATCAGTAAAGAAAAGAGGCGATAATATTATCCACAAACCACATTCCAGCTCACAGGTACACAAAGGACAGTCACACACAGCCAGATCATGTAAAAGAAAGGGTAGTAATGTTGACCACAAACCACATTCCACCTCACAGGTACACAAGGACAGTCACACACAGCCAGATCATGTAAAACAAAACGGTAGTAATTTTATCCACAAATCACATTGCAGCTCACAGATACACAAGGACAGTAACACTAAGCCAGATCATGTAAAAGAAAAGGACAGAAATATTATCCAGAACCACATTCCAGCTCAAAGGTACACAGGGACAGCCACACTCAGCCAGGTCATGTAAAAGAAAAGGACAGTAATATTATCCACAAACCACAGTCCAGCTCACAGGTACACAGGAACAGCCACACAAAACCAGGAAATGTAAAAGAAAAGGACAGTAATATTATCTACAAACTACATTCCAGCTCACAGGTACACAAGTACAGAAACACACAGGCATATCATGTAAAAGAAAAAGACAGTAATATTATCCACAAACTACATTCCAGCTCACAGGTAGACAAGGACAGCAAAACACAGTCATATCATGTAAAAGAAAAGGGGAAGTAATATTATCCACAAACTACATTCCAGCTCACAGGTACACAAGGACAGCAACACACAGGCAGATCATGTAAAAGAAAAGGACATAAATGTTATCCACAAACAACATTCCAGCTCACAGGTACACAAGGACAGCAGCACACAGGCAGATCATGTAAAAGAAAAGGACAGTAATATTATCCACAAACCACATTCAGCTCACAGGTACACAAGGACAGTCACACACAGCCAGGTCATGTAAAAGAAAAGGACAGTAATATTATCCACAAACCACATTCCAGCTCACAGGTACACATGGACAGTCACACACATGCAGATCATGTAAAAGAAATGGGCAATAATATTATCCACAAACCACATTCCAGCTCACAGGTACACAAAGACAGTCACACACAGCCAGGTCATGTAAAAGACAAGGGTAGTAATGTTGTCCACAAACCTCATTCCACCTCACAGGTACACAAGGACAGTCACACACAGCCAGATCATGTAAAACAAAACGGTAGTAATTTTATCCACAAATCACATTCCAGCTCACAGATACACAAGGACAGTAACACTCAGCCAGATCATGTAAAAGAAAAGGACAGTAATATTATCCAGAACCACATTCCAGCTCAAAGGTACACAGGGACAGCCACACTCAGCCAGGTCATGTAAAAGAAAAGGACAGTAATATTATCCACAAACCACAGTCCAGCTCACAGGTACACAGGAACAGCCACACACAACCAGGTCATATAAAAGAAAAGGACAGTAATATTATCTACAAACTACATTGCAACTCACAGGTACACAGGGCAGTCACACACAGCCAGATCATGTAATAGAAAAGGACAGTAATATTATCCACAAACTACATTCCAGCTCACAGCTACACAAGGACAGCAACACACAGGCATATCATGTAAAAGAAAAAGACAGTAATATTATCCACAAACTACATTCCAGCTCACAGGTACAAAAGGACAGCAACACACAGTCATATGATGTAAAATAAAAGGGAAGTAATATTATCCACAAACCACAGTCCAGCTCACAGGTACATAGGAACAGCCACACAAAACCAGGTAATGTAAAAGAAAAGGACAGTAATATTATCTACAAACTACATTCCAACTCACAGGTACACAAGTACAGCAACACACAGGCATATCATGTAAAAGAAAAAGACATTAATATTTTCACAAACTACATTCCAGCTCACAGATAGACAAGGACAGCAAAACACAGTCATATCATGTAAAAGAAAAGGGAAGTAATATTATCCACAAACTAAATTCCAGCTCACAGGTACACAAGTACAGCAACACACAGGCATATCATGTAAAAGAAAAAGACATTAATATTATCCACAAACTACATTCCAGCTCACAGATAGACAAGGACAGCAAAACACAGTCATATCATGTAAAAGAAAAGGACAGTAATATTATCCACAAACACTTTCCAGCTCACAGGAACACAAGGACAGCCACACACAGCCAGGTCATGTAAAAGAAAAGGACAGTAATATTATCCACAAACCATATTCCAGCTCACAGGTACACAGGGACAGCCACTCAAAGCCAGGTCATGTAAAAGAAAAGAACAGTAATATTATCCACAAACGTTATTCCAGCTCAAAGGAACACAAGGACAAGAACACACTGGCAGATCATGTAAAAGAAAAGAGCAGTAATATTTTCGACAAACTACATTGCAGCTCACAGCTACACAAGGATAGTCACACACTTGCAGATCATGTAAAAGAAAAGGACAGTAATGTTATCCACAAACTACATTTCAGCTCACAGGTACACAAGGACAGCAACACACAGGCAGATCATATAAAAGATAGAGGCAGAAATATTATCCACAAACTGCATTCCAGCTCACTGGTACACAAGGATAGTCACACACAGCCAGATCATGTAAAAGAAAAAGACAGTAATATTATCCAGAACCACATTCCAGCTCAAACGTACACAGGGACAGCCACACTCAGCCAGGTCATGTAAAAGAAAAGGACAGTAATATTATCCACAAACCACAGTCCAGCTCACAGGTACACAGGAACAGCCACACACAACCAGTCATATAAAAGAAAAGGACAGTAATATTATCTACAAACTACATTGCAACTCACAGGTACACAGGGCAGTCACACACAGCCAGATCATGTAATAGAAAAGGACAGTAATATTATCCACAAACTACATTCCAGCTCACAGGTACACAAGGACAGCAACACACAGGCATATCATGTAAAAGAAAAAGACAGTAATATTATCCACAAACTACATTCCAGCTCACAGGTACAAAAGGACAGCAACACACAGTCATATGATGTAAAATAAAAGGGAAGTAATATTATCCACAAACCACAGTCCAGCTCACAGGTACATAGGAACAGCCACACAAAACCAGGTAATGTAAAAGAAAAGGACAGTAATATTATCTACAAACTACATTCCAGCTCACAGGTACACAAGTACAGCAACACACAGGCATATCATGTAAAAGAAAAAGACAGTAATATTATCCACAAACTACATTCCAGCTCACAGATAGACAAGGACAGCAAAACACAGTCATATCATGTAAAAGAAAAGGGAAGTAATATTATCCACAAACTACATTCCAGCTCACAGGTACACAAGGACAGCAACACACAGGCAGATCATGTAAAAGAAAAGGACAGTAATATTATCCACAAACTACATTCCAGCTCACAGATAGACAAGGACAGCAAAACACAGTCATATCATGTAAAAAAAAGGAAAGTAATATTATCCACAAACTACATTCCAGCTCACAGGTACACAAGGACAGCAACACACAGGCAGATCATGTAAAAGAAAAGGACAGTAATATTATCCACAAACTACATTCCAGCTCACAGGTACACAAGGACAGCAAACACAGCAGATCAATATGAAAAGAAAAGGACAGTAATTATCCACAAACCACATTCCAGCTCACAGGTACACAAGGACAGCAACACAAGGCAGATCATGTAAAAAGAAAAAGGACAGTAATATTATCCACAAACTACATTCCAGCTCACAGGTACACAAGGACAGCAACACACAGCCAGATCATGTAAAAGAAAGGACAGTAATATTATCCACAAACCACATTCAGCTCACAGGTACACAAGGACAGTCACACACAGCCAGATAATGGAAAAGAAAAGGTAGTAATATTATCCACAAATCACATTCCAACTCACTGATACACAATGACAGTAACATGCAGCCAGATCATGTAAAAGAAAAGGACAGTAATATTATCCAAAACCACATTCCAGCTCACAGGTAGACAAGGACAGCAAAACACAGTCATATCATGAAAAAGAAAAGAACAGTAATATTATCCACTAAGCTCATTCCAGCTCATAGGAACACAAGGACAACAACACACAGGCAGATCATGTGAAAGAAAAGAGCTGTAATATTATCGATAAACTACATGGCAGCTCACAGCTACTCAAGGACAGCCACACACAGGCAGATCATGTATAGAAAAGGACAGTAATATTATCCACAAACTACATTTCAGCTCACAGGTACACAAGGACAGCAACACACAGGCAGATCATATAAAAGAAAAGGCAGAAATATTATCCACAAACTACATTCCAGCTCACTGGTACACAAGGACAGTCACACACAGCCAGATCATGTAAAAGAAAAGGGCAGTAATATTATCTACAAACTACATTGCAGCTCACAGGTACACAGGGCAGTCACACAAGCCAGATCATGTAAAAGAAAAGGACAGTAATATTATCCACAAACTCACTTTCCAGCTCACTGGTACACAAGGACAGCAACACACAGGCAGATCATGTAAAGAAAGGACAGTAATATTATCCACAAACTACATTCCAGCTCACAGGTACACAAGGACAGCAACACACAGGCAGATCATGTAAAAGAAAAGGACAGTAATATTATCCACAAACCACATTCCAGCTCACAGGTACACAAGGACAGCCACACAGGCAGATCATGTAAAAGGAAAGGACAATAATGTTATCCACAAACCACATTCCAGCTCACAGGTACACAAGGACAGTCACACACAGCCAGATCATGTAAAAGAAAAGGACAGTAATATTATCCACAAACTACATTGCAGCTCACAGGTAAACAAGGACAGCCACACACAGCCAGATAATGGAAAAGAAAAGGACAGTAATATCATCCAGAAACCACATTCCAGCTCACAGATACACAGGGACAGCCACATACAGCCAGGTCAT
The DNA here is from genome assembly GCA_016271365.2 of Neoceratodus forsteri. Classification (NCBI taxonomy): domain Eukaryota; kingdom Metazoa; phylum Chordata; order Ceratodontiformes; family Ceratodontidae; genus Neoceratodus; species Neoceratodus forsteri. Next base: position 1,345,148,028 of record CM057454.1, read on the forward strand.
GTAAAAGGAAAGGACAGTAATATTATCCACAAACCACATTCCAGCTCACACGTACACAAGGAGAGTCACACACAGGCAGATCATGTAAAAGAAAAGGACAGTAATATTATCCACAAACTACATTGCAGCTCACAGGTAAACAAGGACAGCCACACAGCCAGATAATGGAAAAGAAAAGGGTAGTAATATTATCCTCAAATCACGTTCCAGCTCACTGATACAGAATGACTGTAACATGCAGCCAGATCATGTAAAAGAAAAGGATAGTAATATTATCCACGAACCACATTCCAGCTCACAGGTACATAGGGACAGCTAGGTCATGTAAAAGAAAAGAACAGTAATATTATCCACAAACCTCGTTCCAGCTCACAGGAACACAAGGACAACAATACACAGGCAGATCATGTAAAAGAAAAGGGCAGTAATATTATTGACAAACTGCATTGCAGCTCACAGCTACACAAGGACAGTCACACACAGGCAGATCATGTAAAAGACAAGGGTAGTAATGTTGTTCACAAACCACATTCCACCTCACAGGTACACAAGGACAGTTACACAAGCCAGATCATGTAAAACAAAAGGTAGTAATTTTATCCAAAAATCACATTCCAGCTCACAGGTACAAAAGGACAGTAACACTCAGCCAGATCATGTAAAAAGGACAGTAATATTATCCACAAACCACATTCAGTTCACAGGTACACAGGGACAGCCACACTCAACCAGGTTATGTAAAAGAAAAGGACAGTAATATTATCCACAAACCACATTCCAGCTCACAGGTACACAGGAACAGCCACACATAGCCAGATCATGTAAAAGAAAAGGACAGTAATATTATCTACAAACTACATTGCAACTCACAGGAACACAGGGCAGTCACACACAGCCAGATCATGTAATAGAAAAGGACAGTAAAATTATCCACAAACTGCATTCCAGCTCTCAGATACACAACGACAGCAACACAATGGCAGATCATGTAAAAGAAAAGGACAGTAATATTATCCTCAAACAACATTACTGCTCACAGGTACACAAGGACAGCAACACACAGGCAGATCATGTAAAAGAAAAGGACAGTAATATTATCCACAAACCACATTCAGCTCACAGGTACACAAGGACAGTCACACACAGCCAGGTCATGTAAAAGAAAGGGACAGTAATATTATCCACAAACCACATTCCAGCTCACAGATATACAGGGACAGCCACATCCAGCCAGGTCATGTAAAAGAAAAGGACAGTAAAATTATCCACAAACCACATTGCTGCTCACAGGTAAACAAGGACAGCCACACACAGCCAGATAATGAAAAAGAAAAGTGTAGTAATATTATCCACAAATCACATTCCAACTCATTGATACACAATGACAGTAACATGCAACCAGATCATGTAAAAGAAAAGGATAGTAATATTATCCACATACCGCATTCCAGCTCACAGGTACACATAGACAGCCACTCACAGCCAGGTCATGTAAAAAAAAAGGTAGTAATGTTATCCACAAATCACATTCCAGCTCACAGGTACACAGGGACGGCCACTCACAGCCAGGTCATGTAAATGAAAAGAACAGTAATATTATCCACAAACCTCATTAAAGCTCACAGGAACACAAGGACAACAACACACAGGCAGATCATGTAAAAGAAAAGGGCAGTAATATTATCGACAAACTACATTGCAGCTCACAGCTACACAAGGACAGTCACACACAGGCAGATCATGTAAAAGAACAGGACAGTAATATTATTCACAAACTACATTTCAGCTCACAGGTACACAAGGACAGCAACACACAGGCAGATCATGTAAATGAAAAGGGCAGAAATATTATCCACAAACTACATTGCAGCTCACAGGTACACAAGGACAGCAAAACACAGGCAGATCATGTAAAAGAAAAGGGCGTAAATATTATCCACAAACTACATTCCAGCTCACTGGTACACAAGGACAGTCACACACAGCCAGATCAAGTAAAAGAAAAGGGCAGTAATATTATCCACAAACCACATTCCAGCTCACAGGTACACATGGACAGTCACACACATGCAGATCACGTAAAAGAAAAGGGCGATAATATTATCCACAAACCACATTCCAGCTCACAGGTACACAAATACAGTCACACACAGCCAGGTCATGTAAAAGACAAGGGTAGTAATGTTGACCACAAACCACATTCCACCTCACAGGTACACAAGGACAGTCACACACAGCCAGATCATGTAAAACAAAACGGTGGTAATTTTATCCACAAATCACATTCCAGCTCACAGATACACAAGGACAGTAACACTAAGCCAGATCATGTAAAAGAAAAGGACAGAAATATTATCCAGAACCACATTCCAGCTCAAAGGTACACAGGGACAGCCACACTCAGCCAGGTCATGTAAAAGAAAAGGACAGTAATATTATCCACAAACCACATTCCAGCTCACAGGTACACAGGAACAGCCACACACAACCAGGTCATGTAAAAGAAAAGGACAGTAATATTATCTACAAACTACATTGCAGCTCACAGGTACACAAGGACAGTCACACACAGCCAGATCATGTAATAGAAAAGGACAGTAATATTATCCACAAACTACATTCCAGCTCACAGGTACACAAGGACAACAACACACAGGCATATCATATAAAAAAAAAGACAGTAATATTATCAACAAACTACATTCCAGCTCACAGGTAACAAAGGACAGCAACACACAGTCATATCATGTAAAAAAAAGGGAAGAAATATTATCCACAAACCACAGTCCAGCTCACAGGTACACAGGAACAGCCACACAAAACCAGGAAATGTAAAAGAAAAGGACAGTAATATTATCTACAAACTACATTCCAGCTCACAGGTACACAAGGACAGCAACACACAGGCATATCATGTAAAAGAAAAGGACAGTAATATTATCCACAAACTACATTCCAGCTCACAGATAGACAAGGACAGCAAAACACAGTCATATCATGTAAAAGAAAAGGGAAGTAATATTATCCACAAACTACATTCCAGCTCACAGGTACACAAGGACAGCAACACACAGGCAGATCATGTAAAAGAAAAGGACATAAATGTTATCCACAAACAACATTCCAGCTCACAGGTACACAAGGACAGCAGCACACAGGCAGATCATGTAAAAGAAAAGGACAGTAATATTATCCACAAACCACATTCACCTCACAGGTACACAAGGACAGTCACACACAGCCAGGTCATGTAAAAGAAAAGGACAGTAATATTATCCACAAACCACATTCCAGCTCACAGGTACACAAGGACAGCCACACACAGCCAGGTCATGTAAAAGAAAAGGACAGTAATATTATCCACAAACCATATTCCAGCTCACAGGTACACAAGGACAGCAACACACAGGCAGATCATGTAAAAGAAAAGGACAGTAATATTATCCACAAACTACATTCCAGCTCACAGGTACACAAGGACAGTCACACACTAGCAGATCATGTAAAAAAAGGACAGTAATATTATCCACAAACTACATTCCAGCTCACAGGTACACAGGACAGCACACACAGCCAGATCATGTAAAAGAAAAGGGCAGAATATTATCCACAAACTACATTCCAGCTCACAGGTACACAAGGACAGCACACACACAGCCAGATCATGTAAAAGAAAAGGACAGTAATTTATCTACAAACTACATTCAACTCACAGGTACACAAGGACAGTCACACACAGCCAGATCATGTAATAGAAAAGGACAGTAATATTATCCACAAACTACAATTCAGCTCACAGGTACACAAGGACAACACACAGGCATATCATGTAAAGAAAAAGACAGTAATATTATCCACAAACTACATTTCAGCTCACAGGTACACAAGGACAGCAACACACAGGCAGATCATATAAAAGAAAAGGAAAGTAATATTTTCCACAAACCACAGTCCAGCTCACCGGTACACAGGAACAGCCACACACAACCAGGTAATGTAAAAGAAAAGGACAGTAATATTATCCACAAACTACATTCCAGCTCACAGGTACACAAGGACAGCAACACACAGGCAGATCATGTAAAAGAAAAGGACAGTAATATTATCCACAAACAACATTCCAGCTCACAGGTAAAAGGACAGCAAAACACAGTCAATCATGTAAAAGAAAAGTAATATTATCCACAAACTACATTCCAGCTCACAGGTACACAAGGACAGCAACACACAGGCCAGATCATGTAAAAAGAAAAGGACAGTAATATTATCCACAAACTACATTCAGCTCACAGGTACACAAGGACAGCAACACACAGGCAGATCATGTAAAAGAAAAAGGACAGTAATATTATCCACAAACTACATTCCAGCTCACAGGTACACAAGGACAGCAACACACAGGCAGATCATGTAAAAGAAAAGGACAGATAATATTATCCACAAACTACATTCCAGCTCACAGGTACACAAGGACAGTCACACAGGCAGATCATGTAAAGAAAAGGACAGTAATATTATCCACAAACCACATTCAGCTCACAGGTACACAAGGACAGTCACACACAGCCAGGTCATGTAAAAGAAAAGGACAGTAATATTATCCACAAACCACATTCCAGCTCACAGGTACACAGGACAGTCAAACACAGCCAGATCATGTAAAAGAAAAGGACAGTAATATTATCCACAAACCACATTCCAGCTCACAGGTACACAAGGACAGCACACACAGGCAGATCATGTAAAAGAAAAGACAGTAATATTATCCACAAACTACATTCCAGCTCACAGGTACACAAGGACAGAACACACAGGCAGATCATGTAAAAAGAAGGACAGTAATATTATCCACAAACTACATTCCAGCTCACAGGTACACAGGGACAGCAACACAGGCAGATCATGTAAAAGAAAGGAAAGTATTATCCACAAACTACATTCCAGCTCAAGGTACACAAGGACAGTCACACACAGCCAGATCATGTAATAGAAAAGGACAGTAATATTATCCACAAACTACATTCCAGCTCACAGGTACACAAGGACAGCAACACACAGGCATATCATGTAAAGAAAAGGAAGTAATATTATCCACAAACCACATTCCAGCTCACAGGTATCAAGGACAGCCACACAACAGCCAGGTAATGTAAAAGAAAAGGACAGTAATATTATCCACAAACTACATTTCCAGCTCACAGGTACACAAGGACAGCAACACACAGGCAGATCATGTAAAAGAAAAGGACAGTAATATTATCCACAAACCACATTCAGCTCACAGGTAGACAAGGACAGCAAAACACAGTCATATCATGTAAAAGAAAAGGGAAGTAATATTATCCACAAACTACATTCCAGCTCACAGGTACACAAGGACAGCAACACACAGGCAGATCATGTAAAAGAAAAGGACAGAAATGTTATCCACAAATAACATTCCAGCTCACAGGTACACAAGGACAGCAGCACACAGGCAGATCATGTAAAAGAAAAGGACAGTAATATTATCCACAAACCAAATTCAGCTCACAGGTACACAAGGACAGTCACTCACAGCCCGGTCATGTAAAAGAAAAGGACAGTAATATTATCCACAAACCACATTCCAGCTCACAGGTACACAAGGACAGCAAAATACAGCCAGATCATGTAAAAGAAAAGGACAGTAATATTATCCACAAACCACATTGCAGCTCACAGGACACAAGGACAGCAACACACAGGCAGATCATGTAAAAGAAAAGGACAGTAATATTATCCACAAACCACATTCCAGCTCACAGGAACACAAGGACAGTAAAATGCAGCCAGATCATGTAAAGAAAAGGACAGTAATATTATCCACAAACCACATTGCAGCTCACAGGTACACAAGGACAGCAACACACAGGCAGATCATATAAAAGATAAAGGCAGAAATATTATCCACAAACTACATTCCAGCTCACAGGTACACAAGGACAGTCACACACAGCCAGATCATGTAAAAGAAAAGGGCAGTAATATTATCTACAAACTACATTGCAGCTCACAGGTACACAGGGCAGTCACACACAGCCAGATCATGTAATAGAAAAGGACAGTAATATTATCCACAAACTACATTCCAGCTCACAGGTACACAAGGACAGCAACACACAGCCAGGTCATGTAAAAGAAAGGACAGTAATATTATCCAAAACCACATTCCAGCTCACAGGTACACAAGGACAGCCACACACAGCCAGGTCATGTAAAAGAAAAGGACAGTAATATTATCCACAAACCACATTCCAGCTCACAGGTACACAAGGACAGCAACACACAGGCAGATCATGTAAAAGAAAAGGACAGTAATATTATCCACAAACAACATTCCAGCTCACAGGTACACAAGGACAGTCACACACAGCCAGATCATGTAAAAGAAAAGGGCAGTAATATTATCCACGAACCACATTCCAGCTCACTGGTTCACATGGACAGTCACACACATGCAGATCATGTAAAAGAAATGGGCAATAATATTATCCACAAACCACATTCCAGCTCACAGGTACACAAAGACAGTCACACACAGCCAGGTAATGTAAAAGACAAGGGTAGTAATGTTGTCCACAAACCACATTCCACCTCACAGGTACACAAGGACAGTCACACACAGCCAGATCATGTAAAACAAAACGGTAGTAATTTTATCCACAAATCACATTCCAGCTCACAGATACACAAGGACAGTAACACTCAGCCAGATCATGTAAAAGAAAAGGACAGTAATATTATCCAGAACCACATTCCAGCTCAAAGGTACACAGGGACAGCCACACTCAGCCAGGTCATGTAAAAGAAAAGGACAGTAATATTATCCACAAACCACAGTCCAGCTCACAGGTACACAAGAACAGCCACACACAACCAGGTCATATAAAAGAAAAGGACAGTAATATTATCTACAAACTACATTGCAACTCACAGGTACACAGGGCAGTCACACACAGCCAGATCATGTAATAGAAAAGGACAGTAATATTATCCACAAACTACATTCCAGCTCACAGCTACACAAGGACAGCAACACACAGGCATATCATGTAAAAGAAAAAGACAGTAATATTATCCACAAACTACATTCCAGCTCACAGGTACAAAAGGACAGCAACACACAGTCATATGATGTAAAATAAAAGGGAAGTAATATATCCACAAACCACATCCAGCTCACAGGTACACAAGGACAGCCACACAAAGCCAGGTAATGTAAAAGAAAAGGACAGTAATATTATCTACAAACTACATTTCCAGCTCACAGGTACACAAGGACAGCAACAAACAGGCATATCATGTAAAAAGAAAAAGACAGTAATATTATTCACAAACTACATTCCAGCTCACAGATACACAAGGACAGCAAAACACAGTCATATCATGTAAAAGAAAAGGAAATATTATCCACAAACTAAATTCCAGCTCACAGGTACACAAGTACAGCAACACACAGGCATATCATGTAAAAGAAAAAGACATTAATATTATCCACAAACTACATTCCAGCTCACAGATACACAAGGACAGCAAAACACAGTCAGATCATGTAAAAGAAAAGGACAGTAATATTATCCACAAACACTTTCCAGCTCACAGGAACACAAGGACAGCCACACACAGCCAGGTCATGTAAAAGAAAAGGACAGTAATATTATCCACAAACCATATTCCAGCTCACAGGTACACAGGGACAGCCACTCAAAGCCAGGTCATGTAAAAGAAAAGAACAGTAATATTATCCACAAACGTTATTCCAGCTCAAAGGAACACAAGGACAAGAACACACTGGCAGATCATGTAAAAGAAAGAGCAGTAATATTTTCGACAAACTACATTGCAGCTCACAGCTACACAAGGATAGTCACACACTTGCAGATCATGTAAAAGAAAAGGACAGTAATATTATCCACAAACTACATTTCAGCTCACAGGTACACAAGGACAGCAACACACAGGCAGATCATATAAAAGATAAAGGCAGAAATATTATCCACAAACTACATTCCAGCTCACTGGTACACAAGGACAGTCACACACAGCCAGATCATGTAAAAGAAAAAGACAGTAATATTATCCAGAACCACATTCCAGCTCAAACGTACACAGGGACAGCCACACTCAGCCAGGTCATGTAAAAGGAAAGGACAGTAATATTATCCACAAACCACAGTCCAGCTCACAGGTACACAGGAACAGCCACACACAACCAGGTCATATAAAAGAAAAGGACAGTAATATTATCTACAAACTACATTGCAACTCACAGGTACACAGGGCAGTCACACACAGCCAGATCATGTAATAGAAAAGGACAGTAATATTATCCACAAACTACATTCCAGCTCACAGGTACACAAGGACAGCAACACACAGGCATATCATGTAAAAGAAAAAGACAGTAATATTATCCACAAACTACATTCCAGCTCACAGGTACAAAAGGACAGCAACACACAGTCATATGATGTAAAAAAAAGGAAGTAATATTATCCACAAACCACAGTCCAGCTCACAGGTACATAGGAACAGCCACACAAAACCAGGTAATGTAAAAGAAAAGGACAGTAATATTATCTACAAACTACATTCCAGCTCACAGGTACACAAGTACAGCAACACACAGGCATATCATGTAAAAGAAAAAGACAGTAATATTATCCACAAACTACATTCCAGCTCACAGGTAGACAAGGACAGCAAAACACAGTCATATCATGTAAAAGAAAAGGGAAGTAATATTATCCACAAACTACATTCCAGCTCACAGGTACACAAGGACAGCAAGCACACAGGCAGATCATGTAAAAGAAAAGGACAGTAATATTATCCACAAACCAAATTCAGCTCACAGGTACACAAGGACAGTCACTCACAGCCCAGTCATGTAAAAGAAAAGGACAGTAATATTATCCACAAACCACATTCCAGCTCACAGGAACACAAGGACAGCCAAACACAGCCAGATCATGTAAAAGAAAAGGACAGTAATATTATCCACAAACCACATTGCAGCTCACAGGTACACAAGGACAGCAACACACAGGCAGATCATGTAAAAGAAAAGGACAGTAATATTATCCACAAACCACATTCCAGCTCACAGGAACACAAGGACAGTAAAATGCAGCCAGATCATGTAAAGAAAAGGACAGTAATATTATCCACAAACCACATTGCAGCTCACAGGTACACAAGGACAGCAACACACAGGCAGATCATATAAAAGATAAGGGCAGAAATATTATCCACAAACTACATTCCAGCTCACTGGTACACAAGGACAGTCACACACAGCCAGATCATGTAAAAGAAAAGGGCAGTAATATTATCCACAAACTACATTCCAACTCACAGGTACACAGGGCAGTCACACACAGCCAGATCATGTAATAGAAAAGGACAGTAATATTATCCACAAACTACATTCCAGCTCACAGGAACACAAGGACAGCCACACACAGCCAGGCCATGTAAAAGAAAGGACAGTAATATTATCCAGAACCACATTCCAGCTCACAGGTAAACAGGGACAGCCACACTCAGCAAGGCCATGTAAAAGAAAAGGACAGTAATATTATCCACAAACCACATTCCAGCTCACAGGTACACAAGGACAGCAAAACACACAGGCAGATCATGTAAAAGAAAAGGGCAGTAATATTATCCACAAACTACATTCCAGCTCACAGGTACACAAGGACAGTCACACACAGCCAGATCATGTAAAAGAAAAGGGCAGTAATATTATCCACAAACCACATTCCAGCTCACTGGTACACAAGGACAGTCACACACAGGCAGATCATGTAAAAGAAAAGGGCAATAATATTATCCACAAACCACATTCCAGCTCACAGGTACACAAAGACAGTCACACACAGCCAGGTCATGTAAAAGACAAGGGTAGTAATGTTGTCCACAAACCACATTCCACCTCACAGGTACACAAGGACAGTCACACACAGCCAGATCATGTAAAACAAAACGGTAGTAATTTTATCCACAAATCACATTCCAGCTCACAGATACACAAGGACAGTAACACTCAGCCAGATCATGTAAAAGAAAAGGACAGTAATATTATCCAGAACCACATTCCAGCTCAAAGGTACACAGGGACAACCACACTCAGCCAGGTCATGTAAAAGAAAAGGACAGTAATATTATCCACAAACCACAGTCCAGCTCACAGGTACACAGGAACAGCCACACACAACCAGGTCATATAAAAGAAAAGGACAGTAATATTATCTACAAACTACATTGCAACTCACAGGTACACAGGGCAGTCACACACAGCCAGATCATGTAATAGAAAAGGACAGTAATATTATCCACAAACTACATTCCAGCTCACAGCTACACAAGGACAACAACACAGGCATATCATGTAAAAGAAAAGACAGTAATATTATCCACAAACTACATTCCAGCTCACAGGTACAAAGGACAGCAACACACAGTCATATGATGTAAAATAAAAGGGAAGTAATATTATCCACAAACCACAGTCCAGCTCACAGGTACACAGGAACAGCCACACAAAACCAGGTAATGTAAAAGAAAAGGACAGTAATATTATCTACAAACTACATTCCAGCTCACAGGTACACAAGTACAGCAACACACAGGCATATCATGTAAAAGAAAAAGACAGTAATATTATCCACAAACTACATTCCAGCTCACAGATAGACAAGGACAGCAAAACACAGTCATATCATGTAAAAGAAAAGGGAAGTAATATTATCCACAAACTACATTCCAGCTCACAGGTACACAAGTACAGCAACACACAGGCATATCATGTAAAAGAAAAAGACATTAATATTATCCACAAACTACATTCCAGCTCACAGATAGACAAGGACAGCAAAACACAGTCATATCATGTAAAAGAAAGGACAGTAATATTATCCACTAACACTTTCCAGCTCACAGGAACACAAGGACAGCCACACACAGCCAGATCATGTAAAAGAAAAGGACAGTAATATTATCCACAAACCATATTCCAGCTCACAGGTACACAAGGACAGCCACACAAAGCCAGGTCATGTAAAAGAAAAGAACAGTAATATTATCCACAAACATTATTCCAGCTCACAGGAACACAAGGACAAGAACACACTGGCAGATCATGTAAAAGAAAGAGCAGTAATATTACGAGCACACAGCCAGATCATGTAAAAGAAAAGGACAGTAATATTATCCACAAACCACATTCCAGCTCACAGATACACAGGGACAGCCACACACAGCCAGGTCATGTAAAAGAAAAGGACAGTAATATTATCCACAAACCACATTCCAGCTCACAGGTACACAAGGACAGTAACATGCAGCCAGATCATGTAAAAGAAAAGGACAGTAATATTATCCACAAACCACATTGCAGCTCACAGGTACACAAGGACAGCAACACACAGGCAGATCATGTAAAAGAAAAGGACAGTAATATTATCCACAAACCACATTCCAGCTCACAGGAACACAAGGACAGTAAAATGCAGCCAGATCATGTAAAGAAAAGGACAGTAATATTATCCACAAACCACATTGCAGCTCACAGGTACACAAGGACAGCAACACACAGGCAGATCATATAAAAGATAAGGGCAGAAATATTATCCACAAACTACATTCCAGCTCACTGGTACACAAGGACAGTCACACACAGCCAGATCATGTAAAAGAAAAGGGCAGTAATATTATCTACAAACTACATTGCAGCTCACAGGTACACAGGACAGTCACACACAGCCAGATCATGTAAAAGAAAAGGACAGTAATATTATCCACAAACTACATTCCAGCTCACAGGTACACAAGGACAGCAACACACAGGCAGATCATGTAAAAGAAAAAGGACAGTAATATTATCCACAAACCACATTCCAGCTCACAGGTACACAAGGACAGCAACACACAGTCATATCATGTAAAAGAAAAGGGAAGTAATATTATCCACAAACAACATTCCAGCTCACAGGTACACAGGACAGCCACACACAACCAGGTCATGTAAAAGAAAAGGACAGTAATATTATCTACAAACTACATTCCAGCTCACAGGTACACAAGGACAGCAACACACAGGCAGATCATGTAAAAGAAAAGGACAGTAATATTATCCACAAACCACATTCCAGCTCACAGGTACACAAGGACAGTCACTCACAGGCAGATCATGTAAAAAAAGGACAGTAATATTTTCACAAACACATTCCAGCTCACAGGTACACAAGGACAGTAACATCATCCAGATCATGTAAAAGAAAAGGACAGTAAATATTACCACAAACCACATTCCAGCTCACAGGTACACAAGGACAGCAACACACAGGCAGATCATGTAAAAGAAAAGGACAGTAATATTATCCACAAACTACATTCCAGCTCACAGGTACACAAGGACAGTCACACACAGCCAGATCATGTAAAAGAAAAGGGCAGTAATATTATCTACAAACTACATTGCAGCTCACAGGTACACAGGGCAGTCACACACAGCCAGATCATGTAATAGAAAAGGACAGTAATATTATCCACAAACTACATTCCAGCTCACAGGTACACAAGGACAGCAACACACAGGCAGATCATGTAAAAGAAAAGACAGTAATATTATCCACAACAACATTCCAGCTCACAGGTACACAAGGACAGCACACACAGCCAGAGTCATGTAAAAGAAAGAGACAGTAATATTATCCACAAACCACATTCCAGCTCACAGGTACACAGGACAGCCACACACAGCCAGTCATGTAAAAGAAAAGGACAGTAATATATCCACAAACTACATTCCAGCTCACAGGTACACAAGGACAGCAAACACAGGCAGATCATGTAAAAGAAAAGACAGTAATATTATCCACAAACTACATTCCAGCTCACAGGTACACAAGGACAGTCACACACAGGCAGATCATGTAAAGAAAAGGACAGTAATATTATTCACAAACTACATTTCCAGCTCACAGGTACACAAGGACAGCAACACACAGGCAGATCATGTATAAAGAAAAGGGCAGAAATATTATCCACAAACTACATTGCAGCTCACAGGTACACAAGGACAGCAAAACACAGGCAGATCATGTAAAAGAAAAGGGCAGTAATATTATCCACAAACCACATTCCAGCTCACAGGTACACAAGGACAGTCACACACAGCCAGATCATGTAAAAGAAAAGGGCAGTAATATTATCCACAAACCACATTCCAGCTCACTGGTACACATGGACAGTCACACACATGCAGATCATGTAAAAGAAAAGGGCAATAATATTATCCACAAACCACATTCCAGCTCACAGGTACACAAAGACAGTCACACACAGCCAGGTCATGTAAAAGACAAGGGTAGTAATGTTGTCCACAAACCAATTCCACCTCACAGGTACACAAGGACAGTCACACACAGCCAGATCATGTAAAACAAAACGGTAGTAATTTTATCCACAAATCACATTCCAGCTCACAGATACAAGGACAGTAACACTCAGCCAGATCATGTAAAAGAAAAGGACAGTAATATTATCCAGAACCACATTCCAGCTCAAAGGTACACAGGGACAGCCACACTCAGCCAGGTCATGTAAAAGAAAAGGACAGTAATATTATCCACAAACCACAGTCCAGCTCACAGGTACACAGGAACAGCCACACACAACCAGGTCATATAAAAGAAAAGGACAGTAATATTATCTACAAACTACATTGCAACTCACAGGTACACAGGGCAGTCACACACAGCCAGATCATGTAATAGAAAAGGACAGTAATATTATCCACAAACTACATTCCAGCTCACAGCTACACAAGGACAGCAACACACAGGCATATCATGTAAAAGAAAAAGACAGTAATATTATCCACAAACTACATTCCAGCTCACAGGTACAAAAGGACAGCAACACACAGTCATATGATGTAAAATAAAAGGGAAGTAATATTATCCACAAACCACAGTCCAGCTCACAGGTACACAGGAACAGCCACACAAAACCAGGTAATGTAAAAGAAAAGGACAGTAATATTATCTACAAACTACATTCCAGCTCACAGGTACACAAGTACAGCAACACACAGGCATATCATGTAAAAGAAAAAGACAGTAATATTATCCACAAACTACATTCCAGCTCACAGATAGACAAGGACAGCAAAACACAGTCATATCATGTAAAAGAAAAGGGAAGTAATATTATCCACAAACTACATTCCAGCTCACAGGTACACAAGGACAGCAACACACAGGCAGATCATGTAAAAGAAAAGGACATAAATGTTATCCACAAACAACATTCCAGCTCACAGGTACACAAGGACAGTCACACACAGCCAGATCATGTAAAAGAAAAGGACAGTAATATTATCCACAAACCACTTTTCCAGCTCACAGGAACACAAGGACAGCCACACACAGCCAGGTCATGTAAAAGAAAAGGACAGTAATATTATCCACAAACCATATTCCAGCTCACAGGTACACAGGGACAGCCACTCAAAGCCAGGTCATGTAAAAGAAAAGAACAGTAATATTATCCACAAACATTATTCCAGCTCACAGGAACACAAGGACAACAACACACTGGCAGATCATGTAAAAGAAAAGAGCAGTAATATTTTCGACAAACTACATTGCAGCTCACAGCTACACAAGGATAGTCACACACTTGCAGATCATGTAAAAGAAAAGGACAGTAATATTATCCACAAACTACATTTCAGCTCACAGGTACACAAGGACAGCAACACACAGGCAGATCATATAAAAGATAAGGGCAGAAATATTATCCACAAACTACATTCCAGCTCACAGGTACAAAAGGACAGTCAACACACAGCCAGATCATGTAAAAGAAAAGACAGTAATATTATCCACAAACCACAGTCCAGCTCACAGGTACACAGGAACAGTCCACACACAACCAGGTAATGTAAAAGAAAAGGACAGTAATATTATCCACAAACACATTTCCAGCTCACAGGTACACAAAGACAGCAACACACAGCCGCCATGTAAAAGAAAAGACAGTAATATTATCCACAAACTACATTCCAGCTCACAGGTACACAAGGACAGCAACACACAGTCAGTATCATGTAAAAGAAAAGGAATTAATATTATCCACAAACTACATTCCAGCTCACAGGTACACAAGGACAGCAACACACAGGCAGATCATGTAAAAGAAAAGGACAGTAATATTATCCACAAACTACATTCCAGCTCACAGGTACACAAGGACAGCACACACAGGCAGATCATGTAAAAGAAAAGGACAGTAATATTATCCACAAACCACATTCCAGCTCACAGGAACACAAGGACAGCAAAATCAGCCAGATCATGTAAAAGAAAAGGACAGTAATATTATCCACAAACCACACTTCAGCTCACAGGTACACAAGGACAGCCACACACAGCCAGATAATGGAAAAGAAAATGGTAGTAATATTATCCACAAATCACATTCCAGCTCACTGATACACAATGACAGTAACATGCAGCCAGATCATGTAAAAGAAAAGGATAGTAATATTATCCACATACCGCATTCCAGCTCACAGGTACACAGGGACAGCCACTCAAAGCCAGGTCATGTAAAAGAAAAGAACAGTAATATTATCCACAAACCTCATTCCAGCTCACAGGAACACAAGGACAACAACACACAGGCAGATCATGTAAAGAAAAGAGCAGTAATATTATTCGACAAACTAATTGCAGCTCACAGGTACACAAGGACAGCAACACACAGGCAGATCATGTAAAAGAAAAGGACAGTAATATTATCCACAAACTACATTTCAGCTCACAGGTACACAAGGACAGCAACACACAGGCAGATCATATAAAAGAAAAGGGCAGAAATATTATCCACAAACTACATTCCAGCTCACTGGTACACAAGGACAGTCACACACAGCCAGATCATGTAAAAGAAAAGGGCAGTAATATTATCTACAAACTACATTCCAGCTCACAGGTACACAAGGACAGCACACACAGGCAGATCATGTAAAAGAAAAGGGCAGTAATATTATCTACAAACTACATTGCAGCTCACAGGTACACAGGACAGTCACACACAGCCAGATCATGTAAATAGAAAAGGACAGTAATATTATCCACAAACCACATTCCAGCTCACAGGTACACAAGGACAGCAACACACAGGCAGATCATGAAAAGAAAAGGACAGTAATATTATCCACAAACTACATTCCAGCTCACAGGTACAAAGGACAGCAACACACAGCCATATGATGTAAAAGAAAAGGGAAGTAATATTATCCACAAACCACAGTCCAGCTCACAGGTACACAGGAACAGCCACACACAACCAGGTAATGTAAAAGAAAAGGACAGTAATATTATCTACAAACTACATTCCAGCTCACAGGTACACAAGGACAGCAACACACAGTCATATCATGTAAAAGAAAAAGGAAGTAATATTATCCACAAACCACATTCAGCTCACAGGTACACAGGAACAGCAACACACAGGCAGGTCATGTAAAAGAAAAGGACAGTAATATTATCCACAAACTACATTCCAGCTCACAGGTACACAAGGACAGCAACACACAGGCAGATCATGTAAAAGAAAAGGACAGTAATATTATCCACAAACCACATTCCAGCTCACAGGTACACAAGGACAGCAAAACACAGCAGATCATGTAAAAGAAAAGGACAGTAATATTATCCACAAACTACATTCCAGCTCACAGGTACACAAGGACAGCAACACACAGGCAGATCATGTAAAAGAAAAGGACAGTAATATTATCCAGAAACTACATTCCAGCTCACAGGTACACAAGGACAGCACACACAGCCAGATCATGTAAAAGAAAAGGACAGTAATATTATCCACAAACCACATTCCAGCTCACAGGTACACAAGGACAGTCACACACAGCCAGATCATGTAAAAGAAAAGGACAGTAATATTATCCACAAACTACATTCCAGCTCACAGGTACACAAGGACAGCAACACACAGGCAGATCATGTAAAAGAAAAGGATGGTAATATTATCCACAAACTACATTCCAGCTCACAGGTACACAAGGACAGCAACACACAGGCAGATCATGTAAAAGAAAAGGACAGTAATATTATCCACAAACTACATTCCAGCTCACAGGTACACAAGGACAGCAACACACAGGCAGATCATGTAAAAGAAAAGGACAGTAATATTATCCACAAACCACATTCCAGCTCACAGGTACACAAGGACAGTCACACACAGCCAGATCATGTAAAAGAAAAGGACAGTAATATTATCCACAAACCACATTCCAGCTCACAGGTACACAAGGACAGCCACACACAGCCAGGTCATGGAAAAGAAAAGGGTAGTAATATTATCACAAATCACATTCCAGCTCACAGGTACACAGGGACAGTCCACACACAGCCAGGTCATGTAAAGAAAAGACAGTAATATTATCCACAAACCACATTCCAGCTCACAGGAACACAGGACAGCAACACACAGGCAGATCATGTAAAGAAAGACGTAATATTATCCAAAACTACATTCCACTCACAGGTACACAAGGACAGCCAGCACACAGGCAGATCATGTAAAAGAAAAGGACAGTAATATTATCCACAAACCAAATTCAGCTCACAGGTACACAAGGACAGTCACTCACAGCCCGGTCATGTAAAAGAAAAGGACAGTAATATTATCCACAAACCACATTCCAGCTCACAGATACACAGGGACAGCCACATACAGCCAGGTCATGTAAAAGAAAAGGACAGTAATATTATCCACAAACCACATTCCAGCTCACAGGAACACAAGGACAGTAAAATTCAGCAAGATCATGTAAAGAAAAGGACAGTAATATTATCCACAAACCACATTGCAGCTCACAGGTACACAAGGACAGCAACACACAGGCAGATCATGTAAAAGAAAAGGACAGTAATATTATCCACAAACCACATTCCAGCTCACAGGAACACAAGGACAGTAAAATGCAGCCAGATCATGTAAAGAAAAGGACAGTAATATTATCCACAAACCACATTGCAGCTCACAGGTACACAAGGACAGCCACACACAGCCAGATAATGTAAAAGAAAATGGTAGTAATATTATCCACAAATCACATTCCAGCTCACTGATACACAATGACAGTAACATGCAGCCAGATCATGTAAAAGAAAAGGATAGTAATATTATCCACGTACCGCATTCCAGCTCACAGGTACACAGGGACAGCCACACAAAGCCAGGTCATGTAAAAGAAAAGAACAGTAATATTATCCACAAACCTTATTCCAGCTCACAGGAACACAAGGACAACAACACACAGGCAGATCATGTAAAAGAAAAGAGCAGTAATATTTTCGACAAACTACATTCCAGCTCACAGCTACACAAGGACAGCCACACACTGGCAGATCATGTAAAAAAAAAGGACAGTAATATTATCCACAAACTACATTTCAGCTCACAGGTACACAAGGACAGCAACACACAGGCAGATCATATAAAGAAAAGGGCAGAAATATTATCCACAAACTACATTCCAGCTCACTGGTACACAAGGACAGTCACACACAGCCAGATCATGTAAAAGAAAAGGACAGTAATATTATCCACAAACTACATTCCAGCTCACAGGTACACAAGGACAGCAACACACAGGCATATCATGTAAAAGAAAAAGACAGTAATATTATCCACAAACTACATTCCAGCTCACAGGTACACAAGGACAGCAACACACAGTCATATGATGTAAAAGAAAAGGGAAGTAATATTATCCACAAACCACATTCCAGCTCACAGGTACACAAGGACAGCAACACACAGGCAGATCATGTAAAAGAAAAGGACAGTAATATTATCCACAAACTACATTCCAGCTCACAGGTACACAAGGACAGCAACACACAGGCATATCATGTAAAAGAAAAGGACAGTAATATTATCCACAAACTACATTCCAGCTCACAGGTACACAAGGACAGCAACACACAGGCATATCATGTAAAAGAAAAGGACAGTAATATTATCCACAAACTCATTCCAGCTCACAGGTACACAAGGACAGCAACACACAGGCAGATCATGTAAAAGAAAAGGACAGTAATATTATCCACAAACTACATTCCAGCTCACAGGTACACAAGGACAGCAACACACAGGCAGATCATGTAAAAGAAAAGGACAGTAATATTATCCACAAACTACATTTCAGCTCACAGGTACACAAGGACAGCAACACACAGGCAGATCATGATAAAAAAAGGCAGTAATATTATCCACAAACTACATTCCAGCTCACTGGTACACAAGGACAGTCACACACAGCCAGATCATGTAAAAGAAAAGGGCAGTAATATTATCTACAAACTACATTCCAGCTCACAGGTACACAGGACAGCCACACACAGGCAGATCATGTAAAGAAAGGACAGTAATATTATCCACAAACTACATTCCAGCTCACAGGTACACAAGGACAACACACACAGGCAGATCATGTAAAAGAAAAGACAGTAATATTATCCAAACTACATTCCAGCTCACAGGTACACAAGGACAGCAACACACAGGCAGATCATGTAAGAAAAGGACAGTAATATTATCCACAAACTACATTCCAGCTCACAGGTACACAAGGACAGCAACACTCAGCAATCATGTAAAGAAAAGGACAGTAATATTATCCACAAACTACATTGCAGCTCACAGGTACACAAGGACAGTCACACACAGCCAGATCATGTAACAGAAAAGGACAGTAATATTATCCACAAACTACATTCCAGCTCACAGGTACACAAGGACAGCAACACACAGGCAGATCATGTAAAAGAAAAAGACAGTAATATTATCCACAAACTACATTCCAGCTCACAGGTACACAAGGACAGCAACACACAGCCAGATCATGTAAAAGAAAAGGAAGTAATATTATCCACAAACCACATTCCAGCTCACAGGTACACAGGACAGCCACACAGCCAGGTCATGTAAAAGAAAAGGACAGTAATATTATCTACAAACTACATTCCAGCTCACAGGTACACAAGGAAGCAACACACAGGATATCATGTAAAAGAAAAGGACAGTAATATTATCCACAAACTACATTCCAGCTCACAGGTACACAAGGACAGCAAAACACAGTCATATCATGTAAAAGAAAAGGGAAGTAATATTATCCACAAACTACATTCCAGCTCACAGGTACACAAGGACAGCAACACACAGGCAGATCATGTAAAAGAAAAGGACAGTAATATTATCCACAAACTACATTCCAGCTCACAGGTACACAAGGACAGCAACACACAGGCAGATCATGTAAAAGAAAAGGACAGTAATATTATCCACAAACTACATTTCAGCTCACAGGTACACAAGGACAGCAACACACAGGCAGATCATATAAAAGAAAAGGCAGAAATATTATCCACAAACTACATTCCAGCTCACAGGTACACAAGGACAGTCACACACAGCCAGATCATGTAAAGAAAAGGACAGTAATATTATCCACAAACTACATTCCAGCTCACAGGTACACAAGGACAGCAACACACAGCCAGATCATGTAAAAGAAAAGGACAGTAATATTATCCACAAACCACATTCCAGCTCACAGGTACACAAGGACAGTAAAACAGCCAGATCATGTAAAAGAAAAGGACAGTAATATTATCCACAAACTACATTCCAGCTCACAGGTACACAAGGACAGCAACACACAGGCAGATCATGTAAAAGAAAAGGACAGTAATATTATCCACAAACCACATTCAGCTCACAGGTACACAAGGACAGCACACACAGGCAGATCATGTAAAAGAAAAGGACAGTAATATTATCCACAAACCACATTCCAGCTCACAGGTACACAAGAACAGTAAAATGCAGCCAGATCATGTAAAAGAAAAGGACAGTAATATTATCCACAAACCACATTGCAGCTCACAGGTACACAAGGACAGCCACACACAGCCAGATAAAGGAAAAGAAAAGGGTAGTAATATTATCCACAAATCACATTCCAGCTCACAGGTACACAGGGACGGCCACTCACAGCCAGGTCATGTAAATGAAAAGAACAGTAATATTATCCACAAACCTCATTCCAGCTCACAGGAACACAAGGACAACAACACACAGGCAGATCATGTAAAAGAAAAAGACAGAAATATTATCCACAAACTACATTCCAGCTCACAGGTACACAAGGACAGCAGCACACAGGCAGATCATGTAATAGAAAAGGACAGTAATATTATCCACAAACCAAATTCAGCTCACAGGTACACAAGGACAGTCACTCACAGCCCGGTCATGTAAAAGAAAAGGACAGTAATATTATCCAAAACCACATTCCAGCTCACAGATACACAGGGACAGCAACATACAGCCAGATCATGTAAAAGAAAAGGACAGTAATATTATCCACAAACCACATTCAGCTCACAGGAACACAAGGACAGTAAAATGCAACCAGATCATGTAAAAGAAAAGGACAGTAATATTATCCACAAACCACATTGCAGCTCACAGGTACACAAGGACAGCAACACACAGGCAGATCATGTAAAAGAAAAGGACAGTAATATTATCCACAAACCACATTCCAGCTCACAGGAACACAAGGACAGTAAAATGCAGCCAGATCATGTAAAGAAAAGGACAGTAATATTATCCACAAACCACACTGCAGCTCACAGGTACACAAGGGCAGCCACACACAGCCAGATAATGGAAAAGAAAACGGTAGTAATATTATCCACAAATCACATTCAAGCTCACTGATACACAATGACAGTAACATGCAGCCAGATCATGTAAATGAAAAGGATAGTAATATTATCCACGTACCGCATTCCAGCTCACAGGTACACAGGGACAGCCACTCAAAGCCAGGTCATGTAAAGAAAGAACAGTAATATTATCCACAAACCTTATTCCAGCTCACAGGAACACAAGGACAACAACACACTGGCAGATCATGTAAAAGAAAAGGACAGTAATATTATCCACAAACTACATTGCAGCTCACAGGCTACACAAGGACAGTCACACACTTGCAGATCATGTAAAAGAAAAGGACAGTAATATTATCCACAAACTACATTTCAGCTCACAGGTACACAAGGACAGCAACACACAGGCAGATCATATAAAAGATAAGGCAGAAATATTATCCACAAACTACATTCCAGCTCACTGGTACACAAGGACAGTCACACACAGCCAGATCATGTAAAAGAAAAGGGCAGTAATATTATCTACAAACTACATTGCAGCTCACAGGTACACAGGGCAGTCACACACAGCCAGATCATGTAATAGAAAAGGACAGTAATATTATCCACAAACTACATTCCAGCTCACAGGTACACAAGGACAGCAACACACAGGCATATCATGTAAAAGAAAAAGACAGTAATATTATCCACAAACTACATTCCAGCTCACAGGTACAAAAGGACAGCAACACACAGCCATATGATGTAAAAGAAAAGGGAAGTAATATTATCCACAAACACATTCCAGCTCACAGGTACACAGGAACAGCCACACACAACCAGGTAATGTAAAAGAAAAGGACAGTAATATTATCCACAAACTACATTCCAGCTCACAGGTACACAAGGACAGCAAAACACATTCATATCATGTAAAAGAAAAGGACAGTAATATTATCCACAAACTACATTCCAGCTCACAGGTACACAAGGACAGCAACACACAGGCAGATCATGTAAAAGAAAAGGACAGTAATATTATCCACAAACCACATTCCAGCTCACAGGTACACAAGGACAGCAACACACAGGCAGATCATGTAAAAGAAAAGGGCAGTAATATTATCCACAAACTACATTCCAGCTCACTGGTACACAAGGACAGTCACACACAGCCAGATCATGTAAAAGAAAGGACAGTAATATTATCCACAAACCACATTCCAGCTCACAGGTACACAAGGACAGTCACACACAGCCAGGTCATGTAAAAGACAAGGTAGTAATGTTATCCACAAACCACATTCCAGCTCACTGGTACACAAGGACAGTCACACACAGCCAGATCATGTAAAACAAAACGGTAGTAATTTAATCCACAAATCACATTCCAGCTCACAGATACACAAGGACAGTAACACTCAGCCAGATCATGTAAAAGAAAAGGACAGTAATATTATCCAGAACCACATTCCAGCTCACAGGTACACAGGGACAGTCACACACAGCCAGGTCATGTAAAAGAAAAGGACAGTAATATTATCCACAAACTACATTGCAGCTCACAGGTACACAGGGCAGTCACACACAGCCAGATCATGTAAAGAAAAGGACAGTAATATTATCCACAAACTACATTCCAGCTCACAGGTACACAAGGACAGCAACACACAGGCATATCATGTAAAAGAAAAGAGAGTAATATTATCCACAAACTACATTCCAGCTCACAGGTACAAAAGGACAGCAACACACAGTCATATGATGTAAAAGAAAAGGGAAGTAATATTATCCACAAACCACAGTCCAGCTCACAGGTACACAGGAACAGCCACACACAACCAGGTAATGTAAAAGAAAAGGACAGTAATATTATCTACAAACTACATTCCAGCTCACAGGTACAAGGACAGCAACACACAGGCAGATCATGTAAAAGAAAAGGACAGTAATATTATCCACAAACTACATTCCAGCTCACAGGTACACAAGGACAGCAACACACAGTCAGATCATGTAAAAGAAAAGGACAGTAATATTATCCACAAACCACATTTCCAGCTCACAGGTACACAAGGACAGCCACACACAGCAGGTCATGTAAAAGAAAAGGACAGTAATATTATCCACAAACCCATTTCCAGCTCACAGGTACACAGGACAGCCACACACAGCCAGGTCATGTAAAGAAAAGGACAGTAATATTATCCACAAACACATTTCCAGCTCACAGGTACACAAGGACAACAACACACGGCAGATCATGTAAAAGAAAAGACAGTAATATTATCCACAAACTACATTGCAGCTCACAGGATACACAAGGACAGTCACACACATGCAGATCATGTAAAAGAAAAGGACAGTAATATTATCCACAAACTACATTTCAGCTCACAGGTACACAAGGACAGCAACACACAGGCAGATCATATAAAGATAAGGGCAGAAATATTATCCACAAACTACATTCCAGCTCACTGGTACACAAGGACAGTCACACACAGCCAGATCATGTAAAAGAAAAGGGCAGTAATATTATCTACAAACTACATTGCAACTCACAGGTACACAGGGCAGTCACACACAGCCAGATCATGTAATAGAAAAGGACAGTAATATTATCCACAAACTACATTCCAGCTCACAGGTACACAAGGACAGCAACACACGGGCATATCATGTAAAAGAAAAAGACAGTAATATTATCCACAAACTACATTCCAGCTCACAGGTACAAAAGGACAGCAACACACAGTCATATGATGTAAAAGAAAAGGAAGTAAGATTATCCACAAACCACAGTCCAGCTCACAGGTACACAGGAACAGCCACACACAACCAGGTAATGTAAAAGAAAAGGACAGTAATATTATCTACAAACTACATTCCAGCTCACAGGTACACAAGGACAGCAACACACAGGCATATCATGTAAAAGAAAAAGACAGTAATATTATCCACAAACTACATTCCAGCTCACAGGTAGACAAGGACAGCAAAACACAGTAATATCATGTAAAAGAAAAGGAAAGTAATATTATCCACAAACTACATTCCAGCTCACAGGTACACAAGGACAGCAACACACAGGCAGATCATGTAAAAGAAAAGGACAGTAATATTATCCACAAACTACATTCCAGCTCACAGGTACACAAGGACAGCAACACACAGGCAGATCATGTAAAAGAAAAGGACAGTAATATTATCCACAAACTACATTTCAGCTCACAGGTACACAAGGACAGCAACAACACAGGCAGATCATATAAAAGATAAGGACAGAAATATTATCCACAAACTACATTCCAGCTCACTGGTACACAAGGACAGTCACACACAGCCAGATCATGTAAAAGAAAAGGGCAGTAATATTATCTACAAACTACATTTGCAGCTCACAGGTACACAAGGACAGCACACACAAGGCAGATCATGTAAAAGAAAAGGACAGTAATATTTTCCTCAAACAACATTCCAGCTCACAGGTACACATGGACAGCAACAGACAGGCAGATCATGTAAAAGATAAGGACATAAATATTATCCACAAACTACATTCCAGCTCACAGGTACACAAAGACAGCAACACACAGGCAGATCATGTAAAAGAAAAGGACAGTAATATTATCCACAAACCACATTCAGCTCACAGGTACACAAGGACAGTCACACAGACCAGCTCATGTAAAAGAAAAGGACAGTAATATTATCCACAAACCACATTCCAGCTCACAGGTACACAAGGACAGTACACAAGCCAGATCATGTAAAAGAAAAGGACAGTAATATTATCCACAAACTACATTGCAGCTCACAGGTACACAAGGACAGCCACACACAGCCAGATCATGTAAAAGAAAAGGGTAGTAATATTATCCACAAATCACATTCCAGCTCACAGGTACACAGGACAGTCACACACAGCCAGATCATGTAAAAGAAAAGGACAGTAATATTATCCACAAACCTATTCCAGCTCACAGGAACACAAGGACAGCAACACACAGGCAGATCATGTAAAAGAAAAAGACAGAAATGTTATCCACAAACAACATTCCAGCTCACAGGTACACAAGGACAGCAGCACACAGGCAGATCATGTAAAAGAAAAGGACAGTAATATTATTCACAAACCAAATTCAGCTCACAGGTACACAAGGACAGTCACTCACAGCCCGGTCATGTAAAAGAAAAGGACAGTAATATTATCCACAAACCACATTCCAGCTCACAGATACACAGGGACAGCCACATACAGCCTGGTCATGTAAAAGAAAAGGACAGTAATATTATCCACAAACCACATTCCAGCTCACAGGTACACAAGGACAGTAAAACACAGCCAGATCATGTAAAAGAAAAGGACAGTAATATTATCCACAAACCACATTCCAGCTCACAGGTACACAAGGACAGCAACACACAGGCAGATCATGTAAAAGAAAAGGACAGTAATATTATCCACAAACCACATTCCAGCTCACAGGAACACAAGGACAGTAAAATGCAGCCAGATCATGTAAAAGAAAAGGACAGTAATATTATCCACAAACCACATTGCAGCTCACAGGTACACAAGGACAGCAACACACAGCCAGATAATGTAAAAGAAAGGATAGTAATATTATCCACAAATCACATTCCAGCTCACTGATACACAATGACAGTAACATGCAGCCAGATCATGTAAAAGAAAAGGATAGTAATATTATCCACAACCGCATTCCAGCTCACAGGTACACAGGGACAGCCACTCAAAGCCAGGTCATGTAAAAGAAAAGAACAGTAATATTATCCACAAACCTTATTCCAGCTCACAGGAACACAAGGACAACAACACACTGGCAGATCATGTAAAAGAAAAGAGCAGTAATATTTTCGACAAACTACATTGCAGCTCACAGCTACACAAGGATAGTCACACACTTGCAGATCATGTAAAAGAAAAGGACAGTAATATAATCCACAAACTACATTTCAGCTAACAGGTACACAAGGACAGCAACACACAGGCAGATCATGTAAAAGAAAAGGACAGTAATATTATCCACAAACCACATTCCAGCTCACTGGTACACAAGGACAGTCACACAGCCAGATCATGTAAAGAAAAGGGCAGTAATATTATCCACAAACCACATTGCAGCTCACAGGTACACAGGGCAGTCACACACAGCCAGATCATGTAAAAGAAAAGGACAGTAATATTATCCACAAACTACATTCCAGCTCACAGGTACACAAGGACAGCAACACACAGGCAGATCATGTAAAAGAAAAGGACAGTAATATTATCCACAAACTACATTTCAGCTCACAGGTACACAAGGACAGCAACACACAGGCAGATCATATAAAAGAAAAGGACAGAAATATTATCCACAAACTACATTCCAGCTCACAGGTACACAAGGACAGTCACACACAGCCAGATCATGTAAAAGAAAAGGACAGTAATATTATCAACAAACTACATTCCAGCTCACAGGTACACAAGGACAGTAACACACAGCCAGATCATGTAAAAGAAAAGGACAGTAATATTATCCACAAACCACATTCCAGCTCACAGGTACACAAGGACAGCAACACACTGGCAGATCATGTAAAAGAAAAGGACAGTAATATTATTCCACAAACTACATTCCAGCTCACAGGTACACAAGGACAGCAACACACAGGCAGATCATGTAAAAGAAAAGGACAGTAATATTATCCACAAACTACATTCCAGCTCACAGGTACACAAGGACAGCAACACACAGGCAGATCATGTAAAAGAAAAGGACAGTAATATTATCCACAAACCACATTCCAGCTCACAGGTACACAGGGACAGCCACAACAGCCAGTTCATGTAAAAGAAAAGGACAGTAATATTATCCACAAACCACATTCCAGCTCACAGGTACACAAGAACAGTAAAATGCAGCCAGATCATGTAAAAGAAAAGGACAGTAATATTATCCACAAACCACATTGCAGCTCACAGGTACACAAGGGACAGCCTCCACAGCCGGATAATGGAAAAGAAAAGTAGTAATTTTATCCACAATACATTCCAGCTCACAGGTACTCACAGGCCGGCACTCACAGCAGGTATGTAAATGAAAGAACAGTGTGTATCCACAAACCTCATTCAGCTCCACAGGAACCCAAGGACAACAACATAGGCAGATCATGTAAAGAAAAGGCAGTAATATTATCGACAAACTACATTGCAGCTCACAGCTACACAAGGACAGTCACACACAGGCAGATCATGTAAAAAAGGACAGTAATATTATTCACAAACTACATTTCAGCTCACAGGTACACAAGGACAGCACACACAGGCAGATCATGTAGAAGAAAAGGGCAGAAATATTATCCACAAACTACATTGCAGCTCACAGGTACACAAGGACAGCAAACACAGGCTGATCATGTAAAAGAAAAGGGCAGTAATATTATCCACAAACTACATTCCAGCTCACTGGTACACAAGGACAGTCACACACAGCCAGATCAAGTAAAAGAAAAGGGCAAAAATATTATCTACAAACTACATTGCAGCTCACAGGTACACAGGGCAGTCACACACAGCCAGATCATGTAATAGAAAAGGACAGTAATATTATCCACAAACTTCATTCCAGCTCACTGGAACACAAGGACAGAAACACACAGGCATATCATGTAAAAGAAAAAGACAGTAATATTATCCACAAACTACATTCCAGCTCACAGGTACAAAAGGACAGCAACACACAGGCAGATCATGTAAAAGAAAAGGACAGTAATATTATCCACAAACTACATTTCAGCTCACAGGTACACAAGGACAGCAACACACAGGCAGATCATATAAAAGAAAAGGAAAGTAATATTTTCCACAAACCACAGTCCAGCTCACCGGTACACAGGAACAGCCACACACAACCAGGTAATGTAAAAGAAAAGGACAGTAATATTATCCACAAACTACATTCCAGCTCACAGGTAGACAAGGACAGCAAAACACATTCATATCATGTAAAAGAAAAGGGAAGTAATATTATCCACAAACTTCATTCCACCTCACAGGTACACAAGGACAGCAACACACAGGCAGATCATGTAAAAGAAAGGACAGTAATATTATCTACTACCAGCTCACAGGTACACAAGGACAACACACAGGCAGATCATATAAAGATAAGGCAGAATATTATCCACAACTACATTCCAGCTCACTGGTACACAAGGACAGTCACACACAGCCAGATCAAGTAAAAGAAAAGGGCAGTAATATTATCTACAAACTACATTCCAGCTCACAGGTACACAGGACAGCCACACACAGCCAGATCATGAAATAGAAAAGGACAGAAAATTATCCACAAACCACATTCCAGCTCACAGGTACACAAGGACAGCAACACACTGGCAGATCATGTAAAAGAAAAGGACAGTAATATTATCCACAAACATTCCAGCTCACAGGTACACATGGACAGCAACAGACAGGCAGATCATGTAAAAGATAAGGACATAAATATTATCCACAAACTACATTCCAGCTCACAGGTACACAAAGACAGCAACACACAGGCAGATCATGTAAAAGAAAAGGACAGTAATATTATCCACAAACCACATTCCAGCTCACAGATAAACAGGGACAGCCACAAACAGCCAGTTCATGTAAAAGAAAAGGACAGTAATATTATCCACAAACCACATTCCAGCTCACAGGTACACAAGAACAGTAACACAGCAGCCAGATCATGTAAAAGAAAAGGACAGTAATATTATCCACAAACCACATTGCAGCTCACAGGTACACAAGGACAGCCTCACACAGCCAGATAATGGAAAAGAAAAGGGTAGTAATATTATCCACAAATCACATTCCAGCTCACAGGTACACAGGGACGGCCACTCACAGCCAGGTCATGTAAATGAAAAGAACAGTAATATTATCCACAAACCTCATTCCAGCTCACAGGAACCCAAGGACAACAACACACAGGCAGATCATGTAAAAGAAAAGGGCAGTAATATTATCACAAACTACATTGCAGCTCACAGCTACACAAGGACAGTCACACACAGGCAGATCATGTAAAAGAACAGGACAGTAATATTATTCACAAACTACATTTCAGCTCACAGGTACACAAGGACAGCAACACACAGGCAGATCATGTAAATGAAAAGGGCAGAAATATTATCCACAAACTACATTGCAGCTCACAGGTACACAAGGACAGCAAAACACAGGCAGATCATGTAAAAGAAAAGGGCAGTAATATTATCCACAAACTACATTCCAGCTCACTGGTACACAAGGACAGTCACACACAGCCAGATCATGTAAAAGAAAAGGGCAGTAATATTATCCACAAACCACATTCCAGCTCACTGGTACACATGGACAGTCACACACATGCAGATCATGTAAAAGAAAAGGGCAATAATATTATCCAAGAACCACATTCCAGCTCACAGGTACACAAAGACAGTCACACACAGCCAGGTCATGTAAAAGACAAGGGTAGTAATGTTGTCCACAAACCACATTCCACCTCACAGGTACACACGGACAGTAACTCACTGCCAGATCATGTAAAACAAAACGGTAGTAATTTTATCCACAAATCACATTCCAGCTCACAGATACACAAGGACAGTAACACTCAGACAGATCATGTAAAAGAAAAGGACAGTAACATTATCCAGAACCACATTCCAGCTCAAAGGTACACAGGGACAGCCACACTCAGCCAGGTCATGTAAAAGAAAAGGACAGTAATATTATCTACAAACTACATTGCAACTCACAGGTACACAGGGCAGTCACACACAGCCAGATCATGTAATAGAAAAGGACAGTAATATTATCCACAAACTACATTCCAGCTCACAGCTACACAAGGACAGCAGCACACAGGCATATCATGTAAAAGAAAAAGACAGTAATATTATCCGCAAACTACATTTCAGCTCACAGGTACAAAAGGACAGCAACACACAGTCATATGATGCAAAATAAAAGGGAAGTAATATTATCCACAAACCACAGTCCAGCTCACAGGTACACAGGAACAGCCACACAAAACCAGGTAATGTAAAAGAAAAGGACAGTAATGTTATCTACAAACTACATTCCAGCTCACAGGTACACAAGTACAGCAACACAGGCATATCATGTAAAAGAAAAAGACAGTAATATTATCCACAAACTACATTCCAGCTCACAGATAGACAAGGACAGCAAAACACAGTCATATCATGTAAAAGAAAAGGGAAGTAATATTATCCACAAACAACATTCCAGCTCACAGGTACACAAGGACAGCACACACAGGCAGATCATGTAAAAGAAAAGGACAGTAATATTATCCACAAACCACTTTCCAGCTCACAGGAACACAAGGACAGCCACACACAGCCAGGTCATGTAAAAATAAAAGAACAGTAATATTATCCACAAACCATATTCCAGCTCACAGGTACACAGGGACAGCCACTCAAAGCCAGGTCATGTAAAAGAAAAGAACAGTAATATTATCCACAAACATTATTCCAGCTCACAGGAACACAAGGAAAACAACACACTGGCAGATCATGTAAAAGAAAAGAGCAGTAATATTTTCGACAAACTACATTGCAGCTCACAGCTACACAAGGATAGTCACACACTTGCAGATCATGTAAAAGAAAAGGACAGTAATATTATCCACAAACTACATTTCAGCTCACAGGTACACAAGGACAGCAACACACAGGCAGATCATATAAAAGATAAGGGCAGAAATATTATCCACAAACTACATTCCAGCTCACTGGTACACAAGGACAGTCACACACAGCCAGATCATGTAAAAGAAAAGGGCAGTAATATTATCTACAAACTACATTGCAACTCACAGGTACACACAGGGCAGTCACACACAGCCAGATCATGTAATAGAAAAGGACAGTAATATTATCCACAAACTACATTCCAGCTCACAGGTACAAAAGGACAGCAACACACAGCCATATCATGTAAAAGAAAAGGAAGTAATATTATCCACAAACCACATTCCAGCTCACAGGTACACAGGAAAAGCCACACACAACCAGGTAATGTAAAAGAAAAGGACAGTAATATTATCAACAAACTAGATTCCAGCTCACAGGTAGACAAGGACAGCAAAACACATTCATATCATGTAAAAGAAAAGGGAAGTAATATTATCCACAAACTACATTCCAGCTCACAGGTACACAAGGACAGCAACACACAGGCAGATCATGTAAAAGAAAAGGACAGTAATATTATCCACAAACTACATTCCAGCTCACAGGTACACAAGGACAGCAACACACAGGCAGATCATGTAAAAGAAAAGGACAGTAATATTATCCACAAACTACATTTCAGCTCACAGGTACACAAGGACAGCAACACACAGGCAGATCATATAAAAGATAAGGACAGAAATATTATCCACAAACTACATTCCAGCTCACTGGTACACAAGGACAGTCACACACAGCCAGATCATGTAAAAGAAAAGGGCAGTAATATTATCTACAAACTACATTGCAGCTCACAGGTACACAGACAGTCACACACAGCCAGATCATGAAATAGAAAAGGACAGAAATATTATCCACAAACCACATTCCAGCTCACAGGTACACAAGGACAGCAACACACTGGCAGATCATGTAAAAGAAAAGGACAGTAATATTTTCCTCAAACAACATTCCAGCTCACAGGTACACATGGACAGCAACAGACAGGCAGATCATGGAAAAGATAAGGACATTAATATTATCCACAAACTACATTCCAGCTCACAGGTACACAAAGACAGCAACACACAGGCAGATCATGTAAAAGAAAAGGACAGTAATATTATCCACAAACCACATTCCAGCTCACAGATAAACAGGGACAGCCACATACAGCCAGGTCATGTAAAAGAAAAGGGCATAATATTATCCACAAACCACATTCCAGCTCACGGTACACAAGGACAGTCACACACTGCCAGATCATGTAAAAGAAAAGGGCAGTAAGATTATCCACAAACCACATTCCAGCTCACTGGAACACTGGACAGTCACACACATGCAGATCATGTAAAAGAAAAGGGCAATAATATTATCCAAGAACCACATTCCAGCTCACAGGTACACAAAGACAGTCACACACAGCCAGGTCATGTAAAAGACAAGGGTAGTAATGTTGTCCACAAACCACATTCCACCTCACAGGTACACAGGGACAGTCACTCACTGCCAGATCATGTAAAACAAAACGGTAGTAATTTTATCCACAAATCACATTCCAGCTCACAGATACACAAGGACAGTAACACTCAGACAGATCATGTAAAAGAAAAGGACAGTAATATTATCACAAACCACATTTCCAGCTCAAGAGTACACAGGGACAGCCACACTCAGCCAGGTCATGTAAAAGAAAAGGACAGTAATATTATCCACAAACTACATTGCAACTCCACAGGTACACAGGGCAGTCACATACAGCCAGGTCATGTAAAAGAAAAGGACAGTAATATTATCCACAAACTACATTCCAGCTCACAGGTACACAAGGACAGCAACACACAGGCAGATCATGTAAAGAAAAAGACAGTAATATTATCCACAAACAACATTCCAGCTCACAGGTACAAAGGACAGCAACACACAGCATATGATGTAAAAATAAAGGAAGTAATGTATCCACAAACCACAGTCCAGCTCACAGGTACACAGGACAGCCACACAAAACCAGGTCATGTAAAAGAAAAGGACAGTAATGTATTACCACAAACTACATTCCAGCTCACAGGTACACAAGAACAGCAGCACACAGGCATATCATGTAAAAGAAAAAGACAGTAATATTATCCACAAACTACATTCCAGCTCACAGGTAGACAAGGACAGCAAAACACAGTCATATCATGTAAAAGAAAAGGACAGTAATATTATCCACAAACTACATTCCAGCTCACAGGTACACAAGGACAGCAACACACAGGCAGATCATGTAAAAGAAAAGGACAGTAATATTATCCACAAACCACTTTCCAGCTCACAGGAACACAAGGACAGCCACACACAGCCAGGTCATGTAAAAGAAAAGGACAGTAATATTATCCACAAAGCATATTCCAGCTCACAGGTACACAGGGACAGCCACTCAAAGCCAGGTCATGTAAAAGAAAAGAACAGTAATATTATCCACAAACATTATTCCAGCTCACAGGAACACAAGGACAACAACACACTGGCAGATCATGTAAAAGAAAAGAGCAGTAATATTTTCGACAAACTACATTGCAGCTCACAGCTACACAAGGATAGTCACACATGCAGATCATGTAAAAGAAAAGGACAGTAATATTATCCACAAACTACATTTCAGCTCACAGGTACACAAGGACAGCAACACACAGGCAGATCATATAAAAGAAAAGGACAGAAATATTATCCACAAACTACATTCCAGCTCACTGGTACACAAGGACAGTCACACACAGCCAGATCATGTAAAAGAAAAGGGCAGTAATATTATCCACAAACCACATTCCAGCTCACAGGTACACAAGGACAGTCACACACAGCCAGATCATGTAATAGAAAAGGACAGTAATATTATCCACAAACTACATTCCAGCTCACAGGTACAAAGGACAGCAACACACAGCCATATGATGTAAAAGAAAAGGGAAGTAATATTATCCACAAACCACAGTCCAGCTCACAGGTACACAGGAACAGCCACACACAACCAGGTAATGTAAAAGAAAAGGACAGTAATATTATCAACAAACTACATTCCAGCTCACAGGTACACAAGGACAGCAACACACAGTCATATCATGTAAAAGAAAGAAAGTAATATTATCCACAAACTACATTCCAGCTCACAGGTACACAAGGACAGCAACACACAGGCAGATCATGTAAAAGAAAAAGGACAGTAATATTATCCACAAACTACATTCCAGCTCACAGGTACACAAGGACAGCAACACACAGGCAGATCATGTAAAAGAAAAGGACAGTAATATTATCCACAAACTACATTTCAGCTCACAGGTACACAAGGACAGCAACACACAGGCAGATCATGTAAAAGATAAGGACAGTAATATTATCCACAAACTACATTCCAGCTCACTGGTACACAAGGACAGTCACACACAGCCAGATCATGTAAAAGAAAAGGGCAGTAATATTATCATACAAACTACATTGCAGCTCACAGGTACACAGTGCAGTCACACACAGCCAGATCATGAAATAGAAAAGGACAGAAAATTATCCACAAACCACATTCCAGCTCACAGGTACACAAGGACAGCAACACACTGGCAGATCATGTAAAAGAAAAGGACAGTAATATTATCCTCAAACAACATTCCAGCTCACAGGTACACAAGGACAGCAACACACAGGCAGATCATGTAAAAGAAAAGGACAGTAATATTATCCACAAACACATTCCAGCTCACAGGTACACAAGGACAGCAACACACAGCCAGATCATGTAAAAGAAAAGGACAGTAGTATTATCCACAAACCACATTCCAGCTCACAGATACACAGGGACAGCCACATACAGCCAGGTCATGTAAAAGAAAAGGAGAGTAATATTATCCACAAACCACATTCCAGCTCACAGGTACACAAGAACAGTAAAATGCAGCCAGATCATGTAAAAGAAAAGGACAGTAATATTATCCACAAACCACATTGCAGCTCACAGGTACACAAGGACAGCCTCACACAGCCAGATAATGGAAAAGAAAAGGGTAGTAATATTATCCACAAATCACATTCCAGCTCACAGGTACACAGGGACGGCCACTCACAGCCAGGTCATGTAAATGAAAAGAACAGTAATATTATCCACAAACCTCATTCCAGCTCACAGGAACCCAAGGACAACAACACACAGGCAGATCATGTAAAAGAAAAGGGCAGTAATATTATCGACAAACTACATTGCAGCTCACAGCTACAAAGGACAGTACACACAGGCAGATCATGTAAAAAGAAAGGACAGTAATATTATCCACAAACACATTTCAGCTCACAGGTACACAAGGACAGCAACACACAGGCAGATCATATGAATGAAAAGGGCAGAAATACTATCCACAAACTACATTGCAGCTCACAGGTACACAAGGACAGTAAAATACAGGCTGATCATGTAAAAGAAAAGGGCAGTAATATTATCCACAAACTACATTCCAGCTCACTGGTACACAAGGACAGTCACACACAGCCAGATCATGTAAAAGAAAAGGGCAGTAATATTATCCACAAACCACATTCCAGCTCACAGGTACACAAGGACAGTCACACACAGGCAGATCATGTAAAAGAAAAGGCAGTAATATTATCCACAAACCACATTCCAGCTCACAGGTACACAAGACAGTCACACACAGCCAGGTCATGTAAAAAGACAAGGGTAGTAATGTTATCCACAAACCACATTCCACCTCACAGGTACACAGGACAGTCACTCACTGCCAGATCATGTAAAAGAAAACGGTAGTAATTTTATCCACAAATCACATTCAGCTCACAGGTACACAAGGACAGTAACACTCAGACAGATCATGTAAAAGAAAGGACAGTAATATTATCCAGAACCACATTCCAGCTCAAAGGTACACAGGGACAGCCACACACAGCCAGGTCATGTAAAGAAAAGGACAGTAATATTATCTACAAACTACATTGCAACTCACAGGTACACAGGGCAGTCACACACAGCCAGATCATGTAATAGAAAAGGATAATATTATCCACAAACTACATTCCAGCTCACAGTACACAAGGACAACACACACAGGCAGATCATGTAAAAGAAAAGACAGTAATATTATCCAAACTACATTCCAGCTCACAGGTACAAAGACAGAAACACACAGTCATATGATGTAAAAAAAGGGAAGTAATATTATCCACAAACCACAGTCCAGCTCACAGGTACACAGGAACAGCCACACAAAACCAGGTAATGTAAAAGAAAAGGACAGTAATATTATCTACAAACTACATTCCAGCTCACAGGTACACAAGTACAGCAACACACAGGCATATCATGTAAAAGAAAAAGACAGTAATATTATCCACAAACTACATTCCAGCTCACAGATAGACAAGGACAGCAAAACACAGTCATATCATGTAAAAGAAAAGGGAAGTAATATTATCCACAAACTACATTCCAGCTCACAGGTACACAAGGACAGCAACACACAGGCAGATCATGTAAAAGAAAAGGACAGTAATATTATCCACAAACCACATTCCAGCTCACAGGTACACAAGGACAGTCACACACAGCCAGGTCATGTAAAGAAAGGACAGTAATATTATCCACAAACCATATTCAGCTCACAGGTACAAAGGGACAGCACTCAAAGCCAGGTCATGTAAAAGAAAAGACAGTAATATTATCCACAAACATTATTCCAGCTCCACAGGTACACAAGGACAACAACACACAGGCAGATCATGTAAAAGAATGACAGTAATATTATCGACAAACTACATTCAGCTCACAGCTACACAAGGACAGTCACACACTGCAGATCATGTAAAAGAAAAGGACAGTAATATTATCCAAACTACATTTCAGCTCACAGGTACACAAGGACAGCAACACACAGGCAGATCATGATAAAGAAGAATATTATCACAAACTACATTCCAGCTCACTGGTACACAAGGACAGTCACACACAGCCAGATCATGTAAAAGAAAAGGGCAGTAATATTATCTACAAACTACATTGCAACTCACAGGTACACAGGGCAGTCACACACAGCCAGATCATGTAATAGAAAAGGACAGTAATATTATCCACAAACTACATTCCAGCTCACAGGTACACAAGGACAGCAACACACAGGCATATCATGTAAAAGAAAAAGACAGTAATATTATCCACAAACTACATTCCAGCTCACAGGTACAAAAGGACAGCAACACACAGCCATATGATGTAAAAGAAAAGGGAAGTAATATTATCCACAAACCACAGTCCAGCTCACAGGTACACAGGAACAGCCACACACAACCAGGTAATGTAAAAGAAAAGGACAGTAATATTATCAACAAACTACATTCCAGCTCACAGGTACACAAGGACAGCAACACACAGGCAGTATCATGTAAAAGAAAAAGACAGTAAAATTATCCAAACTACATTCCAGCTCACAGGTAGACAAGGACAGCAAAACACAGTCATATCATGTAAAAGAAAAGGGAAGTAATATTATCCACAAACTACATTCCAGCTCACAGGTACACAAGGACAGCAACACACAGGCAGATCATGTAAAAGAAAAGGACAGTAATATTATCCACAAACCACATTCCAGCTCACAGGTACACAAGGACAGCCACACACAGGCAGATCATGTAAAAGAAAAGGACAGTAATGTTATCCACAAACAACATTCCAGCTCACAGGTACACAAGGACAGCAGCACACAGGCAGATCATGTAAAAGAAAAGGACAGTAATATTATCCACAAACCACATTTCAGCTCACAGGTACACAAGGACAGTCACTCACAGGCAGATCATGTAAAAGAAAAGGACAGTAATATTATCCACAAACCACATTCCAGCTCACAGGTACACAGGGACAGCCACACACAGCCAGGCTGTAAAAAGAAAAGGACAGTATATATCCACAAACCACATTCCAGCCACAGGAAACAAGGACAGTACAATGCAGCCAGATCATAAAAGAAAAGGACAGTAATATTATCCACAAACCACTTTCCAGCTCACAGGAACACAAGGACAGCCACACACAGCCAGGTCATGTAAAAGAAAAGGACAGTAATATTATCCACAAACCATATTCCAGCTCACAGGTACACAGGGACAGCAACTCAAGCAGGTCATGTAAAAAGAAAAGGAAGTAATATTATCCACAAACCATTATTCCAGCTCACAGGTACACAAGGACAACAACACACTGGCAGATCATGTAAAAGAATGAGCAGTAATATTATTCACAAACTACATTGCAGCTCACAGCTACACAAGGACAGCCACACACGCAGATCATGTAAAAGAAAAGGACAGTAATATTATCCACAAACTACATTTCAGCTCACAGGTACACAAGGACAGCAACACACAGGCAGATCATATAAAAGATAAGGACAGAAATATTATCCACAAACTACATTCCAGCTCACTGGTACACAAGGACAGTCACACACAGCCAGATCATGTAAAAGAAAAGGGCAGTAATATTATCTACAAACTACATTGCAACTCACAGGTACACAGGGCAGTCACACACAGCCAGATCATGTAATAGAAAAGGACAGTAATATTATCCACAAACTACATTCCAGCTCACAGGTACACAAGGACAGCAACACACAGGCCTATCATGTAAAAGAAAAAGACAGTAATATTATCCACAAACTACATTCCAGCTCACAGGTACAAAAGGACAGCAACACACAGCCATATGATGTAAAAGAAAAGGAAAGTAATATTATCCACAAACCACAGTCCAGCTCACAGGTACACAGTAACAGCCACACACAACCAGGTAATGTAAAAGAAAAGGACAGTAATATTATCAACAAACTACATTCCAGCTCACAGGTACACAAGGACAGCTACACACAGGCGTATCATGTAAAAGAAAAAGACAGTAATATTATCCACAAACTACATTCCAGCTCACAGGAAGACAAGGACAGCAAAACACAGTCATATCATGTAAAAGAAAAGGGAAGTAATATTATCCACAAACAACATTCCAGCTCACAGGTAGACAAGGACAGCAACACACAGGCAGATCATGTAAAAGAAAAGGGAAGTAATATTATCCACAAACTACATTCCAGCTCACAGGTACACAAGGACAGTCACACACAGGCAGATCATGTAAAAGAAAAGGACAGTAATATTATCCACAAACACATTCTAGATCACAGGTACACAAGGACAGCAGCACAAAGGCAGATCATGTAAAAGAAAAGGACAGTAATATTATCCACAAACCAAATTCAGCTCACAGGTACACAAGGACAGTCACTCACAGCCCGGTCATGTAAAAGAAAAGGACAGTAATATTATCCACAAACCACATTCCAGCTCACAGATACACAGGGACAGCCACATACAGCCAGGTCATGTAAAAGAAAAGGACAGTAATATTATCCACAAACCACATTCCAGCACACAGGAAAACAAGGACAGTAAAATGCAGCCAGATCATGTAAAAGAAAAGGACAGTAATATTATCCACAAACCACATTGCAGCTCACAGGTACACAAGGACAGCAACACACAGGCAGATCATGTAAAAGAAAAGGACAGTAATATTATCCACAAACCACATTCCAGCTCACAGGAACACAAGGACAGTAAAATGCAGCCAGATCATTTAAAGAAAAGGACAGTAATATTATCCACAAACCACATTGCATCTCACAGGTACACAAGGACTGCCACACACAGCCAGATAATGGAAAAGAAAACGGTAGTAATATTATCCACAAATCACATTCCAGCTCACTGATACACAATGACAGTAACATGCAGCCAGATCATGTAAAAGAAAAGGATAGTAATATTATCCACGTACCGCATTCCAGCTCTCTGGTACACAGGGACAGCCACTCAAAGCCAGGTCATGTAAAAGAAAAGAACAGTAATAATATCCACAAACCTTATTCCAGCTCACAGGAACACAAGGACAAGAACACACTGGCAGATCATGTAAAAGAAAAGAGCGGTAATATTTTCGACAAACTACATTGCAGCCCACAGCTACAAAAGGATAGTCACTCACTTGCAGATCATGTAAAAGAAAAGGACAGTAATATTATCCACAAACTACATTTCAGCTCACAGGTACACAAGGACAGCAACACACAGGCAGATCATATAAAAGATAAGGGCAGAAATATTATCCACAAACTACATTCCAGCTCACTGGTACACAAGGACAGTCACACACAGCCAGATCATGTAAAAGAAAAGGGCAGTAATATTATCTACAAACTACATTGCAGCTCACAGGTACACAGGGCAGTCACACACAGCCAGATCATGTAATAGAAAAGGACAGTAATATTATCCACAAACTACATTCCAGCTCACAGCTACACAAGGACATTAACACACAGGCATATCATGTAAAAGAAAAAGACAGTAATATTATCCACAAACTACATTCCAGCTCACAGGTACAAAAGGACAGCAACACACAGTCATATGATGTAAAAGAAAAGGGAAGTAATATTATCCACAAACCACAGTCCAGCTCACAGGTACACAGGAACAGCCACACACAACCAGGTAATGTAAAAGAAAAGGACAGTAATATTATCTACAAACTACATTCCAGCTCACAGGTACACAAGGACAGCAACACACAGGCATATCATGTA
The DNA here is from genome assembly GCA_016271365.2 of Neoceratodus forsteri. Classification (NCBI taxonomy): domain Eukaryota; kingdom Metazoa; phylum Chordata; order Ceratodontiformes; family Ceratodontidae; genus Neoceratodus; species Neoceratodus forsteri. The sequence continues at coordinate 1,345,189,264 of CM057454.1, forward strand.
AAAGAAAAAGACAGTAATATTATCCACAAACTACATTCCAGCTCACAGGTAGACAAGGACAGCAAAACACAGTTATATCATGTAAAAGAAAAGGAAAGTAATATTATCCACAAACTACATTCCAGCTCACAGGTACACTAGGACAGAAACACACAGGCAGATCATGTAAAAGAAAAGGACAGTAATATTATCCACAAACTACATTCCAGCTCACAGGTACACAAGAACAGCAACACACAGGCAGATCATGTAAAAGAAAAGGACAGTATTATTATCCACAAACTACATTGCAGCTCACAGGTACACAGGGCAGTCACACACAGCCAGATCATGAAATAGAAAAGGACAGTAAAATTATTGACAAACCACATTCCATCTCACAGGTACACAAGGACAGCAACACACTGGCAGATCATGTAAAAGAAAAGGACAGAAATATTATCCACAAACCACATTCCAGCTCACAGGAACACAAGGACAGTCACACAGAGCCAGGTCATGTAAAAGAAAAGGACAGTAATATTATCCACAAACCACATTCAGCTCACAGGTACACAAGGACAACAACACACAGAGCCAGGTCATGTAAAAGAAAAGGACAGTAATATTATCCACAAACCACATTCCAGCTCACAGGTACACAAGAACAGTAAAATGCAGCCAGATCATGTAAAAGAAAAGGACAGTAATATTATCTACAAACCACATTGCAGCTCACGGGTACACAAGGACAACAACACACAGAGCCAGGTCATGTAAAAGAAAAGGACAGTAATATTATCCACAAATCACATTCCAGCTCACAAGTACACAGGGACGGCCACTCACAGCCAGGTCATGTAAATGAAAAGAACAGTAATATTATCCACAAACCTCATTCCAGCTCACAGGAACACAAGGACAACAACACACAGGCAGATCATGTAAAAGAAAAGGACAGTAATATTATTCACAAACTACATTTCAGCTCTCAGGTACACAAGGACAGCAACACCCAGGCAGATCATATAAATGAAAAGGGCAGAAATATTATCCACAAACTACATTGCAGCTCACAGGTACACAAGGACAGCAAAACACAGGCCGATCATGTAAAAGAAAAGGGCAGTAATATTATCCACATACTACATTCCAGCTCACTGGTACACAAGGACAGTCACACACAGCCAGATCATGTAAAAGAAAAGGGCAGTAATATTATCCACAAACTACATTCCAGCTCACAGGTACACAAAGACAGTCACTCACAGCCAGGTTATCTAAAAGGCAAGGGTAGTAATGTTGTCCACAAACTGCATTCCAGCTCAGAGGTACTCAAGGACAGCAACACACAGGCAGATCACGTAAAAGAAAAGGACAGTAATATTATCCACAAACTACATTCCGGCTCACAGGTACACAAGGACAGCAACACACAGGCTGATCATGTAAAAGAAAAGGACAGAAAAATTATCCACAAACTACATTCCAACTCACAGGTACTCAAGGACAGCAACTCACAGGCAGATCATGTAAAAGAAAAGGACAGTAATATTATCCACAAACCACATTCAGCTCACAGGTACACAAGGACAGTCACACTCAGCCAGGTCATGTAAAAGAAAAAGACAGTAATATTATCCACAAACTACATTCCAGCTCACAGGAACACAAGGACAGCAACACACAGGCAGATCATGTAAAAGAAAAGGGCAATAATATATTCCATAGACTTCATTGCAGCTCACAAGTTCACAAGGACTGCAACACACAGCCAGATAACGTAATATAAAAGGGCAGTAGTATTATCCACAAACCACATTCCAGCTCACAGGTACACAGGGTTGTCACAAACTGCAAGATCATGTAAAAGAAAATGACAGTAATATTATCCACAAACCACATTCAAGCTCACTGGTACACAAAGACAGTCACACACAGCCAGGTCATGTAAAAGACAAGGGTAGTAATTTTATCCACAAATCACATTCCAGCTCACTGATACACAGGGACAGTAACACTCAGCCAGATCATGTAAAAGAAAAGGACAGTAATATTATCCACAAACCACATTCCAGCTCACAGGTACACAGGGACAGCCACACACAGCCAGGTCATGTAAAAGAAAAGGGCAGTAATATTATCCACAAACCACATTGCAGCTCACAGTTACATAAGGACTGCCACACACAGCCAGATCATGTAAAACAAATTCTGGCCTGAGCCAATAGTGCTGCAGTTAAGGAATTGGGGGCAAAATTAATTTTGCATTCATGTTGAAGGTGAGTAACTGCTGAAAGGAATGCGTGTGTGTGACTGTGTGTGTGTGTGTGTGTGTGTGTGTGTGTGTGTGTGTGTGTGAACCTCAGAACATCTTGAGAAAAATGTGCGCTTTGATAGAATAGGGGAGACCAAACTTTGCTACAATGCAAAAGTGAAGGCCTTATGCCCCAATGGCTTTTACTCTCTGGTTTCAGTAGAAAACTTGAGTTAATGTGAAGATGAAGACTCTTAAGGTAAACGTGAATTAAGATGAGGCATTTCCTCACAGTGCTGACACCATGTAAGAGAGCAACTTTTTGGGATATACTTTGTGCAGCAGAATTAAAAACAAGCATTTGTCAACGCTGAATGTTGTCTTGCTGGCATTGGTATTGGTAGTGCAGGAGTTAGAGACATGCATAATAGGAGTGGCAGTGAAGTATTGAACTGACACCAACTCCACCCTCACCCTGCATAGACTGACTGGCATTGGGGTGTGCCTTTGTGTCATCAGCCATAACTCTCACACCATTTCACCTCACCCTATCCTGCAGACAATGACAAGTGTTGCAGCATGCCTTGCAGTATTCGGGCCTTACACTCACCCCATTCAATAAGGAAATAGGTTGAGATGGGTGCAGTATAGGAGAATGGGGTGAACTTTGGTGTGAAGAGTCCAAGGTACACCTTAATGCCTGTCACTGGCTGCAGGGTGGGGGTAGGGCTGGAACGGCGTGAGCACTACAGTAGAAAATCCAAAGTTATACCCCTGATGGCTGTTAGTCTCTACAGGGTGGGCCATTGCAGTTGGAAACCCAAATGCCCTTGAAGTTTTGATATTTTCACTCTAAACTTTCAACATGGGCTTTTTGTGACCCCACCTCATGAACAGTGGCACTATCAGTTTGTGAGCCGAAAGGTGATTTTGCATAGTGAATGTACCATTTGGCGCCAGAGGTGTGAAAACACATTTTGGGCAGGATGTAAAAAAATGCAGCTGTACTGTTCATGTGGAGGTGTAAAACAGTGGCAATGTTGAAAATCTGGAGTGAAAATATGAAAAATTGGAGAAGTTACAAGCGTGCATAGAAACTGCACAACACAAGGCCTTAACAAATTATTTTGGGGATTTTATTAACGAAATTTTCAACATAGGCGTTTTGGGACCTTTGCTTATGAACAGTGGAACTGTGTTTTTGTTAATCTGTCCCGAACATTGATTTCCCACAGAAACCGCACCATTGTGCATTAGATGTGCAAAAACTCATTTTGGGCAATATACGAAAACTGACAGCTGAGCTGTTCATAAGGAGGTTTGAAAAATAGCAATGTTGAAAATCTTGAGTATAAATATTATAAATTAGAAACATAGGAACACAGACGTCGATGGCAGATAAGGACCGCTTGGCCCACCCAGTCTGCCCATTTCCCTACCTAACGGATAAGCTGCAGATCCTAGTTAACCAACAGCCTACTTCCTCCTACCCCCGTTAGAATTGCCTTATGTCTGTTCCATGCATTCTTGAATTCCCCCACTGTTTTCCACTCCACAACCTCCTCAGGAAGACAGTTCCATGCATCCATAACCCTCTCTGTAAAAAAATACTTCCTCACATTGCTCCTGAGCTGTCCCCCATTGTCTTCAGATTGTGCCCCCCCTTGTTCTTACACATCTATTTTTCTGACAGGTGCTACCATCTTGGACTTTGTTGATTTCCTCGAGGTACTTGAAAGTTTCTATCATGCCCCCCCTCCTTTCCTCGAGGGTATACATATTAAGCTCCTTTAGTCTCTCTTCATATGTCCTCTGGTGCAGATCCTGCGCCATTTTAGTTGCCCTCCTATGGACAGCTTCCATTCTGCCTATGTCCTTGCAGAGATGGAGTCTCCAGAACTGGAAGCAGTACTCCAGATATGGCCTCACAAACTGTCTGTACAGAGCGATAACAACTGTTTTCTACTGGTGATGCCTCTCCCTATACATCCCAGTATTCCCCTAGTCCTCCTTACTGCCTTCTCATGTTGTTTGCCCATCTTTAGATTGTCTGATATGACTACCACCAGGTTCCTTTCTGTTTTTGTTGTCATTAGTATCTCACACCCCGTTGTGTACTCTTCCCATGGGTTTTTGTTTTCAAGGTGCATTATTTTGTACTTCTTTGTGTTGAATATAAGGTGCCATACATTTGACCATTCCTTCAACCTTGCAAGTCCCTTCTCATCCTTTCCACTCCACCTTGTGTATCAACCCTGTTGCAGATCTTTGTCTTGTCTGCAAAAAGACATACTTTTCCTTCCAGTCCCTCTGCAATGTCACTTATAAAGACATTAAAGAGTACCAGAGCCAGTACTGAATCCTGCGGTACACCACTAATAACCCCCCTTTCTTCAGAGTGGACTCCGTTTACTATTACCCTCTGTGTACTGTTGTCCAGTCTATTTTTTCCCCTGACTACCACCTTGGGACCCACGCCAAGGCTGGTTAACTTGTATATTAATCTTTGGTGTGGGACTTTGTCAAATGACTTGCTAAAATCTACTATTGTTGAAGTTACTAGCATGCATGGAGACTGCACAATGCACGATAGTAGCACAGTCATTTTTTTGAATCGTTTCACCAAATTTGCAACATAGGCTTTTTGGGAACCCAGCTCATGAACAGTGGCACTGTCATTTAGTTACTCAGTCCCAAAAGGTGATTCCATACAGTGACCGTAAAATGACCTTTTGGGACTGAACAATGAGTTGACAGTGCATGTGTTCATATGGCGGGGTTCCAAGAACCTCATGTTGAAAATTTGGAGCCAAATTTCACAAAAATGGCTTAGATATCCACCTAAGTTGACTCCCCCCATTGATGCCATTATACAGCTTACCAGCATTTCTTCACTTTGCAGTTCAGCTTTGAAGACTTCAGACACTTTCCAGTTCCACCGAAGAGTGCAGCACTGGACCTCTGGAAGTAAGTATCGAGTGAGGGAGGGTGTGGGAAGGTGAGGTGCACAAAGGGTAGGGGCAGGTTGGGGGAAGGGGTGCCATGGACAACATTGACTGTTTTCTGTTTTTTAGGTTCAGAAAAAAAATGAACATTGCGGGACCATTTTGTTTCTTTAAAGGTGAAATAAAATAAATGTTGGGCGGTGAATCCGATGACTTTTCGGGGGGATGTTGGCCACATGGATTGGGCTCCCAGTGTGTGACACACTGGAGTGCAGTGGGGGACATGCCATTTATGGGGACTCACCCCAGATTTTGGCTTTCTTTGAGGATTGTGTGGCAGTGGCAGGAGCCGCCACCATGTTTATTGAAATGGTTCACCAGGAAAGGCACGTACAGGAGGCATGTCATCTGTGCCGCTGCATGACTGGTTTGTCTAGGATTGGAGCAACACATTTCTTTCAAGTTGGTGGCACTTTACATAATTCTTGTTACAGTGCGAGCATGCTGGCTAATTGGAGAATGAAGGATGCACCTACTAAAGCATGCCTTGCATTCGCCAACCCTGTCACACCTCTGCATTTCTGGTGCTATCACAAGATGTTACTTGCACACGTGCAAGACAACATAAAACACAGAAACACAGAAACACAGAATCTGACGGCAGATAAGGACCGCTTGGCCCATCTAGTCTGCCCATTTTTCTACCTAACAGATAAGCTGCAGATCCTAGTTAACCAACAGCTTACTTTCTCCTACCCCCCCACCAAGACTGTCTTATGTCTGTCCCATGCATTCTTGAATTCCCCCGCTATTCTTGACTTCATGACCTCCTCAGGGAGGCTGTTCCATGCATCCACAACCCTCTCTGTGAAAAAATACTTCCTCACATTACCTCTGAGCCGTCCCTACTCTATCTTCAAATTGTGCCCCCTTGTTCTTGCACATCTCTTTTTCTGAAAGATGCTACCCTCTTGGACTTTGTTGATTCCCTTGAGGTACTTGAAAGTTTCTAGCATGTCCCATTTCTCCCTTCTTTCCTCAAGGGTATACATATTAAGCTCCTTTAGTCTTTCTTTGTATGTCTTCTGGTGGAGACCCTACACCATTGTGGTTGCCCTCCTCTGGACAGCCTCCACTCTGTCAATGTCTTTGCAGAGATGGGGTCTCCAGAACTGCACACAGTACTCCAGATGGGGTCTCACCAACTGTCTGTACAGAGGGATAACAATTTCCTGTTTTCTACTATTGATGCCTCTCCCTATGCATCCCAGTATCCCCAGCCTTTCTTACTGCCTTCTCACATTGCTTGCCCACCATTAGGTCATCTGATATAATTACCCCAAGCTCCCTTTCCATTTTTACTGTTGTCAGTATCTCACCCCCCCCCCACCATTGTGTACTCTTCCCTGGGTTTTTGTTTCCCAGGTACATTACCTTGCACTTCTTTGCACTGAATCTGAGCTGCCATACATTTGACCATTCCTCCAACCTTGACAAGTCCCTTCTCATCCTTTCCACTCCATCTTGTGTATCAACCCTGTTGCAGATCTTTGTGTCATCTGCAAAGAGACATACTTTTCCTTCCAGTTCCTCTGCAATGTCACTTATAAAGACATTAAAAAGGACTGGTCCCAGTACTGAACCCTGCGGTACCCCGCTAGTAACCCTCCTTTCTTCACTGTGGGCTCCATGTACTACTACCCTTTGCGTCCTGTTGTCTAGCCAATTTTTCATCCAGGCTACCACCTTGGGACCCATTCCAAGGCTGGCTAACTTGTGTAATAATCTTTTGTGTGGAACTGTAGGTAGGCCATGTCCACAGCCCCTCCCTGGTCTACTACTTTGGTCACCCAGTCAAAGAAATCTATTAGACTCATCTGACACGACCTTCCCATCGTGAATCCATGTGGCCTTGGGTCCTGTGCCCCACTGACCTCTAGGTACTCAACAATTCTTTCTTTCAGAAGTGATTCCATCATTTTCCCTACCACTGAGGTCAAGCTAACTGGTCTGTAGTTTCCTGCCTCTGTCCTGCTCTCACTTTTGTAAAGAAGAATCACATCTGCCCCCCTCTGGTCCTCAGGTACCACCCCATCCTCCCATGATTTGTTAAAGACAGTAGTCAGCGGTGTCACTATTTCTACCCTTATTTTTTGAGAATTCTTGGGTGATTCCCATCATGCCCCATTACATTGTCCACCTTCAATTTTATTAGTTCTTCAGAACCTTTTCTTCTTGAAATGGACTGGTATCGACCCTCGTCTTCAGAGTTTTTCTCTTGTTTGGTTTAGGTACCTCCCACTCTTCTTCCTTTGTGAATACTGAGCAGAAATATTCATTTAGTATCCCTGCTTTTTCACTGTCACCCTCTACCCACATTCCCTTCCCTTTATTAAGCCTCAGTATCCCTCCTTTGGTCTTTCTTCACTCCCTAATGTACCTATAAAAGGTCTTATCCCCCTTCTTAACAGAGTTGGCTATCCTTTCCTCGGTTTTGGCCTTTGCTATTCTGACTGCCTTCCCAGCCTCTTTCTGCTTTAACTGATAAAGTACTCTGTCCTGCTCCTTCTGTGTTTCCTTATATTTCCTGAATGCTATCCTTTTCTCCTTAACCTTCCCTGCCACCTCTTTTGAGAACCATAGTGGTTTTTTCCTTCATTATGTTTTGTTGATTTGCTTTACACAAAGGCTTGTTGCCTCTGTGATGGTTGTTTTGATTAGTCCCCATTGTTCCTCCACCCCTCCTTCTTGCCTGTTTGCTAGTGCTTTTCTGAGGCACTCTCTCATTTTCCCAAAGTCAGCCCTCCTAAAGTCCTATACTCTTGCTTTTATGGCTTGATTGTATGGCTGTGTTTATCGTGAACCATACTGTTTGGTTGTCGCTTGTTCCCAGATGGCTACCCACTTCTAAATCTGAGATTTTTTCTCCGTCCCCATTTGAGAGTACCAGGTCTAAGATTGCTCCCTCCCGAGTGGGTTCCAATACTAGCTGTCTGAGGCATGCCCTGTAGGCATCAAGAATGACCCTGCTCTTGGATGTGCCTGCAGCAAAGGGTGCTCCAGTTAACGTCTGGCATATTCAGGTCCCCATCAACAATATCTCCCCTTTTTCTGTCATTCTAAGGAAGCCTTCTATCATTTCCTTGTCCATTCCCTTCCCCTGAGATAGGGGTCTATATACAACCCCCATGTGGATTGTGGTGCCATTTCCTGTCTCCAGGGTGACCCAGAGTGCCTCATCTGCTCCCTGTTTACTCTTTACTTCTGTTGCTTTGATCCCTTTCTTTACATAGAGAGGCAAAGAAAAGACTTGACACCATGTGGTAAAGGAAAAGAAAATTATTTTGTAGATCTGGCAAGAAGCAACCATTAAGCAAAAGATCAATACCTTCATAACCCTCTAATACGTAACCACAGACACAATCTGACTCTAAACAATATGATAGGAATGTGTGAACTTATTTAACAACAAGCGTTAATGTACTGGAGATGAAGCTTGTTTCATATACTTTTGCAGGAGAAGGTGGAAGAGATAAGCTGTACTATTCCGTTTGTGTAACCCTCTTAAAAGTTTAGAAACATGGGCCCTGTCAGTAATTACAGAACTGAATTCTTACACTTCCCAGTTAACAAAGTGCCCTGTTTTCCATATGGCAAGTGCATGGAACAACGAGAAATTATGTTGTATAAGAGGCAGGGTGTGAGAAAGAGGAATGACAGGGGAATCGCTGTCATTTATACAACAGGAGCATAACGGCCATGGAGTCAGGATACAGAGAGAGAGAGGAGGAGGGAGAGAGAGAGAACCACAGTAAAGATACTGCTTCTCAGGTTGACTTGCACGGGTAACACAACTGTAAATATAATACTAATGTATATACTTTCTAATTTTACCCTGTAGCAGGCTCACCTACTGTATTTGATGAAGATACTGACACAAGACTTATTGGAAAATATTTATTCTTAAACATAATGAAAGCTTTCCATTTTGTTTTGCTATATGCAGGTATGTAGGTGGATCACTGCTACAAGCTAAAGGAAGGTGCCAACTACACTATGCACCATGGTATGATAAGTGAATCCGAAAATGGGTACCCCCATATCGAATAGGTGGCAGAATTCTCTGCAGTAGTCATTAATAGGTCACAAGCTCTGTTTTAGGGATGGACGGACTGGTCCATCAAAAATCAGAACCCCCCCGGATCTCACAATTTCCATCGAACTCGGGCAAATAAGAACGCTGGGCAGCAATATACCAGGTCCGCCCATAGAGTTTTTCATATATATATATATATATATATATATATATATATATAAATGTCAATGCCCCATCCAGTTTGATCCACAATGACAAAAAATAATGTCATTTTATTTTATATTTTCTCTTCCCATGTTGCCTGGTGCCCACCATAGAGCTCCTCACTCCCTCTTGCAAATATTCAAGTGTGCATGCTTCAAGGTCGAGAGAGCAAGCGTAGCATTCAGTAGCCTCCTCGAGTGATGAGGAAAAGCATGGAAGCAAAGAAAGACGTCTCGCCTGTAGTGTGTTCAGCACAGAACTCAAAAGAAATCGGCAGCAAAGGTAAAGACCGAGGAAAGGATAGTGTCTGGTTTGGATTCTAAACATAAATAAACAACTCTAAACACTGGAGGAGGGAGAAGGAGCCCTGTGGTGTTCTGTTTGCTATTCTTAAGTGCTCGGTCAAGCACGGCGGTAACAGCAGCAGTAGTGGCAGTGGCAGGTTTTTATCTGCAGTGTGTTAACCCACCCAACAACTAACCAAATCTTGGTGGCTGTCTCATCTTGTGAGAGAGTGTGTGTGCTTGGCAGGGTGGAAACAATCTGCAGATGGGAGGAAGAAGTTATTAATTTACCTATTTATGGACTGGGGGTATCAGGAGAGGGAAGGGATATTCATTTATTTCTGGGACTGGGAGGGAGGTGGGGTACTTATTTAGGGACTGGGGTGTCTACAAATGGGATGGAAAATTCATTTAAGTATTTCTTGGACTGAGAGAGGGATGAGGTATTCTTTTATTTATTGACTGGGGTATCAGCAGATGAAAGGGGTACATGCGGAGTAGTCATTTAAGTATTTTTGGACTGGGTGAGTATCAGGAACAGATGGGAAGGGGAAGGGTATTCTTTATATTTTTCAGGGACAGGGTTGGTGGGAATCAGCAGATGGGGGCATTCATCTTATTCTGGGGCAGGGTGCATGGGTACCGGTAGATGGTAGAAGAGAATAGGGTGCTCATTCTGGGATAAGATGGATTTCAGGAGATGGAAGATGGACGTAGTGATGTTTAGTCTGGCACAGGGTAGGTACTACAGATAGGAAGAGTGGGCAGTGCTACTAATATTGGGGCAAGGTGGCAGAGTATGAATTCTGGGACAAGGTGGATATGAACTAATGAGAGGAGGGGTGGGGCATTAATTTAGCTGGGTGAGTAGCTGCAGGTGAGGTAGCAGGTGTTTGCATATTGAGGCAGGGTGGTTGGTGGCATATGTAGAAGAAAGGGGCATACATGCTGGGGAAATGTGGGTTTTAGCAAACCGGACGGGAATTCATGGGTGTGCCGCATATTGGGGGAAGTTTTCATAGGATGTAACTGGGGCAGAATGGGGGACTGATACCATGCCCTGGAAACACAGAGGGTAAGGAACAGAAGTGGATAATATATAGCTTGCAGATGAGCAAATAGAATGGAGACAGAAACAGGCCGACACACTTGCGTAAGGAAAAATAATTTTTATTTTTAATTTTGATGCTTTTATGATTGTTGACTGGTATTACCATTAAGGTTCGGATTTGAATCAGGACCAATCAGAACTAATCAGGACACTGACATGGATCCAGGTCCTGATAATAAGGGGCAGGACATTTTGGGATCCGCCCATCCCTACTCTGTTTGCACTTCAGCGCTATATCCGATGACTCTCCTCAGCTCTGTATAGTCACACAGTACTAAACTGGTTGCGAGCTGGTAGGAGAAAAAAATGAATTCAAGCAAAAAAAGTCACAAATCCATACACAGGACTGATCTGTGCCTGTGTGAATAATTAATTTTCCGTGAGGCAGATCTTCAGTGTAATAGACAACTAAATAACTTCAACTAAATAAATGTCACCATTTCTGAGTACCTTTAGTAGACTGAAACTGTCTTTTCACGTTTGGTGCCATAGTGCATAAACTGTGCAACTGTCCCATAGTGTTCCCACTGTGTTGATTTAACACTTTTTAATAGTAAACACCTTTTTAAGTTTTTCAAAACTCAAGACATTGGAACGAAACCTATATCAACGCACTCATCTGCCACTGTATTTGATTGCTTCTACAAGTGGTGCTCTACAGGAGGCCACCACAGAGCTTCTGATGCACCAGAAACACTGTTTTTGTACTTTATAAAGTCTTATCTCTGCACATAAACCTATAACTATGAGGATATTTGTTTTAGATCTGCTGCGGTAATATATTGGGATCTCATGTTGACGCAATATAAAACTTGCCACAGGAATGTTGCTAGAAAGCAGGTTACAATGGTTCACGTTACAAACATATGAACATACAAAATTGCCAATAGAAAAAGGCCCACAGGTCTATCAAGTCTGCCTGACTGTGCAGCTCATAGTTTCATGTTACCACAGCTGCCCCAGCCCTAGCCAAACCCCTCTCTTCCTCCCCTTTCCTTGTCTTTCCCCCTTTGTGTTCTTGTCTGTACTAATCCTGCCCTTGACTCTATCCCAACCCTGCTTAAAGGTATCCACTGCCCTCAGTTTGATTAACTCCTCCAGCAGTGCATTCCATCTCGCCACCACTCTCTCTCTGTAAAGTAGTGCTTCCTCATCTCCCTCCCGAAACTTCCCCCTTCCAACTTCAGACTGTGTCCCCTAATGACCCTCCCCCCCTTAAGTGAAACAATCCTCCCTCCTTGAGTTTGTTTATGCCTTTCAAGTGCTTAAAGGTCTCTATCATGTCCCCTTTTGTCCCTTCTTTCTTCCAATGAATACATGTTGAGCTCCCTCAATCTTTCCTCACATGGCAACTCCCCCAGTCCCATGATAATTTTTGTAGCTCTGCTCTGCAACCCCTCCAGTAATCTTACATCCTTTTTGAGGTATGGGCACCAGTACTGCACACAGTACTCCAAGAATGGCCTCACCAGTTATCTATACAAGGGCAGAATGACCTCCTCCTCCACCTTTCTAGAGGTGATCCCTCTCACAATGCACCCCAGCATCCTACTTGCCCTTGCAGCCACCCTCCTACACTGTGCTGATACCTTCATTCCCCTGTGACTATTACCCTGAGGTCCCTTTCCTCCTCTGAAGCTGTTACCTGCACTCTCCCCAGCCAGTAACTGGTCCTGGGATTTCTTGCTCTGAGGTGCAAGACCTTGCACTCGTTAGCACTAAACCACAAGTGCCACTCCCTAGACCAGTGTTCAAGTTTAGCTAGATCCTAGCCTGAGTGCCTGCCTCCCTTCGTCATTGTCCACTTTGCTTTAATCTAAGTGTCATCTGTGAACAGGCTGATCTTGCTCTTGACTCCTTCTGCAATGTCTCCAGCGAAGACATTGAACAAAACACGGCCCAGCACTGAACCCTGTGGTACCCCCCTTGTTACTCGCCTTGGCTTAAATGTCTCCCCCTTACAACTACCCTTTGTTGTCTGCCTTGCAACCAGTTCTCAACCCACCCCCCAGTTTCTCCCCCGCTCCCATGTGCCTCAGCTTGCTCATTAACCTCCCGTGGGGCACTGAGTCAAAAGTTTTGCTTAAGTCCAGGTACAGGACATCCACAGCGTGGCCTTCATCAACCACCCTAGTGACCCAGATGAAGAAGTCGATTAAGTTAGTTTGGCATGATCTTCCCGAAACAAACCTATGCTGTCTCTCATCCTGTAGACCATTACTATCGAGAAAGGTTATGAACCTCTCCTTTACAATGGTCTCCATTACTTCCCCACTATGGAAGTTCCAACTTCCCTATGTAACATTACCAAAGGCTTATCCCTCTCCCCCCTATCCTCCCCCAGCCCCCCTTGTTGCCATCCTGTTCTACCTCCTCACCCTCTCCTACTACCACCTACTGACCTCCACTTATTACACCCCCACCCTGCATTACCCCTCCCCATTCCACATTTCCTGATCTTATTTCACCCACCACTTATGCTACCTCCTCCACACTCTTTCACCTCTCACCCCCTCGACCACAATTCTCTATACATCCCAAACCCCTTTCTCTCACCAGGCTGCACTCTTACACATCCCGAACAAAGCCTCTCTCTGGCTGCATCACTCTACCTGAGCATGTGATCCTGCAATCCTCTGCTGACCAAGGCACCATGCACAGGGCAGACACACCTTTGAACAGCTTGCACTACTTGCCTACTAGTGGAACTTATGGTGAAATCGCCTTGTGAATTTCAAAACATATGGTAGCGAAAGTGCAACTAACCTAATAAGTGCATTAACCTCTTTTATCTATCCTATGTAACCATGAAACCAAAGGAATCTTTCAGTATTCAAATGTATTTTTGTACCTATAATGTATCTGTCTGATGCATGTTTAGTTTTGTTTCATTGTATATACTGTTACTGTTGGTTTATCCGTCTTATATTATGTCTGACCTGGAATCTTTGTAACTGAGTCTTTGGTCCAAAGGGTATTTAATCCCAAACTTAAATAAATAAATAGAAGTCAAGCTTACCAGTCTGTAGTTATCTGGTTGGTCCTTGGATGCACTCTTGTGACGGGTTACCATGTGAGCCATCCTCCAGTCCCTGGGTACCTTCCCGTTTCCAAGGAGATGTTGAAGAGGTCCATCAGAGGGCCTGCCAACACCTCCACCAGTTCCTTCAGGACCCTTGGGTGTACACCGTCTGGTCCTGGTGTCCTGTCCACCCACAAGGCTTTAAGGCCCTTCAGAACTCTATTCTCTTGGATGACCCTGTCTGTTATCTCTTCTCCCCTCCATCCTTGCCCCCTTCCCCTGCAGTATTGGGCCATCCCTTTCTTTCAGAAACACTGAACAGAAGTACTCACTGAGTGCCTCTGCCTGTTTTTCCCCTTGTTCTGCCAATCCCATATCTCTCTGGAGTCTAACAATGTCATCTCTACAACTCCTCTTCTCCCTTATGTATTTAAAGAACCCCTTTTACCACTCTCTGATCCCCTGAGCCAGTGTCAGCTGCTTAGCTGCCTTGGCTGCCCTGACTGACCTGGTTACCTCCCTATCTGCCTTTGTGAACACCTCTCTATCCTCCTTCTGCCCCAATTTTTTTTTGAACTTAATGAAGGCCAGTCTTTTTTCCCTCACCTTCAACTCCACTTCCTTGCTGAGCCAGCTAGGTGTTTTGGACCTGAACTGCTTACTCTGAGGTTTGGCACACATGTTTGTGGCCTCATTCAGCCCCTTCCTGATGATTGCCCACTTCTGTTCAGCATCCATCACTGGGTTAGTTTTAGCTAAATACCCCTATAGAATGCTGCCCATTCTGGAAAAATCTGCCTTTCTTAAGTCCCACACTCTTGTCCTGGTCTTAGACGACTCCCTCCCTGTGTTGAGGAGGAACCACACTGAGCAGTGATCATTTCCTGCTGGAGGATCCTGTACTACCACATCCTGGACTTGATCACCATTTGTTAGCACCAAATCCAGTATGGTCCCCCCCTCTCAAGTAAGTTCTATCACCTCTTGCACTAGATAGCTGTCTTGGATAGCCTCTAGCAGCATGTGCTCCCTGGCGTGTGCTGTAGTTACTGTCTGCCAGTTAACCCTAGGTAGGTTAAACTCTCCACTATAACTGTATTTCCCTTGCCACTGACCTTCCTGATTTGCTTTCCTAGCTTTCTTGCTCAGTGAGATGCTTTAGGGCTTTGGAGCAATACCCATTTATCTTCTGGCTTCCCTCATCCCCTTCCTCCCAGGTACACAGTATCACCTTCTTGACATAAATAGCCAACCCTCCTGCATTTCCCCCATCCTGGTTCCTATGGAACACCTTGTAACCCGGGATCATAAGACCTCAGTCATGGTATTGGGTGGCCCAGGTCTCTGAGATGGTGGCAATATCTACCTCTCCCTCTACCATCATTTTCTGGAACTCTACTACCTTGTTTGCTAAGCTCCTTCCATGCAAGCATTCTACAGTCCACCTTGTGCCCTGCTCCTCTTCTTCCCATCTCTCCCCCTTCCACTTTTGTCTTGGTAACTTCCTCTCATTCTCTTCCTTTGCCTCTCTGGGGAGAGAGGCCTTCTGTTCTCCCCTGGAAGGTGCCTCCTGCCTGCTATCCAACTCAGCCCTACCCCCCAGTTTAAATCTATGTTACTTTTAATGTACTTCTCCAGCTCCTGTCCCAATGCCATTGTGCCCTCGATGTTGAGATGCAGCCTATCCTTGGCATAAAGCCCCTTATTGTGCCATGTCTCGCCTCACTTCCCTACTATCCCATACCTAATTTCTGCACACCACCCCTTCAGCCACTCATTAAACTCCTGTATTCTTAGCTTCCTCACTGTGCTTGCCCTAAGTACTGGAAGTACCCTGGAGAATGTCACTGAGCTTCCCACCCAACTGCAGATACCCTCCTTCTCTGAACCTCTCCTGTACTTCTTCCGCTGTACTGCCCTCTAGGTCATTTGTTCCAAGGTCAAGTCAAGTCAAGTCAAGTTAAGTTTATTTATAAAGCGCCTTTCAAAACCAAGGCACTGTACAAAAATAGATAAAATAATAAAATCCAAACATTTAAAGCAACCATAACTAAGAAGGATAAGACAGAGTAAAAAGATATGTCTTTAAAGCAGTTTTAAAATTATCAACGGTTGGGCATTCTCTCAACCAGCGAGGTAGAGAATTCCACAGGGTTGGTGCCGAAAAGGCAAAGGCACGAGATCCTGATAACTTCAATTGAACCCTGGGAATCTCTAGCAATCCCTCACTGGTGGAACAGAGAGGACAGAGGGGGCGAAAGGGAATCAGAAGGTCTTTCAGGTAACCGGGTCCCTGGTCATGTAGGGCTTTAAAGGTTAGTAAACCAACCTTAAAGGTGATCTGCCACTGAACAGGCAGCCAGTGCAGTTCGTGCAGCACAGGCGTAATATGACTGGTTCTAAGAGTCCCAGTCAAAAGCCTGGCTGCAGCATTCTGCACAAGCTGAAGGCGGCAGATGTCAACCCCTGGTAGCCCTAGGTAGAGGGAGTTGCAGTAGTCCAGACGGGTAGTGACAAAGGCGTGGACCAAAGTTGGAAGGTCCTCCTGGGGAATCAGATGTTTCACCCGGGCGATATTCCTCAGATGGTAAAAGGAGGATTTGACAACAGCTGATACCTGAGATTTCAGGTTCAGACCATCATCAAAAATAATGCCCAGATTTTGCACCTGCCCAGAGGTAGACAGCGGTACACCACCAAGTAATAAACCTGATGGCTGTCCAGCTCCCAGGCCCAACCCCCGGATGACCTGGATCCACAACCAATACCTCAGTCTTATCTGGATTGAGTCTCAACCAGCTCGAGCTCATTCAAAGTCTGATCTCATCTAGGCAGTTATTAAGTACATAGAGTGCATAACCCTGGTCAGGGAGAAAGGACAAATACAGCTGAGTATCATCTGCATAGCAGTGAAAACTCAGACTGTATCGCCTGATGATTTCTCCCAATGGCAGCATATACACTGCAAACAACATGGGAGCTAAAATGGAGCCCTGTGGTACCCCACAAGGTAGGGAGTAAGCATCAGAGGAATAAATTCCGGTGACAACTCTCTGAAACCTGCCAGTGAGGTAAGAACGAAACCAATTGAGGACTGTACCAGACAGTCCACAAAAGACCCGCAGTAGCTCCAGTAGCACCCCATGGTCTACAGTGTCAAATGCAGCAGATAGATTGAGAAGGACCAGAATGGTACAAGCCTTTCAATCTCTGGCCATTAGGAGGTCGCTCAATAACCGAACAAGGGCAGCCTCAGTACTATGCCTTTTCCTGAAACCAGACTGGAGAGTATCATAGACATTATGAGATGTAAGATGATCATCCAATTGCAACGCAACTGCCTTTTCAATAACCTTACCAACAAATGGCAGGTTAGGGATAGGCCGGTAGTTAGCTAGACAGTCTGGGTCCAGGGAGGATTTTCTAAGGAGTGGTCGAACTACTGCCTCCTTAAGGGGGTTAGAAAAAAAAACCCTCTCCAAGGATTTCCAGATAATGTCAGCAAGGATTTGGTAGATAGCTTCTACACAACCTACTAACAGCGGTGTAGGACCCGGATCCAAACTACAACTAGTTGGTCGCATTGTTTGGATGATCTTCACAATGTCCACAAATTCCAGGCAGTGAAAATCTAACCAGACAGACCGAGGACAGTACACCATCAATCGTCCACCACAATCCCCCATAGGAGAGGTCGGACCGATGCCGGACCTGATGCTGGCAACCTTATCTGCAAAAAAGCGAGCGAACTCCTCGCATCTAGGCTGAGAAAAGGCTTCTCTAGGCTGAAGACAGACTGGATTGCACAGTCTGTCCACAGTCCGGAAAAGCTGAGCCGGTCGATTTTGTGCAGCAGAAATCTCTCTGGACAGGAATTCTGCCTTCTTACAAGTGATTTCTGATTGGTAGCTATCATAATGGGCCAGCAATCTAAGCTTGTCAGCATCAAGGCCCGATTTCTGCCAGGCTCTATCCAGCCTTCGGCCTACTCACCTTAATTCCCTCAAGGAGCCATCAAACCATGGGCTCCTTGGACAGATGGTGAGAGGCTGAACACGAACAGGTGCAATTTTGTCCAGAGCATCTCCCACAGCCTTGTTATAGGCTAACACAAGATCGTCTGGACTCATGCATTCACCCGACAAGCTCGATAGATCCAGCACCGCCATTAGATCATTGGGGTTAATACCCCTTAAAGGGCGGTACTGGACCATCTCCATAGGGGCAGACCTATTAGAGGGGGTCCTGAAACTGAACCTGATGGTGTAATGGTCCGACCAACTGACTGGTTCTACCCCCAAATCAGTGATCTCCATACCCAAGAGAAAGACCAGATCAAGTGAATGACCCCCTATATGGGTAGAGGAGGTAACAACCTGTGTCAGGCCCGGTGTATTCATCAACTGGGAGATTTTGACCAAAATGAGATAGTTCATCATCGACCCAGGCATTGAAGTCACTCAGAAGTATTAATCTGGAAACCTCAACACCAGGTCGACAATGAAGTCTGCAATCTCCTGTAGGAAATCCCGACCGTCACCTGATGGACGGTAGACGAGGAGAATCCCACAACCTGCACCCTCGCCCAGGATATATTCAAAAGATCTGGTGTTTCCCAATGGCACATCCACCAGGCCCAGCTCAGATTTAAACATGATGGCCACACCCCCGCCCCTACGATCCAGCCTTGGACGGTGTATCACTGATAACCTTGCTGGAATTGCCAAGGCCAATATAGGGCCTGGATTTTCATCCAGCCAGGTCTCGGTGATGCAAGTCAGATCAGATGAACCAACAAGATCAGCAATAATAGCTGTCTTGTTCTTAATTGATCTGGCATTGCACAACACCGCCAAGGAGGGATGAGCTGTTGAGGAAGACCTCTGCATCTGTCCGATTTCTTCGGGACTCTTGGGTATGGGGACAAGATAAGAGTAACCTCTATCCTGACTCCATTTCACCCCAGGGCGTCTTCTGGACCCTAAGACCCCAATCCGTCCTCCCCTTTCCTGTCCCCCACAAGGCCCAGCTTTCCACCTTCGTCCTCGCCTCCTTAGAATGCCCAATGCTTGACACCTAAAATAGGTGTTAGATGACAATGGTGGGCACTCAAAAGGACATAATTCCCTGAGCCTAGTGGGGGAATAATGCCCAACCGTCATTAATTAAATAAAAAAACAGAATAAAAACCTATAAATATCAAACCTATAAATAACACACTCTCCTCTCTCTCTCACAGAGGGGAGGCGAATAAAACAAACAAACTAACATAAAACCAAAATGAACCTCAACTCAAAAATAACCCAAATAGAAAAATAAAATCAAATAATCATTAAAAACAATAAAATAAATCATATACCACTGGATATTAAACCTAGAACAAGATTTGTATTTTAAACAATGAAGCACCTCTCACATGCAACAATGCAGCAGATGTTATATACTCCCCAATACCACCTCTCACATGGTAGGAAACTGATTGAATAAATCGAATTAATAATTATAAAAATTAAATAAATAAAAATATACACCACTCTCACCACCCTCAGTCCAAGAATTAGAGAAAAACAGAGGGATCAGTTCTCCAACAGTCCAAAAACTGATAAAATCTGGATGAATCCAAATGAAGAAAAACAAAAAGTTCTCAGCAGGTAAATCCAATAATAAGAGTCCGAGTCAAACCAAATGAGGGAGCCTGAAGGTGTCCCACAAATCCACCGGCAACTGCTCTTCAAAGACCGATGACTCCAAACAGTCAATTATCCAAGAAGGAGGCAGAATATGTTCCTTAAAGCAACAGCATCCCCACCCAGTCGACGACCCGTGGCTACAACTGTCTCACAAGTCAGCCCAAACAGCCGAACCCTAAGGCGGTTTAGAAGAAGTTCTGGTCCCCCCCCCAGCTCCCTAGGGAGCACACAAAGCGATTCCTGCCCGGTCGGGAACCAAGAGGTGGTCGACACTTCCCACAGGATTCAAACAGCTCTCCACAAGAATAAAACCTCCAGAAAACCTTAAAGAAGCTCGTTTATTTAAACGAGCCTTCCGGTGTGACAAAGTAAATCAGACAATCTGCAGCTCCAATAAAAACCTCCTTGCAAGTTCCCTGGAGCAGATCTGCAAATCCTTCAGCAGTCGTAACAACTCCACAAACTTCTTCGATCCTCAGTAAAAACTACTCATAAAATCATAGGAGTTCAAAGATCTTAATTGACCCTGAAAATCCAAGAAAGCAGTAGGGTGGATCAGCAGAAAGCCAGTCCGCTCCACAGAACAAGTTTAACAGAGCCTGCTGTATAACCACAAAACATCCGGAATTGAAAAAAATCCAGGCTCCGGTTACTCAGTGGCTTTAGATGGAAAATAACATTACATACAGGTGTAGACTGCCACTAAGCTCCCAGTGGTAAAAAACTGACAGGACTAAACGGAGTCCAGAGAATAAAACTCAAAAAGTACAGCTCTATGCGTAAAACATAAAATGTAAAGTTACTAACTGCCTCACTCCTTCAGCCCTATCTAGCTAAAATAATGCAGAAACAATAAATAAAAATAAAAACTCAGCAAACGAGCGGAGCTAAAATGCTGGCAGGCTCAACACAGCCGCCATCTTGCCCCACCTCCACAACAAGGTGCACAACAATATGAGGCTTCCCTCTCACCTAATTCACACATTTCTGAATGCACTGCCCTACTCTCCCTGCTGTCATACCTGGCATACACTTCACCCAGATTTGGCTCTTCCTTGCCCCCTTTCTTCCCCATCTCACCTCGCTGAGCATAGAATCTCCTTATACAAGTACTTGGTCCCCCATCCCTTACATTTCCCCTATGGTTTGCCTTCTACTAGCCCCTTTTCCTCAGTATCCTCTCCCTCCATACACAGCCCTTTCCCCCTCCCTTCTCCTTCAATTACACCTCCAACTGCTCTCCTCAAATCAAATCAAAATCTTTATTTATCCAGGCGGGCATCGTTGAGCAAGCTCATTTACAAGGTGGACCTGTTTAAATGCAGGCCAAGTAATACGGTACATACAGAGGTATTTACAGTAGGGATAAATAATACAAATATATACAATTACTGCACTTAAGTACTCAGTGTACAACAGTTCATAACAGTACGAGGTGCTCCAGCTCATGGGAGGAACTGGCGCATCCACATGTTTCAGAGGGGAACGTAATCACACAGTTTTCCTAATTTTAACACTATGAGCAGAAAGATAAGGATACTAGCAGTCAGGCACATTGGTGATCACAGTTTTTTAGTATATGTCAGTGAGGAAAACAGATTTTAGTTTGGTTTAGGGAGGACACAGATGCAAGCTGAAGGAGCAGAGATGAGGAGCACTCACGTTCCGATAGGGTAGCGGCATTGCTATACCTTGCTAGTTGAGGATCCAAGCTTGGGGTTACCGGTGGTGGCTGAGGCAGCACTGACTACCCGGTGCCCAAGAATCCCATGTCTGTGGAATTGGGAGCCCATAGAGAGCCTTTGTTTGGCAGAGAAAAGAGGAGGAGGTCAGGGGTGATTGCTGACCACGGAAAAGAGACGTCTGTACCAGCTGAGGCACCCAAAAGCAAGACAACCCAGATGTGGATTCCTATGACACCTAGAGGCTGGCGTGAACACAACTATTCATGAAGGGATATAATCACACAGATTCCCTCCATATAATACTCTAACAGTAGAGTAAGGGTCTTAACAGGCACTGGAAGAAGTGATGACAGCCTTTTTGAGTGGATTTCAGCAGAGAAATCAGACTGCATTCGGTTTTTGAGGGAAACACAAAAGCAGACCATAGGGACCAATCGGAAGCCAGAGCCAAAAAAGCACTCAGTTCTGATTGGATAGTGGCTTTGCCATGCTTAACTTGAGGAAAGTCTGAGCTTGGGATCTCAGGTGGTGGCTGTGGAAGCGCCGACCTTCTGGTAACAGTGAATCCCACGCTTATGAAGCAGGGAGCCTCAGTGGGGCATGACTTTGGTCAGGGAGCAAGTTCTGGGACAGAGGATGGAATAAAGAGAATAGAGTACAGATTCTGGGAGTGCAGTGATCTAGTGGGACAAATTTATGTGCAGAGACAGGAAGGTGTCTGGATTCTAATGGTCACAATAGCCATAAGAGGCTATGGGCCATTCAGGTTTCTTTAAGCATCAGCATTTAGGGCATAAGAAGTTCACAGAACTAGAAACGCCGTTGAGTACAAGTGCTTTTAAATACAGCAAAGCTCAAGGACAGTAGACTAAGCTTTGGTTAAAGATCAAGGGCTGGTGCAAACCTGATGGCACTGAGGCCTGAGGCACTGGATGCTTTACCTTGCGGCACGCTGGTGACCCGGGTTCAGAAATGAGCTCAGGTCACCGAAGGTCGGCAGTGGGAGGAGGGCAGAGATAGATTGAGCTGCTGACAGGCAGGCTGTCCTCTCTAGGGAGGTGAAGCGGCACCCCTCGATCAATGGTGACTCCTAGTGGAGACTGGGAGTAGCATGGGCTAGAGGAAGCCAGAGCACTAGGCCATGGGGTGGAGGAAAGGAGCTGTTACCAGGGCTGTAGGGCGCATGCGTGCCTCCACACACATGCGCTCCTACTCCTGGGGCTCCTGAGTGATAACCGGAGGAGAAAACACCGGTGGCAGCAGGATGAGGACCGACTCCCCACAGGCTCCACTCCTGGGCAATAACCAGAGGAGAAAACACCGGCAGCAGCAGGATGAGAACTGACTCCCCGCTGGCTCCACTCCTGGGCAATAACCAGAGGAGAAAACACCGGCGGCAGCAGGATGAGAACCGACTCCCCGCAGGCTCCGCTCCCAGGCTGGGTACAAGGTAAGCACCAGTTATTCCGGGGAATGGGGCTCGGGGAGTCAGTCTGAATGGGACGGCTGACCAAAGGAGGCAAAAATAAAGATGTGATAAAAAAAAAAAAATAATGGCTGTTGAAGCAATTGCATGGCTCACACACAAATCAAGTCTATAAGGGCTTGAAAGTATTCAAACTGAAAAGGCAGGTCAATTTCAATAATTTTTGCACTTTGTTCCACAAGAATGGTAACAAGAAGCTAATGGCCACTCTGCCAAAGTGGGAGGAAGCCTTAGGAATACATAATGAGATGTAGGATGCACTTCTTAAAGCGTACATTCCTGGCTCACTTAGTGGGAGACAGTCTATTCTGTATTGTGGAAACCTTTTCATAATGATGCTGTAAATCCAAAGGACTGCATTTCTGTTCCGCCTAAACATACGAGAGGACCATCCTTACGGCTTTGTACAAGGCACAATGATGGGTGGAGATGGGGAGACCGGTAATAAACCTGAAGCCCTGTGATAAAGCGTATCCAACTTTGCCAGGGAGGCTTTAGGGCAATTGCTGTATAGGAAATCTGCATAATCTAACAGCCAGAGGAAAGAGTTTGGATGAGACACACTTTACATCTCTAGTAAGGAACTAGTTGATTCTAAAGAATAGCCTCAGCCTCTGCCTTAGTTTCTTTACCAGGTCTTCAACATGTTCAGTGAAAGAGAGATTTAAGGTGTAACCATACTCCTAAGTATTTAAACTTTGCAACAACCTCCAATTTCTCCCCAAGAATTGTAGTGATCTGGGGTAGTTTTCCAGAACTGGCCAGATTCATCATACGGCTATGGAGCGAGAACAACATAGCCTTTGTCTTTTAATCATTTAGAAGAAGTTTTATGTGTAGAATCTGATTCTGGAGCTGGTTAAAATCCTCCTGGAGGTCTGCACAGGCGGCATCAGGTGTCGGTCGACTTATGTATACAACCGTGTTGTCAGCGAACAGGTGTATGTTGGCTTCGTTGATACCCTCATCAACATTATTGACATAGATAGTGAAGAGTAAAGGACCAAGTATGGATCCTTGCGGTACTCCCCTCAGGAGAGGTTTGAGTGGGGATAACTCACCCTCAGCCTTAACTTGTTGATGCTGTCCTACAAGGTACTCAGTGAACCACTGTAAGGATACTGAGTCCAGTCCTATGATCTTCAGGGAAGGAAGTAGCAGGCTATGATCCATGGTATCAAAAGCCTTGCTGAGGTCTAGAAATACGGCACATATGAAGTTTCTGCTGTGCAGTTCTCAATACCAGTCATTTGTCACTTTGGCAAAGGCTGAGATAGTACTGTGTTTAGCTCTGAAATCTGATTGCATGGTATTTAATAGATTTTTTCATCAAGGTAATCCCTTAGTTGAATGCTGATGATTTTTCCTGGAGTTTCGACAAAATTGAGAGGAGGGAAATTGGTATATAATTGTTGAGATTGCAGGCATCCCCCGATTTAAACATGGTAATGACATGTAATTTTCCACTTCGGAGGAATGGACCCTTGGGACAATGATAAATTGAATAGATGAGTGATAGGAACAGCTAGGACATGATATGTGATTTTAAGAAAATAAGGATCCAAGGAGTCAGCGCCAGCATTTTTCTTAACATCCTATGGTAGCATAAGATATTCAACCTCCTTCAGGGAGACTGGTTTGAACGAGAAGCCGGGTACTGGGGCAAGAGAGTCTATGAATGGAACATTTAGTTGGGAGTAGACCAGGGTTGCAGGAGAATTGTCAAAAGCTAGACCAGCAGTAGCAAAATGATTATTAAATGCATCTAGGATTCCCGGTTTATCACTGATAGTAGCAGTCCCAGATGTGATCTTAAGTGGCAAACAGTTGCCAGATGTATGACCAAACATGTCCTTGATAGTCATCCAGAATTTAGAGGAGCATTTTGCTGCTGAGTCCAGTTCCATTAGATAGAAAGCTGCCTTGGCATCCCTGACCATTTTTGTGCAGGCATTACGTGCCTTTCTAAACCGATACCAATCTGAGTCCAGCTTAGTCCGGTGAGCCTTTTTCCAGAACTTATCCCTCCCAAGCAAAGCAGTCTTCAGCTCCACAGAGCACCACTGACAGGTATTGTTTTTCACTTGGGTTTTAACCATAGGGGCATACATATTTAGTGCCCCAACCAGTAAATCATGGAAAATATCATATGCCTAATTAACCGTAGAGGCTAGATAGAAATCTTGCCAGTGTGGCAAATGTTCCAAATCATAAACATAGGCAGCCATGTCAAAGTTATGACAGGTCCTTTTTCTATGAAATTTAACTGTAGGTCCTGTAAAATGGAGTGATCTGACCACAGCAATGAAACAATGGTCACTGACATCAGCAAAGAAGGTTCCAGCATGAGAGAAACGATGAGGCGTGTCAACTAGTATAACATCTAGTAATGTACTGTTGCTCATGTTCTTCTTGTTTGGTTGTGTAGGTTAGTTGCATCAGCCCATGGGAGTCACAGAACGTATGTAGAGATGAAGCAGTCTTGGAGAGCCAGTCAAAATTAAGGTCACCTAGAATAATGGTTTCAAGATTCTCTTTCTCAATAACAGAGCCAAGGTGTGTAAGAAGGAGTGTACCAGCTGATGTAGGTCTATAGCAACCAATCACTCTGATGGCAAGGGAAGTAGATAACTCAATTTTCAAAGTCAGACATTCAAACTCATTCTTAACAGAGGTTGAATCCAGGCAGGCCGTTGTAAATCTTTAATTAATATACACTGCCACTCCACCTCCTCTAGGGGGCTTGTCTGTTCTGAATAACTGGTAAGAAGGGATACTAATCTCCCTATCTAAAAAGGCTGATCTAAGACAAGATTCGGATATTACCAGAACATCTGGCTGAGTATGAATGTTGCACACCTGTATCATGGTAAACTTTTTTCAGAGGCTGCAGACATTGACCTGCCAAAAGCTCATGCCTTTTAAGGAAGCAGTATCCGAAGGAGATGTAAGGGCAGAGATAGGACCAGGGTTTAATTCAACATTGCCCAAGCATATCAGTAACAGAAGTATCAACTTTATTAGGGCAGCAATGGTTAGTTTAAGAAGCATAGCCCTACTACGTCTATGAGGCTTATCAGGTGGTGTATGCCAAGCACCACCTCTGAAAGTATACCGCCCTTGAGCGAGGTGAATCAACACCCTGACTGAAAAATGCAGGGAATGATTGATGCTATAATGAACAGGAGATATAGCTTGGAAAGGTGGCTCAGTACGGGTGCCACCACGATAGGTACCCTGATTGTGATCAGATAGTAAGACTATCTGAATGGCACAAAGGTAACTGTGGTACATGCCCATGTTCGATACACAATTCACTAAGGGGACATGTTCAGCTTGCGCAGGGTTCTGCCAGTGGAACGCCACTGAAATACGCTGCTGGAAGAGGTTATATCATTTAAGACATTGGACAGCTTTAAAAGAGGCTGGGATAGGCATAGGGGGAGGAAAGGATCATGGGTGGGGATAATGCGAGGAGTGGGGAGGGACAGCAGGGACATTAGCTCAAACTGTGGACCCTGCAATATGAGTAGACTTGATAGACCAAATGGCCTTCTTCTGCTTCTTCAAATGTTCACTATCAAGCTGTATTTAAATGAAATACTAAAACTGAATGGCAAATGACTGAATATAGCAACACTCT
The DNA here is from genome assembly GCA_016271365.2 of Neoceratodus forsteri. Taxonomy (NCBI): domain Eukaryota; kingdom Metazoa; phylum Chordata; order Ceratodontiformes; family Ceratodontidae; genus Neoceratodus; species Neoceratodus forsteri. Next base: position 1,345,215,666 of record CM057454.1, read on the forward strand.
TGTAAATAAAAATACAAATGTGCAGTTCATGAATCACGACTGGCTGCTACAGGAGTGAAAACTTGTGAAAGAGAATTACAAATAGTACACTAGTCACACAGTTTCTCATAATGAACATATAGTTATTGACTGACAAATACAAAACAATAAATGCCATGATCTTTCTGCACATGTTGACATCCTGTGGTGTATTTGTAGTTTGAAATTAAACTGACGTTAATTGAGATGGAAATAGAGCATTGGGGCATGAAGAACTAATTTGGTGATGTTTGAATTACTGATTTAATTTTGTAATTATCATTTTATTTAGGCTATGAGATAGCACTGGTTGCTGTGTGCACCATGTCGGAAAGGGTAGGAAGAGCCTCCGTCACAATTACATATTAAAAGAACATGTGCTTCCTTCAATCATAGCAACAGAGAAGGGTATATTAGTAATCTCAATAGACTTCTGCACTTCACTGACACCTGTCACACAGACACACACACACACATATGACAGGGTAGAACAGGACCCTGTCCCCTTTGCTTTGAAGAAAGTGCTTAAATACAAGGATCTTTCCTTTCCTGTCTCTTGTCTGTCTGGTTGTGCAACCAACTTTTCCTGTGAGATCTTGGACTTGATCAATCCAAATAGTCTCGCAATTCTTTGCCTCTCACTGTGTATCAGCCCTCCCTTGCTGACTGTTTTTCTCCCTTGCAAATCCACTGATATACAAATATATGCAAATCACTGCATGGAAATGTAACTGATATTGGGATCCCTTTTGTTTAGAAAATATATAGTGTTACTGTTGAAATGCATATAATTATATTGTGAGATGATTGCAGAGAGCTGTGGAAAACTCAAGAGGTTACCAGAGTTCAATTTTTAGGCCTATTTGCAAAAGGGGCCTCAAGCACACTGTGTTCTATTAGATCCTGCCTGATATTTACAAAAACAGGATGCTTGTGAGGAGTGGGGGTTGAAAGGACTTATAAGTGAGCTAAGCTGCAACTGAAAAAGAGATTAGAAGAACAAGGGACACAGAGACTGAAAGAAAACTTTATTTTATTTTGCCTCTGTATGTAGTTGTTATGAACAAGTTTATTTTTTTATGTTGCTGCTACTGCAAACAAATATTATTGGTGAATTCTACAACTTCCCCAAGTCCTCCCTTTGCTTCCTGACTTGTGCCTCGATGACAGATGGTGTCAGTCTAAATGTTATTTTTTTTTTTTTTACCAATTATTTTACCAGGTGAGACACACTAAGCTGGAAGCTTGTTTGCAGGTGCAAGCTGGGAGCACAAGGAAGTTAAGTGACTTGCTCAGGGTCACACAGTATGCACCTATGGGGCTGTGGGATTCAAACCCAGGTCTCCAGATTTGCAGATCAGAGCCTTAACCCACTGCATCATACTGCCTCCAAGTAGTATTTAAGCTGCGCATACTCTAAGAGAGGAGTTTTGTGCATGGGTACTGGACCTAGTACCAGGGAAGCACAGAAGAAGGTATGGATTCTGCAGCAGCAAGTCCAGGAGTGGTCACCAGGAGAATGGCAGCCAAACTAGCAGTGACGGAAGTCCAGTCTGAGATTGTACAGCCAGCAGAAGTTATGGAAAAAGAACAGACAGTGACAGAATCTGAAAGCCTGATGGACTTTTTCAAATGGTGGGCTAGACAACAAAAAAAGTCAAAGAACTAGACAGAAAAAGAGACTCAATGTTTAGAAGCACAGAGTGGAGAAGACATGCAGAAATAGGAGCAGCAGAGGAGAGAAGAGATGCAACGACGGGAGCAGTGATGGCTGGATGCTTTGCAAGCTATCGAAGGCAGAGGATCCAGCACAGATCCAGAGGAGCAACAAAATGCAAGCAGCTTAAAGGCCATTAAACTTACTAAGTTGTGTCCCTCAGGTGATATTGAGGCATACCTGACAACCTTTGAAAGAGTTGTCACAGCCTGCCAATGGCCAAAGCAGCAATGGACAATCAGATGGTACCCTACCTGGCAGAGAAAGCCCTGCTTGCCTACAGCAGTATGGACATTGCACTGTCAGAAAACTATGACCTGGTGAAAAGCAAAATCCTGAAAAGGCGCGACATCTCCAGAGAGCCCTACAGGCAGAGATTTCGATCTCTGAGGTACAACTTGGTTGATAATCCTCGAGAAGCCTTCACCCGACTCAGAGAATTCCTGATAAAATGGATCCAACCAGAGTACAAAACAGTCCCATAGATCATTGACACATTTGCCATGGAGAAATTCATCAACATCTTGCCTACAAATGTGCAGCTATGGGTAAAGGAACACCAAACAGTGAGTGGGGAAAGGCCTCTTTCTTTGGCAGAGGACTACCAAATGGCCAGACAGATGCCATAGTTGCAAGGTAACAGCCAAGCACTGGTAAGACACTCTTTTTCTCATTTAAACTCCAAGCCTGATAAGAACTCTCTTGGGGGTAAGATATGTGGCCCAAAGCCATTATCTGCTATAACTGTAATAAGTCAGGCCATTTTGCAAAAACTGCCATAGTAAGGAGAGTGGCACTGGAGCAGATTTGTCCTTGGCAAATTGGGACAAGTACTTAACAGATGTGAAGGTGGTGGATATGATTGTGAAGGGACTCATTCATTTGGCAAGCAGACAGACCCTAGTGCATGTTAAAGTGCTGGGAAAACACTGTGCAAAGGGACCAGGTACTGGTGTCATCTGCATCCACAGGAAAACTCAATACTATCCCACCACCCAAGTGCCTCTGACCATTAAGGGTGTGTCATACCAAATGAAAGTGGAGGTAGTGCCCAAGTTACCTGTACCTGTGGTTAGTGGAAATGACTTTCCAGGGTTTACTGAGTTGATCAAAGAGGGAGTAAATCCTGATGTTTCAACATCAGTGGTAACAAGAGCTCAGGCAAAGAAAATTTCAGATGGTGGGAACACTTTTCGTTTCAGTGATTTTGATTTGAACTTGTTTGAGCATAGTACAAGATCCAGAAATCCAGGAAAGAAAGACGAAGCCTGAAGAAACTGTGGCAACAAATGACTGAATGACATGAAGGGCTAAAATATAAAACTACTGAAACTCAATTGATAACTGATTGCAATTTTCTTTCAGAACAAGCTAAAGATGTTTCTCTCCATTGTTATTTCAAGCAGCTGGGTGTGAAACCAAAACAGTGTGGACCAATGTTTAAAAAAATGTAATGGGTTACTGTATAAAGTCTGGGTTAAACCTCAGACACAGGAACAGACAGAACAATTGGTTATACCACAGAAGTATAGAACAGAGTCATCATAGATAGCAGATGATAGTCCTTTGGCTGGTCACTCAGGGAGGGATCACACCCTTGCCAGATTGCTGTATAGATTTTCCTGGCCTGGAACTCATGAAATTGTTGTTACCTATTGTAATTCCTGTGCTGAGTTTCAGAAAGTAGCCCCAGTCACTAGAAAAGACAAGGTGCCCCTACCCTTAATAGATGTGCCTTTTGAGAGAATTGCAATGGATGTGGTTGGTCCTTTAGACAAAAGTAAAAAGGTTAATAGATTTATCCTGGTAGTACTCAATACCCAGAAGCAGTTCTAATGTCTACTGTTACAGCCCCAAAAGTTGCAGCAGAACTTGCCAAAACTTTTAGCAGAGTGGGCATACCTAAATAAATTTTTACTGATCAGGGTAGTAATTTTGGTGCTGCATTACTGAAGGAGCTATACAGACTGCTAGGTATCACTGCAATAAGAATCTCCCACATCACCTTCAAACAGACAGTGTTGTTGAGCATTTTAACCAAACCCTAAAACGCATGTTAAAAAGGTTTGTAAAAGGGGAAGGGAAAGACTGCCACCAATACTTGCCTTACCTACTTTTTGCCTACAGAGAAGTGCCACAGGCATCAACAGGGTTTTCACCATTTGAAAAATGCCGTATGGTAGGCAGCCAAGAGGGCCACTGAATGTGATAAAAGAAATGTGGGAAGATAACCCCACTCAGAAACAATCAATAACTTCTTATATGTGTACTCTAAGAAAGAACCTGGCAACATTTGATGAAATTGCCCATAGTAATCAGGAATAGGCCCAAAACCAGCAGAAGGTGTATTATGACCATGGGGTAAAAGAAAATGTTTTCAAGCCAGGTGAAAAGGTTTTGTTATAGTTCCCCACAACAGAAAATAAACTGTTATCAAGAGGCAAGGGCCATACAAGGTTCTTAGAAAAACTGCCACTGTTAACTATGAGACTGAGACCCCTGACAGGAAAAATCCTTCTAAGATACACCATGCTAACCTCCTCAAGAAATGGATTGAAAAAGTACCAAAAGCTGCCTTGCTAGTTTTACCAGAAACCAATAAGGAAGATATGGATGTAGCTCATGATAGACTGGAACAAACTGTAAATGCTGATGCTGTAAAGGTGAATGTTTCCTTAACCTCAGAACAAACTGGAGACATCCATAATGTGCTAAAGACATTTAACGGTACTTTTGCCATGGTACCTGGCAGAGCAAAAGGGACTGAGCACATAATCGTGATGAGAAATGCTCATGCTATTAAGCAAAAGACATAGGTTGCCAGAGTGGTTAAGAGCTGATGTGGTTAAGGAACTACAGAAAATGAAAGAACTGGGTGTCATTGAGGAGTCGAGGAGTGCTTGGTCATCTCCCATGGTAACTGTAAACAAAAAAGAAGGGGGTGTTAGAATCTACCTTGATTTTAGGAAACTTAAAGTGTCAGAATTTGACAGTTATCCTATGCCCAGAGTAGATGATTTGGTGGACAGACTGGGAAGTGCAAAGTATATCAGTAACCTCAATCTCACCAAGGGTTACTGGCAAATACCTTTAGCTAAAGAATCCAGAGACAAAACTGCATTTGCCACCCCTATAGGATTCTCAGTTCACCACCATGCTGTTGGGAGGTCTAAACCTCACTTTCAGATTCGTGACGATATTGGGAATGCAAGTAATCACAGCCATGTTGCATTAGAGTAATAAACAAGTTTATTACTACCAAAGGGATAAATCACAGTTGCCCTAAGCAGTTCTTACCAATACAAACCGGGAGCCAGTGCTAAGCGTTCCCTACACCTCGAGGTTTCTCTGTGTCTCTTGGGGTCTCTCAGGTCTCCGAGGTATAAGGCTTGTGCATTACATTATATACCTATGATAATTACTATGGTTACCAAAAGATAGAAACATTTCTATTTACAGAGATGAGCCCTATTGGCTAAATTAGAGGTGGCTCCATGGTCCAAGATAACATTATACAATTCTGTAAAGTCATCAGCTTGAGAACAAAAGAGTTCTTATACAGAGTCTTACATAACTCGGTGTAGTGGTACAAATCACCAAAAGGTGGCAATGCCATCTTACATATCATAATTACTCCAAGGACACAGATGTCCTGGCATCTTACAAGTAAGAAATACACAGAAAATACATAGCAGAATTTATGTATTAGCAAGCAAAGTGTATTACAACAATATGCCTTCATATCCTGACATCTACTCTTGTACAGTAGATGCCCATAGCCCTATATGTTAGTATAACATATACTTAAGTGCAAGCTGTCTGCGGTGTACCTCTGAGGGTACCAATTATGGTGCAGGGACCTCGTATAACAGTCCCCCCCTTGTTGCCTCCAAGGGCTACACAGGCAGATGTCTAGGGAAAGGACAGGAGCAGTGGTCGATTACAAACCCGACGCACAAGCTTTGTAAAGGAACTCAAGCTGCTCACGGTGTTGGCACAGTGTGTGCCTTAGGCAGCAGAGCATAATAATTAAAATGAAAATTAAAAATGCTTGTATAATAACAAAACCTTTTAAAGTAATCTCTAACCAGGTGTTAGCTAATGCATTATTCATATCACCATCATTAATCAAGGAGAGAACAGCTTCATTGGCTTTGGTCAAATTATTGCTGATGAGGATGAGGTGTGTGTCTTTCCTGTCTAAAAGTGATTTTAATGTAAGTGTGAGTGGGTCTATGTGTACATTAAAGTATGGCAAATATTCTGACAGTGTGAGCAGATAATCGGGGTTACCATCAATAATGTGTGCATCAAGGAGGGGGACAGGGGTTATAACAGTATGTCCAATAACAGTCTTCTGGTGGGCGACAAAACAGAAATTGGGGTAATTGACAGCACAGGTAACAGAACCATAGGTGTAAGATTTGTAATTCGTGACCACGCAGTATTCGCCATCGGAATTATACTGTGAGCACACAGTAGGCAGTCTCCACTTTTGCAACTGGACAGGGCAGGTGTAGGTCGTCTTCGAAATCCGTGTTGACAGGCGACGAACCTCCTCACGATAGGATTGGTAGAGCTTATCTGGAGCCAGAGTCAAGTCAAAGGAGTCAGTGCCATTCGCAGTGATGTCATCATCCATGGTGAAAGTCCAATCAATGCTGTCTGGAGAGTACCCACAAACAGGTTGAATAACATCAAATACATCACATCGGCACAAGTAAATATATTGCTTTTTCGCACAGCAGTCCATGTGCGGAGCCACCCAGGCATCCAGGAAAGGATGGTAAACCAGTAGAGGCGGTAGATCCAGGCATTCCCTGTAGATGTCTTCATCCAAATGCCCTATCGAGTGAACCAGTGCAAGCTTGTCGAACAAGGCTGTAGTGGGGTCAAAGCGTGGTAAGGAGACAGTAAAGGAAACAAACATGGTATCTGTTATGGAACACTTCTTAGCAGTGAAACAAGAACCAGTATTAGGGTGTCTGGTCACAAACCCCAAATTCCTAGCTGTAGAAAGATGTATAGTTAAAGTCTGTTGCATACACATGGAAACACAGCTAGTGGTTTTACATCGTGGACAATACCATTTGGAAATGCGTCTATCATGTATAATGTCAGGGATTCTTCCAGATTCTAGATCACGGAAGAGGTTATTGATGGTAGTGATGATGCAGGAGCCATAAGCAGAGCAGAGTATCTCTCTAGCAATGTATTGTTTATCCACTTCTTTATTGTTCTGTTGTATGAGTGCATTGATCTTATCTTTAGAGTCAGTGAATGCCTTAGCAATGTCATGCATGTTATATACAGTGTATCTTTCTTCCTGACTAAGGCCATCCACACCATGCAATAATGGGGGTAGTATGTTGTTGACCAAATCAGTGGAGAATTTGGCAGAATGACTTTTGATAGCAGCAATGTCTGCTTTATTCCAGATAGATATAACCGTACCATAAAGGCATGTGACAGTACCTGCTGCACCTGTGACATCAGAACTGTCAACTTCATGTGTTTTACGTTTGTGAGTTAGATTATCAGGAGAGGGCTTCCTCCTAAAGTTGCCTCTATGTTCAGTAGAATGGACCCCAGAAATAGGGTCTTGCGTACAAATCTGAAATGCAGCTAAACTATCAAGCAATAATGTACTATAAAATGCTGATGTGTTAGTATTGTGACACATACCAAACTCTTTCATATTCCAGTAAGTTAGATTAAACAAAACAGGTATATGCATAAACTGTAAGTTATTAATCAAAGAACATGGGAGGGCAGTGGCTGTTAGACCACTACGGGGACCAGGGGTATGCTTTGGACATTCCAAAAGCTGTTTATCAGTGGGTGGTAACACAGAGAGGTACATGGCTGCAGAAGTCATGTGGTGTATAGCACAAAATGTTCGAGCAGAATCTCTGGACAGGGAATTACAGTACAAAGGATCAGTTAAGGCAGTTAAGTTGTACAGACCAGAATGTCTTAATGCAGTTTGTAACAAGGACAGTGAACCATTTGGGGATAATTTAGCACTGGGCCATCCTTGGAGAGTTCCTTTTGAGAGTTTGGCCACAGGGAGAATTTGTCCTCATGATGTGTTTGCCACTCAATTTGAAGGGTAGATTTATCAGGAGCAACAACTGAGGCAGTGAGGTAAGCATCTGAACCTTCCTGGACAGTGATCATACTATCCGGTATATTGATGGATACTCCCTCTGGAGCAGATGCTGGAGAATCAAGGTGTCGTAAGAGGTCTGGTACCGTGCCTTGGATGCAGGGGATAACTCCTGAAAGGAGGAGATAATGGAACAAGATAGCCATCTTGTCAGTGTATCTGAAAAGGAAGATCAAAAATTAGTATGTTAGTACTGTTCCGCCCAATGGGGTGAGGAAAAGTAATTTAAGCTCCTTTATACAGTTTCAGCTGGTTTGCATGTAACCATTTGTCAGTCAGCTTATTGTTGTGGAGGAGTCTAACTTGATAGACTGCCGGAATGAGCTTGTTGACAATGGGGTATGGGCCTTCCCACTTATTGGAGAAGGAGTGGATGGGATGTGCAAATCGAAGTACGATTACCTGATCTCCAACTTGCCAATCCACTTCTTGTGCATGTTTGTCAAACTGTATTTTGGATTGTTGCTGGGCCTTGCCCATGCAGTTGGCAGCATACGAGTGTGTGTGTATGAGGTATTTTCTGAGTTTTTTCACATAGCGGTCCACAGACACGCGGTCTGCAGTGGGCGTGTGCAGGTCAAACAACAGGTATTCAGGTAATCTCATCTGTCTGCCAGTCATCACCGCAAAGGGTGTGAGCTGGGTGATGACTGAGGGTGTACCCCTAATTGCCATAAGGAGTAACGGCAATAGGGAATCCCAAGTTTTGGGATTGTCCTCAATGAATTTGGAAAGCATTTGTTTAATCCATCTGTTGGCTATCTCTACTTGACCTGAGGATTGAGGGTGGTAAGATATGTGGAACTTCTGCTGAACTCCAAGGAGTTCAAGGGATTCTTTCATCAACTCACCTGTAAAACTGGTTCCATTGTCAGAGTCTACCTTGAGAGGTAGACCCCACCTGGATTAAATTTGTTCTACCAGGATTTTTTTTTTTTTGCAAATAACCAAGCTTTATTGAAATTCATCAAACGTAACACATACATCATACAAATACATAATACAGAGGCACCATAAAACAATAAATAAAAAAGGAGAAGTAACAGAGCAAAGCAAAACCCCTAAAACCCCCCCACCCCTGGCAGCTATCCCTATGGCTGACTCACTTATATAATGAATACAAACATAATGTAACCTCGGAAAACAAACAAAATAAGACCCAATTATAAGTAATACAACTAAGTCTTCAAGGAGAGGTAGCATGGAGGAAAGGATTCACCCAAAAAATGTGCCAAACTGGGGTCGATATCCTTCCCATAACTAGAAGCGAGTATTCTAAGCTATAACGCTAATACCCGTACCTATCCTTCAAGCAATGGAATAACTTCCCCAACATTGCAGAAATATTAGTGAAGCATTATAAAGAGAAAGAGCAGATCTTTCTGCATTCAATGCACTCATAAACTCCTCCCACCACTCCCTGCATAAGGAGTCCAATCACCTCTCCAGTGCGCAAGATTATCAATTTATTACTGCTACCATAGCTAAACGACATTTAGTTAATTTACTACGTATTTTATCAAACACACCAAATATACAAGCCTCTGGAGTGAAGAATTGTTCTAGATCGTGAAATTGACCAATCATTTGCTTCACCAAATGCCACAGTCCCACTACCTTAGGGCAGGTCCAAAACTTGTGGTAGCTGGTAGCCAGAGAATCATTACATTCAGTACAATTTGCTGTAAAGCGACTACTCATTCTTGAAAGCTTAGCTGGTGAAAAATATAGATTATGAAGTAACTTAAATTGAACTTCTCTTAATCTATCCTGCTTGACAAATTTATAGATATCGACCCAAGCCTTTTCCCAAATTTCTGCTGATTTACCTAAGGACAGATTTGATTCCCAGTGTATCGGAATTGGTGACACTTTCAAAGAATCTTTGACTATAATATACTTATACATTTTTGATATCACCTTACCCGCTTACGTAAAACCCTTTCAATTCCACAAACATAGGTCCCAAATATTTTGTCCCTGCCTCTTACCAATATATGACTTGGACTTAGCTAAAATTTGACTTAATTTTAAGTAGGATTGACATTTACCTTCCGACTTCTCCGCCAAAGCCTGAAGTGAAAGAAGCCTATTGTTCTGAAAGAGATCTTTGAACCCGCCACTGTTTCCCTTCAATTCCTCGCCTAGATATAGGTTGCTTTCCGATGGTCAAATTCGATTTCCTACTATAGGTTGGGATAAATCATATCGCTGTGAGATTTGAAATTTCATGTAAAACTGTTGCAAGGCTTAATATCCCATCCCAACGGGTATCCTCACCCTCTTTGGAATTTTAGCCCATGGAACATAAAAGTAAAGACTCTAGATCCAGCTTAAAGCCACTGACAAATAAACGATCTAAATAAAGGCCAGGGTATGTTAGGTCCTCGTCCACACGCCCAGGCTCTCATCCTCGCCAGATGGATGTTGAGTAATAAGCATAAAGATCCGGTAATTGGGGCCCTCCAGAGTGGTAATTTGCCGAGTAAGTTTGAGGTAACTTCTTCTAGGGGTCTCCCATTCCATAGGAAAGCCACACATTGTTGAAATAACGGCTTGAAAAAGGACTTTGACAAGTACACTATTAAATTGGATAGAGTATAAAAGTTTGGGCATAACCATCATTTTTATCGTGTTGGCTCTTCCGAAAGTCAGTGGGAGCTTTGACCATCTAACCAAATCTTCCTTAATAGTTTTAACTAAAGTTTAAGATTTAAATCAATTAAGTTCTCTAAATTCTTGGATATTTGAATCCTAAATAAGTTATTGATTTGGTTTGCCAACAAAGTCCCAGGAGAGGCACCAACTTCTATGAAGAAATGGGGACTGAAGCATAGACTGATGTTTTGGCCTTGTTTAAATTGTACCCTGAACACCTACTGAACTTATCAATTAAATCGAGAACTTTAGGAAGAGAAGAAGTGTCCGAGATGTAACAGTAAGTCGCCTGCAAATGCAGATAGTTTAAACTCGTACCACCAATCCTTAGCCCCTTCAACTCTCTATTGGACTTAATGGAACGAATCAACGGTTCAATGTATAAATTAAAAGGTATGGTGATAAAGGGCAGTCTCTGCCGAAAGTACCTAAAGAGGAAAAGGCCTCGGAAATTAAGTTGTTACATTGGATTCTAGCTATTGGGCAAGAATATAGAACGCTAATCATTTGAATAAATCTATCTGGAAGGCCTAGCTTTGACAGGGTAGGAACATGAAAGCCCATTCCACCTTGTCAAAGGCTTTTCTGCATCTAAAGAAACTAATGACGATCCAATGCAGGGTCCATAGACTCAGAAACCAGATAAAACAACTTATGGAAATGATCAGTTGAGGAGCAAACCTCCACAAAACCAGCTTGTCTCGGCTCAACAAAGTCCGCCAAACTCATTTGAATCTGTTGGCCAGAATTTTAGCAAAGACTTTAACGTCCAAGTTTAGCAATGAGATCGGTTCATAGCTACCCACACTTCATCAGTGGCTTGCCTGGTTTTGGCAACAGAATAATCCTGGCCTCAAATGGTGTCTGGTCCCTGATCCCTTGATCACACCAAAAGGAAACTAACTCCTGCAATAAGGGTGCAAGAATATTTTAAATTGCTGATAAAAGAAAGCTGGAACTGGCTCTGGGCCAGGCGCTTTATCTGAACAAAATGAATCAATAACACTTTCTATTTCTTTCCACTAAATGGGGCTATCAATTGAGGGCCAGCATCTCTTGAGAGTTTCGGTAACAAAATGGTTTCTATAAACTCTTGGGTCTCATCTAATACCTGGGTGGAGTGCTGCTGGCTTGTATAGAGCTTTTGGTAAAAAGACTTAAAGATACCTAGAATTTCAGCAGGATCCGTGGTCACTTGCTCTGATTCTGGGTGGTTAAGAGCAGTCACCCACCTTGCCGAAGATTTCTGTTTTAGCTGCCAAGCCAACAGCCTTCCGCCCTACTGCTTGTCCCAGGTATAAAGCCTTAACTCTGGAGGCTAAACTGATGACTTTCTCTCTGCATGTCCAGTATACCCGATTTCTTAGAAAGATTAATTTATTTTCTTGTTCCACCATTGTTTGAGTATCATTTAACTTTTCTAATTCATTTATTTCCTTTAAACATTTGTCTAATAGTGTCCTTGACTTGATCTTCATGGACAGTTGCTAACGGATTAACTCGCCACGCCACACAGACTTAAGAGCCACCCACGTTTGGTCAATAGCATTAATGGAACCCCAATTACTAGCAATAGAGCTTTCTAAGAACAATTTAAAGCTGGCTAATGTATTGGATTCTTTTAAAATACTGTTGTTTAATGACCATGAGTATGACCTATTTGGTAAAAACGGTAGAGAACATGTAATCCTTATAGGTGAATGGTCAGAGATTACACAGGGCAAAATTGCGGCATCTACCACCCAGGACAAACTAAACTGACTGACCAGAAAAAAGTCCAATCTCGAGTGTGATTTATGCACTGCCGAAGAAAATGTATATTCACGGAGGCTAGGTTGAAGATACGCCAGGGTCTATTAGACCTATTGAAGACATAAGCTCCTGCAGGGCCTTCTGAGCTGGAGAGAGGGAAGAGCCTTTGTAATGTGATCTATCTAGATGGTTAACCTGAACTAAATTCCAGTCCCCCCTATGATTATTGGGATGTTCCCAAAAGAGGCCAGGGTCAATCCTAACTGTGTAAAAAAGTCCGGTGAACCTAGGTTAGGCCCATATACTGAACCCAAGACTAGGTTAATCCCTCCAATATTACCCGAAACAAATATAAATCGACCTTGCGGGTCGGGTATTATTTGAGAATGCGTGAATGGAACCCCCGAGCAATTAAAATAGCTACTCCCCGGCTATTAGAGAGAATCCCACTCCAAAAACCTGATTCACCCACTTCTTCTTAAAATGGGCCAATCGGTCAGCAAGAACGTGGGTTTTGTAAAATACTATTGCTTGGTTTTCAAGCGGCAAGGTGATTCAGAATGACAAATTTTTACAATTGTCCTTTCCTCCTTGATATTCCAAGAAATTATATTCAACCTTATCCGCCATCTGTTATACAAACTATAGAATACTTGGGATAGCTGCACCCTCCCCCATACAAATTCCTCAAACAAAAGGAATTTACCTTTTCCGAAATGCTCCACCAGCCCATAAACAAAATAATAACATACCCATAAATAACTTATAACTCACCCTCCTGGCCCGAAGCCAACACCCCGCTCTCAGGTACATGATGCTGCATAGAGACGGGTGTATCTGCCCCTGCCACTACTATTGATATAATTGAATATATAATCATGTCAGACTCTATCTCAGGGCTAGGCTACTAAAAAAAAGAAGGAATTTGACCCCCCTCTTTAGGTCTATGATTACATCACGTAGTAAAACACTAATTGACAAGACTTTCCCCCAAAAAAAGAGAAGTTAGAAATTAGAAATTAAGGGGTATAATGCAACCATTAAACTAATAAAAGCATATATTAGGCCATTAAGGACCTCCAAGCATCCAGCCCCTAGTAAATGAAATTATAGGCCAATCCGTGGCACACCTAACCTTAGTCCCTGTAAAGGGCTCTATCTAGGCCTGCTAAACCGAAGGCCGGCAGAACGTATCTGACAGAACTATTAAGTAAACAAGACAGGGCTGTCCGGCCTGCCTAAAAAACATAACTAGCATTATACCCCTTGGCAGTTCAGATCTAACTTGATCCTTTTAACTAGTTAGGTACCCCAGCCATAAATTACCAATAAAAAAACTATTGTTGTACGTCAAACACTATTAAAACAGGTGTCACAAAAAAGGGAACAAAAGTATTCTTCCAGGCATACGTGCAAACAATGTAACCTACCTCCTCATAAAAATATTAAGCTTAACTTTATATCAACAAGGGCTGATGTAAGACCCACTCCGTAGTCTAACTGTAATCCAAAGAACTGTAATACTTCTAACCAAGGTATATCAATAATGTAGCTGGTAAAGCTCCCTTGCCCATCCTAATAGTGGTTGGGTGTCGCACACATCAGCGGAAGTAACACTTAACCCAACTAGTCGGTTATCTATGGACATTCCCAAGTTACATACTGCCTTGATACCTTCTATCAAAATCAGATTATAAATGTTAATATCAATTCAAAAATCATAGTCACCAAACTTAACAAAACAAAAAGTTACTATACACTGTCCATATAGTCAAACTTATCTCTCATCCCTTGGGAAACAAGTCGGGTAGCAAAGATCTCAGGGAGTCGAGTGCTTCCTCTGCCGAGTTGAACCTCTTCGGGCCTTCCTTGAAGGTAACCTCCAGCCTCGCAGGGTAAAGTAGACGGTGTCGGATCCCTGCCGCCCAGAGCCTTGACGGATTGGCCTGAGCTGGCATGAGCTTGTCTCATCTTCCAGGTTGCTGGACACCAGACCTAGCTTACCTTCCCATTGGAAAACTTCCAGTTTCCTCACTCCATTTAAGATGTATTCCCTGTCCAAGCAATTCAAAAGTTTGAAAATAACTCGCCTAGGTGGCTCCGAAAGTGGAGGTTTGGCCTCTAAGGCTCTATGACCCTCTATAATAATATATTCGCCCATTGGGTGAGGGGCCCACCAATTTCTTAATGAGCTTCTGCAGAAACTGAATAGTATTGGCCCTTCCTCACCTTCCGGAAGGCCCAGTAGGACCAGATTATTACACCTGAAATATGTTTTCCAGGTCATCTAGACGATCTTCAGTTTAACAAGATTTCTTTTTCATCTCACTGTTAGGGCCTGATTTATCCATAGCCTTCCAGAGATGAGATTCTGGCCTCAGCGTCAGTCACCCTTCTTACAGTTGTGTCAAGGCTGGTTTTATCTCTGCTACTTCTCTATAAGTTTGAATAAAGCTTTTTATAGTAGAAAGGTTTGTAGATCTTCTCAGGTTTTAGCTCTTGTTCCTGGAGCAGAGGCAGATGAGCCTTACACGGGCGGCTTAATTCTGGCTCAGATGTCTGCATCTTCCAAAGCGAAAGTTATCACTGTTACCCCAAAGTCCACCTAGATGGACCCCAAGATTTCCAGTACCAATATAGATAACTTTGCAGTGTAAGATATAAGATTTGGGATGCAGTGTAAGTTCCTTGCTGATAGGGAGAGAGAGGCCACAGGCTGTAGGTTTAGCTACTGCATACAGTAGAAAAATCTAGTGCTGGCTTTAAGAATACAAAACGAAAGGTATCCCAAACAGTGCAAACCAGTGCAGATAGGCTTTTACCAATGCCCCAAAGTCTCACTCTCGACATAATTGCACAGAATCGTAATTTGTGCTGGCAGGGAGCAAAAGAAGGGCGCGTTGCTGCCTGATCGCGGGCGGACTTTCACCGATGTTTAAATCAGATCATTAAATGTCCCAGAGCGATAATGCCGAATAGTGCAGGACCTGTTCCTAAAGGGTCTGGCTGGCTTCCCGATGCCTAAAAACTCTGTTAGCCCTTGCGATGACCGAATTTGGAGTGGCAGGGAGCGGAGAACCCTCGAGCTGCTGCCCTCACTCCATGAGCGTCACGTGATCTGGTTCTACCAGGATTTTGGCAGTAGTTTTCACTGTACATGTCTTAGTGGAGAAAGCTTCTACCCACTTAGAGAAGAAGTCAGTTACCACAACAGCATACTTATTATTTCTGCTGGTGTTGGTCAGAGGGCCAATGAAATCAATTTGTATGGCATGCCAAGGGCCAGAATGTCATTTTGGTAAGAGTTTGGCATTTCGTTTTGTAGGGATGGGGTTGTTTTGCACGCAAATAAGACAGTTGTCTATGTATTGTTTAACATCATTGGTGATACCAGGTCACCAGGCAGTGGTCTTGAGTCGTTGGAGGGTATTTTCTGCTCCCTGGTGTCCACCAGTAGGGGTGTCATGCACTTGGTGCAAAAATTCAGATCTTAAATGTCTGGGGACCACCCACAACTTGGTTGTGGAGTCATCTGGTTGGAACCAGATGAGCTTGTCATCTGGTGACAAGCGCAACTTACCTTTGTGCATCCGATAGGGGTTATGTGTGGGAAGTTTCTCTTCAGTACCTTTGTCATGGAATCTGAACACCTCTTTAAGTTCAGTGTCAAGATGCTGGGCTACAGAGAGGTCCAAGGGGAAAAGTTTAGGTTTCTTCCTGAGTGCTGCAATGTGGACAGCTGCATTAGCCTCTGGATGGTCCATCATCAGATGTCCCCAGGCCCTTCCTTAACAAGGGTGTCTGCTGTGTCATTGAAGGCATGATAGGGGTCATGTAGAGTTGCTTGACTTTGTGTACATTGAGTTTGTGTAAAAATTTTGGTGCCAGTGAATGTATGTATATTATCAATTCCTTGTACTTCACTGGGCTGCCATCAGAGGAGAGGGACGTTTCTTCTGCCAGAAGGAAGAAATTTTGTAAAGAGAACAACAAACCCAGTTAGAGTCTGTAAAGATGATGGTATCCTCGGTTCCATGCTGGATGAACTCGAGGGCACAGGCCATCACTGCCATCTCTGCATATTGTGATGATGCTACACTACAGCATTTAGATATTTTGACAGTGTTCCCATAAGGGTAGATCACTAGAATGCCCATCCCTGCAATTTGTTCTCCCTGATAGTAGGATGCTGAACCATCACTAAAAACATGGCACAAAGAAGTGTTGTTGAGTATCTGGGGCGTGGCAGGGAGGAAAGGACCTGGATCTGGAAGATCAGGTGACTGTAGTGTACAGTCATGGGGTTCTCCCTGGAAAAGGAGGCCATGAGCTAACATAGATGGAACTTTAGTCAGTTGTACCTGTATGTCTCTATCCTGGAGAAGAAGTGACCAGTGTGTCAGTCTAGTGTTAGAGACTGATCCATCCTTCACTCTATCTGAGACCAGAAAGGTGGTTGGGGTGTGGTTGGTGTTGATGATCAGTGGTGAGTACCCAATGATATACAGGAAGTGCTTGACAGCCCAGTAGGTGGCCAGAGGTTCCTCTTCAAAGGCCATACTTCTGTTCCACTGGGCTCAAGAGCTGTGAGGCATATGCAATGGGTCTCAAGGTGCCATGCACCTTCTGAGTCAGCACTGCTGACATGGCAATGTCAGAGGTGGTACATTCCAGATGGAATGGTAGTGCTGATTGGGGTTGACCAGAGCTGGGGTGGAGGCCAAGGCCTGTTTCAGTGATGTCACTGCTTGGGTATAGGCCCCAAGTCCAGGGTACATCCTTTTGAGTAACTCATACAAAGGAGCAGCTTCTGAGCAAAAATCACAACTAAATCTCTCGAATAATTCAAGGAGTTGGTCAGTATCTGCACATTCAGTGCATGGAGTTGTGTGAGAGGGTTGGTCAGGTATCTGCACATTCAGTGCATGGAATTGTGTGAGAGGATTGGGTCAGGTCTGCACATTCAGTGCATGGAGTTGTGTGAGGAGGAGTTGGGTCAGGTACTGCACATTCAGTGCATGGAATTGTGTGAGAGGAGTTGTGTCAGGTATCTGCACATTCAGTGCATGGAGCTGTGTGAGAGGAGTTGAGTCAGGTATCTGCACATTCAGTGCATGGAGTTGTGTGAGAGGAGTTGGGTCAGGTAGCTGCACATTCAGTGCATGGAGTTGTGTGAGAGGAGTTGGGTCAGGTATCTGCACATTCAGTGCATGGAGTTGTGTGAGAGGAGTTGGGTCAGGTATCTGCACATTCAGTGCATGGAGTTGTGTGAGAGGAGTTGGGTCAGGTATCTGCACATTCAGTGCATGGAATTGTGTGAGGAGGGTTGGGTCAGGTATCTGCACATTCAGTGCATGGAGTTGTGTGAGGAGGTTGGTCAGGTATCTGCACATTCAGTGCATGGAGTTGTGTGAGAGGATTGGGTCAGGTATCTGCACATTCAGTGCATGGAATTGTGTGAGAGGAGTTTGGTCAGGTATCTGCACATTCAGTGCATGGAGTTGTGTGAGAGGAGTTGGGTCAGGTATCTGCACATTCAGTGCATGGAGTTGTGTGAGAGGAGTTGGGTCAGGTATCTGCACATTCAGTGCATGGATTGTGTGAGAGGAGTTGGGTCAGGTATCTGCACATTCAGTGCATGGAGATGTGTGAGAGGAGTTGGGTCAGGTATCTGCACATTCAGTGCATGGAGTTGTGTGAGGAGGTTGGTCAGGTATCTGCACATTCAGTGCATGGAGCTGTGTGAGAGGAGTTGGGTCAGGTATCTGCACATTCAGTGCATGGAGTTGTGTGAGAGGAGTTGGGTCAGGTATCTGCACATTCAGTGCATGGAATTGTGTGAGAGGAGTTGGGTCAGGTAGCTGCACATTCAGTGCATGGAATTGTGTGAGAGGAGTTGGGTCAGGTATCTGCACATTCAGTGCATGGAGTTGTGTGAGAGGAGTTGGTCAGGTATCTGCACATTCAGTGCATGGAGTTGTGTGAGAGGAGTTGGGTCAGGTATCTGCACATTCAGTGCATGGAGTTGTGTGAGAGGAGTTGGGTCAGGTATCTGCACATTCAGTGCATGGATTGTGTGAGAGGAGTTGTGTCAGGTATCTGCACATTCAGTGCATGGAGCTGTGTGAGAGGAGTTCAGTCAGGTATCTGCACATTCAGTGCATGGAATTGTGTGAGAGGAGTTGGGTCAGGTATCTGCACATTCAGTGCATGGAGTTGTGTGAGAGGAGTTGGGTCAGGTATCTGCACATTCAGTGCATGGAGTTGTGTGAGAGGTTGGGTCAGGTATCTGCACATTCAGTGCATGGAGTTGTGTGAGAGGAGTTGGGTCAGGTATCTGCACATTCAGTGCATGGAGTTGTGTGAGAGGAGTTGGGTCAGGTATCTGCACATTCAGTGCATGGAGATTGTGTGAGAGGAGTTGGGTCAGGTATCTGCACATTCAGTGCATGGAGTGTGTGAGAGGAGTTGGGTCAGGTATCTGCACATTCAGTGCATGGAGTTGTGTGAGAGGAGTTGGGTCAGGTATCTGCACATTCAGTGCATGGAATTGTGTGAGAGGAGTTGGGTCAGGTATCTGCACATTCAGTGCATGGTGTGTGGGAGAGGAGTTGGGTCAGGTATCTGCACATTCAGTGCATGGAATTGTGTGAGAGGAGTTGGGTCAGGTATCTGCACATTCAGTGCATGGAATTGTGTGAGAGGAGTTGTGTCAGGTATCTGCACATTCAGTGCATGGAGTTGTGTGAGAGGAGTTGTGTCAGGTATCTGCACATTCAGTGCATGGAGTTGTGTGAGAGGAGTTCAGTCAGGTATCTGCACATTCAGTGCATGGAGTTGTGTGAGAGGAGATGGGTCAGGTAGCTGCACATTCAGTGCATGGAGTTGTGTGAGAGGAGTTGGGTCAGGTATCTGCACATTCAGTGCATGGAGTTGTGTGAGAGGAGTTGGGTCAGGTATCTGCACATTCAGTGCATGGAGTTGTGTGAGAGGAGTTGGTCAGGTATCTGCACATTCAGTGCATGGAGTTGTGTGAGAGGAGTTGGGTCAGGTATCTGCACATTCAGTGCATGGAGTTGTGTGAGAGGAGTTGGGTCAGGTATCTGCACATTCAGTGCATGGAATTGTGTGAGAGGAGTTGGGTCAGGTATCTGCACATTCAGTGCATGGAATTGTGTGAGAGGAGTTGGGTCAGGTATCTGCACATTCAGTGCATGGAGTTGTGTGAGAGGAGTTGTGGTCAGGTATCTGCACATTCAGTGCATGGAGTTGTGTGAGAGGAGTTAGGTCAGGTATCTGCATTCAGTGCATGGAGTGTGTGAGAGGAGTTGGGTCAGGTATCTGCACATTCAGTGCATGGAGTTGTGTGAGAGGAGTTGGGTCAGGTATCTGCACATTCAGTGCATGGAGTTGTGTGAGAGGAGTTGGGTCAGGTATCTGCACATTCAGTGCATGGAGTTGTGTGAGAGGAGTTGTGTCAGGTATCTGCACATTCAGTGCATGGAATTGTGTGAGAGGAGTTGGGTCAGGTATCTGCACATTCAGTGCATGGAGTTGTGTGAGAGGAGTTGGGTCAGGTATCTGCACATTCAGTGCATGGAGTTGTGAGAGGGGTATGTGGGGAGGAGTTGGGTCAGAGTATCTGCACATTCAGTGCATGGATTGTGTGAGGAGGAGTTGGGTCAGGTATCTGCACATTCAGTGCATGGAGTTGTGTGAGAGGAGTTGGGTCAGGTATCTGCACATTCAGTGCATGGAATTGTGTGAGAGGAGTTGGGTCAGGTATCTGCACATTCAGTGCATGGAGTTGTGTGAGAGGAGTTGGGTCAGGTATCTGCACATTCAGTGCATGGAGTTGTGTGAGAGGAGTTGGGTCAGGTATCTGCACATTCAGTGCATGGAATTGTGTGAGAGGAGTTGGGTCAGGTATCTGCACATTCAGTGCATGGAGTTGTGTGAGAGGAGTTGGGTCAGGTATCTGCACATTCAGTGCATGGAGTTGTGTGAGAGGAGTTGGGTCAGGTAGCTGCACATTCAGTGCATGGAGTTGTGTGAGAGGAGTTGGGTCAGGTATCTGCACATTCAGTGCATGGGTTGTGTGGGAGGAGTTGGGTCAGGTATCTGCACATTCAGTGCATGGAGTTGTGTGAGAGGAGTTGGGTCAGGTATCTGCACATTCAGTGCATGGGTTGTGTGAGAGAGTTGGTCAGGTATCTGCACATTCAGTGCATGGAGTTGTGTGAGGAGGTTGGGTCAGGTATCTGCACATTCAGTGCATGGAGTTGTGTGAGAGGAGTTGGGTCAGGTTCTGCTGCACATTCAGTGCATGGAGTTGTGTGAGGAGGAGTTGGGTCAGGATAGCTGCACATTCAGTGCATGGATTGTGTGAGAGGATTAGGTCAGGTATCTGCACATTCAGTGCATGGAGTTGTGTGAGAGGAGTTGGGTCAGGTATCTGCACATTCAGTGCATGGAGTTGTGTGAGAGGAAGCAGGTCAGGTATCTGCACATTCAGTGCATGGAGTTGTGTGAGAGGAGTTGGGTCAGGTATCTGCACATTCAGTGCATGGAGTTGTGTGAGAGGAGTTGGGTCAGGTAGCTGCACATTCAGTGCATGTGTGGAATTGTGTGTGAGGAGGGTGGTCAGGTATCTGCACATTCAGTGCATGGAGTTGTGTGAGAGGAGTTGGGTCAGGTAGCTGCACATTCAGTGCATGGATTGTGTGAGAGGAGTTGGGTCAGGTATCTGCACATTCAGTGCATGGAGTTGTGTGAGAGGAGTTGGGTCAGGTATCTGCACATTCAGTGCATGGAGTTGTGTGAGAGGAGTTGGGTCAGGTATCTGCACATTCAGTGCATGGAATTGTGTGAGGAGTTGGGTCAGGTATCTGCACATTCAGTGCATGGAGTTGTGTGAGAGGAGTTGGTCAGGTATCTGCACATTCAGTGCATGGAATTGTGTGAGAGAGTTGGGTCAGGTATCTGCACATTCAGTGCATGGAGTTGTGTGAGAGGAGTTGGTCAGGTATCTGCACATTCAGTGCATGGAGTTGTGTGAGAGGAGTTGGGTCAAGTATCTGCACATTCAGTGCATGGAGTTGTGAGTTGGGTCAGGTACTGCACATTCAGTGCATGGAATTGTGTGAGAGGAGTTGGGTCAGGTAGCTGCACATTCAGTGCATGGAATGTGTGAGAGGAGTTGGGTCAGGTATCTGCACATTCAGTGCATGGAGTTGTGTGAGAGGAGTTGGGTCAGGTATCTGCACATTCAGTGCATGGAGTTGTGTGAGAGGTTGGGTCAGGTAGCTGCACATTCAGTGCATGGAGTTGTGTGAGAGGAGTTGGGTCAGGTATCTGCACATTCAGTGCATGGAGTTGTGTGAGAGGAGTTGGGTCGAGTATCACATTCAGTGCATGGAGTTGTGTGAGAGGAGTTGGGTCAGGTATCTGCACATTCAGTGCATGGAATTGTGTGAGAGGAGTTGGGTCAGGTAGCTGCACATTCAGTGCATGGAGTTGTGTGAGAGGAGTTTGGTCAGGTATCTGCACATTCAGTGCATGGAGTTGTGTGAGAGGAAGCAGGTCAGGTAGCTGCACATTCAGTGCATGGAATTGTGTGAGAGAAGTTGGTCAGGTATCTGCACATTCAGTGCATGGAGTTGTGTGAGAGAGTTGGGTCAGGTATCTGCACATTCAGTGCATGGAATTGTGTGAGAGGGTTGGGTCAGGTATCTGCACATTCAGTGCATGGAGTTGTGTGAGAGGAGTTGGGTCAGGTATCTGCACATTCAGTGCATGGAGTTGTGTGAGAGGAAGCAGGTCAGGTATCTGCACATTCAGTGCATGGAATTGTGTGAGAGGAGTTGGGTCAGGTATCTGCACATTCAGTGCATGGAATTGTGTGAGAGGAGTTGGGTCAGGTATCTGCACATTCAGTGCATGGAGTTGTGTGAGAGGAGGTAGGGTCAGGTAGCTGCACATTCAGTGCATGGAATTGTGTGAGGAGGAGTTGGGTCAGGTATCTGCACATTCAGTGCATGGAGTTGTGTGAGAGGAGTTGGGTCAGGTATCTGCACATTCAGTGCATGGAATTGTGTGAGAGGTTGGGTCAGGTATCTGCACATTCAGTGCATGGAGTTGTGTGAGAGGAGTTGGGTCAGATTATCTGCACATTCAGTGCATGGATTGTGTGAGAGGATTGTGTCAGGTATCTGCACATTCAGTGCATGGGTTGTGTGGAGGAGTTGGGTCAGGTATCTGCACATTCAGTGCATGGAGTGTGTGAGAGGAGTTGGGTCAGGTATCTGCACATTCAGTGCATGGAGTTGTGTGAGAGGAGTTGGGTCAGGTATCTGCACATTCAGTGCATGGAGTTGTGTGAGAGGAGTTGGGTCAGGTATCTGCACATTCAGTGCATGGAATTGTGTGAGAGGAGTTGGGTCAGGTAGCTGCACATTCAGTGCGTGGAATTGTGTGAGAGGAGTTGGGTCAGGTATCTGCACATTCAGTGCATGGAGTTGTGTGAGAGGAAGCAGGTAAGGTAACTGCACATTCAGTGCATGGAATTGTGTGAGAGGAGTTGGTCAGGTATCTGCACATTCAGTGCATGGAGTTGTGTGAGAGGAGTTGTGTCAGGTATCTGCACATTCAGTGCATGGAATTGTGTGAGAGGAGTTGTGTCAGGTATCTGCACATTCAGTGCATGGAATTGTGTGAGAGGAGTTGGTCAGGTATCTGCACATTCAGTGCATGGAATTGTGTGAGAGAGTTGGGTCAGGTAGCTGCACATTCAGTGCATGGAATTGTGTGAGAGGAGTTGGGTCAGGTATCTGCACATTCAGTGCATGGAGTTGTGTGAGAGGAGTTGGGTCAGGTATCTGCACATTCAGTGCATGGAGCTGTGTGAGAGGAGTTGGGTCAGGTATCTGCACATTCAGTGCATGGAGCTGTGTGAGAGGAGTTGAGTCAGGTATCTGCACATTCAGTGCATGGAGTTGTGTGAGAGGAGTTGGGTCAGGTAGCTGCACATTCAGTGCATGGAGTTGTGTGAGAGGCTGGGTCAGGTATCTGCACATTCAGTGCATGGAGTTGTGTGAGAGGAGTTGGGTCAGGTATCTGCACATTCAGTGCATGGAGTTGTGTGAGAGGAGTTGGGTCAGGTATCTGCACATTCAGTTCATGGAATTTTGTGAGAGGAGTTGGGTCAGGTAGCAGCACATTCAGTGCATGGAGTTGTGTGATAGGAGTTTGGTCAGGTATTTGCACATTCAGTGCATGGAGTTGTGTGAGAGGAAGCAGGTAAGGTAACTGCACATTCGGAGCTTGGGATTGTGTGAGAGGATTTGGGTCAGGTATCTGCACATTCAGTGCATGGAGTTGTGTGAGAGAGTTGTGTCAGGTATCTGCACATTCAGTGCATGGAATTGTGTGAGAGGAGTTGTGTCAGGTATCTGCACATTCAGTGCATGGAGTTGTGTGAGAGGAGTTCAGTCAGGTATCTGCACATTCAGTGCATGGAATTGTGTGAGGAGTTGGGTCAGGTATCTGCACATTCAGTGCATGGAGTTGTGTGAGAGGAGTTGGGTCAGGTATCTGCACATTCAGTGCATGGAGTTGTGTGAGAGGAGTTGGGTCAGGTATCTGCACATTCAGTGCATGGAATTGTGTGAGAGGAGTTGGGTCAGGTAGCTGCACATTCAGTGCATGGATTGTGTGAGGAGGAGTTGGGTCAGGTATCTGCACATTCAGTGCATGGAATTGTGTGAGGAGAGAGGGTCAGGTATCTGCACATTCAGTGCATGGAATTGTGTGAGAGGAGTTGGTCAGGTATCTGCACATTCAGTGCATGGGTTGTGTGAGAGAGTTGTGTCAGGTATCTGCACATTCCAGTGCATGGAATTGTGTGAGAGGGTTGGGTCAGGTATCTGCACATTCAGTGCATGGAGTTGTGTGAGAGGGTTGTGGTCAGGTATCTGCACATTCAGTGCATGGAATTGTGTGAGAGGAGTTGGGTCAGGTATCTGCACATTCAGTGCATGGAATTGTGTGAGAGGAGTTGGGTCAGGTAGCTGCACATTCAGTGCATGGTGTGTGTGAGAGGAGTTGGGTCAGGTATCTGCACATTCAGTGCATGGAGTGTGTGAGAGGAGTTGGTCAGGTATCTGCACATTCAGTGCATGGAGATTGTGTGAGGAGATGGGTCAGGTACTGCACATTCAGTGCATGGAGCTTGTGTGAGAGGAGTTGGGTCAGGTATCTGCACATTCAGTGCATGGAGCTGTGTGAGAGGTTGGGTCAGGTATCTGCACATTCAGTGCATGGAGTTGTGTGAGAGGAGTTGGGTCAGGTATCTGCACATTCAGTGCATGGAGTTGTGTGAGAGGAGTTGAGTCAGGTATCTGCACATTCAGTGCATGGAGTTGTGTGAGAGGAGTTAGGTCAGGTATCTGCACATTCAGTGCATGGAATTGTGTGAGAGGAGTTGGGTCAGGTATCTGCACATTCAGTGCATGGAATTGTGTGAGAGGAGTTGGGTCAGGTAGCTGCACATTCAGTGCATGGAGTTGTGTGAGAGGAGTTGTGTCAGGTATCTGCACATTCAGTGCATGGAGCTGTGTGAGAGGAGTTCAGTCAGGTATCTGCACATTCAGTGCATGGAGTTGTGTGAGAGGAGATGGGTCAGGTAACTGCACATTCAATGCATGGAGCTGTGTGAGAGTTGGGTCAGGTAGCTGCACATTCAGTGCATGGAGTTGTGTGAGAGGAGTTGGGTCAGGTATCTGCACATTCAGTGCATGGAGTTGTGTGAGAGGAGTTGGGTCAGGTATCTGCACATTCAGTGCATGGAGTTGTGTGAGAGGAGTTGGGTCAGGTATCTGCACATTCAGTGCATGGAGCTGTGTGAGAGGAGTTGGGTCAGGTATCTGCACATTCAGTGCATGGAGTTGTGTGAGAGGAGTTGGGTCAGGTATCTGCACATTCAGTGCATGGAGTTGTGTGAGAGGAGTTGGGTCAGGTATCTGCACATTCAGTGCATGGAGTTGTGTGAGAGGAGTTGGGTCAGGTATCTGCACATTCAGTGCATGGAGTTGTGTGAGAGGAGTTGGGTCAGGTATCTGCACATTCAGTGCATGGAGTTGTGTGAGAGGAGTTGGGTCAGGTAGCTGCACATTCAGTGCATGGAATTGTGTGAGAGGGTTGGGTCAGGTATCTGCACATTCAGTGCATGGAATTGTGTGAGGAGGTTGGGTCAGGTATCTGCACATTCAGTGCATGGAGTTGTGTGAGAGGAGTTGGGTCAGGTATCTGCACATTCAGTGCATGGAGTTGTGTGAGAGGAGTTGGGTCAGGTATCTGCACATTCAGTGCATGGAATTGTGTGAGAGGGTTGGGTCAGGTATCTGCACATTCAGTGCATGGAGTTGTGTGAGGAGTTGGGTCAGATATCTGCACATTCAGTGCATGGAGTTGTGTGAGAGGAGTTAGGTCAGGTATCTGCACATTCAGTGCATGGATTGTGTGAGGAGGTTGGGTCAGGTATCTGCACATTCAGTGCATGGAGTTGTGTGAGAGGAGTTGGGTCAGGTATCTGCACATTCAGTGCATGGAGTTGTGTGAGAGGAGTTGGGTCAGGTATCTGCACATTCAGTGCATGGAGTTGTGTGAGGAAGCAGGTCAGGTAGCTGCACATTCAGTGCATGGAATTGTGTGAGAGGAGTTGATTCAGGTATCTGCACATTCAGTGCATGGAGTTGTGTGGGAAGGGTTGGGTCAGGTTTATGCTCATTCAGTGCATGGAGTTGTGTGAGAGGAGTTGTGTCAGATAGCTGCACATTCAGTGCATGGATTTGTGTGAGAGGAGTTGGGTCAAGTATCTGCACATTCAGTGCATGGAGTTTGTGAGAGGAGTTGGGTCAGTATCTGCACATTCAGTGCATGGAGTTGTGTGAGAGGAGGTTGGTCAGGTAGCTGCACATTCAGTGCATGGTTGTGTGAGAGGGTTGGTCAGGTATCTGCACATTCAGTGCATGGAATTGTGTGAGAGGAGTTGGTCAGGTATCTGCACATTCAGTGCATGGAATTGTGTGAGGGGAGTTGGGTCAGGTAGCTGCACATTCAGTGCATGGAGTTGTGTGAGAGGAGTTGGGTCAGGTATCTGCACATTCAGTGCATGGAGTTGTGTGAGAGGAGTTGGGTCAGGTATCTGCACATTCAGTGCATGGAGTTGTGTGAGAAGGAGTTGGGTCAGGTATCTGCAATTCAGTGCATGGAGTTGTGTGAGAGAGTTGAGTCAGGTATCTGCACATTCAGTGCATGGAGTTGTGTGAGAGGAGTTGGGTCAGGTATCTGCACATTCAGTGCATGGAATTGTGTGAGAGGAGTTGGGTCAGGTATCTGCACATTCAGTGCATGGAGTTGTGTGAGAGGAGTTGGGTCAGGTATCTGCACATTCAGTGCATGGAGTTGTGTGAGAGGAGTTGGGTCAGGTATCTGCACATTCAGTGCATGGAATTGTGTGAGAGGTTGGGTCAGGAGCTGCACATTCAGTGCATGGAGTTGTGTGAGGAGTTGGTCAGGTATCTGCACATTCAGTGCATGGAGTTGTGTGAGAGGAAGCAGGTAAGGTAACTGCACATTCAGTGCATGGAATTGTGTGAGAGGATTTCGGTCAGGTATCTGCACATTCAGTGCATGGAGTTGTGTGAGAGGAGTTGGGTCAGGTTTCTGCACATTCAGTGCATGGAATTGTGTGAGAGGAGTTGGGTCAGGTATCTGCACATTCAGTGCATGGAGTGTGTGAGAGGAGTTGGGTCAGGTATCTGCACATTCAGTGCATGGAATTGTGTGAGAGGAGTTGGGTCAGGTATCTGCACATTCAGTGCATGGAGTGTGTGAGAGGAGTTGGGTCAGGTATCTGCACATTCAGTGCATGGAGTTGTGTGAGAGGAGTTGGGTCAGGTATCTGCACATTCAGTGCATGGAATTGTGTGAGAGGTTGGTCAGGTAGCTGCACATTCAGTGCATGGAGTTGTGTGAGAGGAGTTGGGTCAGGTAGCTGCACATTCAGTGCATGGAGTTGTGTGAGAGGAAGCAGGTCAGGTAGCTGCACATTCAGTGCATGGAATTGTGTGAGAGTGTTGGTCAGGTATCTGCACATTCAGTGCATGGGTTGTGTGAGGAGTTGGGTCAGGTATCTGCACATTCAGTGCATGGAATTGTGTGAGAGAGTTGGTCAGGTATCTGCACATTCAGTGCATGGAGTTGTGTGAGAGGAGTTGGGTCAGGTATCTGCACATTCAGTGCATGGAGCTGTGTGAGAGGAGTTGGGTCAGGTATCTGCACATTCAGTGCATGGAATTGTGTGAGAGGAGTTGGGTCAGGTAGCTGCACATTCAGTGCATGGATTGTGTGAGAGGAGTTGGGTCAGGTATCTGCACATTCAGTGCATGGAGTTGTGTGAGAGGAGTTAGGTCAGGTATCTACATTCAGTGCATGGAGTTGTGAGAGGAGTTGGGTCAGGTACTGCACATTCAGTGCATGGAGTTGTGTGAGAGGAGTTGTGTCAGGTATCTGCACATTCAGTGCATGGAGTTGTGTGAGAGGAGTTGGGTCAGGTATCTGCACATTCAGTGCATGGAGTTGTGTGAGAGGAGTTGGGTCAGGTATCTGCACATTCAGTGCATGGAGTTGTGTGAGAGGAGTTAGGTCAGGTATCTGCACATTCAGTGCATGGTGTGTGAGAGGAGTTGGGTCAGGTAGCTGCACATTCAGTGCATGGAATTGTGTGAGAGGAGTTAGGTCAGGTAGCTGCACATTCAGTGCATGGAATTGTGTGAGGGAGTTGGGTCAGGTATCTGCACATTCAGTGCATGGAGTTGTGTGAGAGGAGTTGGGTCAGGTATCTGCACATTCAGTGCATGGAGTTGTGTGAGAGGAGTGGTCAGGTATCTGCACATTCAGTGCATGGAGTTGTGTGAGAGGAGATTGGGTCAGGTATCTGCACATTCAGTGCATGGAGTTGTGTGAGAGGAGTTGGGTCAGGTATCTGCACATTCAATGCATGGAGCTGTGTGAGAGGAGTTGGGTCAGGTATCTGCACATTCAGTGCATGGAGTTGTGTGAGAGGAGTTGGGTCAGGTATCTGCACATTCAGTGCATGGAGTTGTGTGAGAGGAGTTGTGTCAGGTATCTGCACATTCAGTGCATGGAGTTGTGTGAGAGGAGTTGGGTCAGGTATCTGCACATTCAGTGCATGGAGTTGTGTGAGAGGAGTTGGGTCAGGTATCTGCACATTCAGTGCATGGAGTTGTGTGAGAGGAGTTGGGTCAGGTATCTGCACATTCAGTGCATGGAGTTGTGTGAGAGGAGTTGGGTCAGGTAGCTGCACATTCAGTGCATGGAGTTGTGTGAGAGGAGTTGGGTCAGGTATCTGCACATTCAGTGCATGGAGTTGTGTGAGAGGAGTTGGGTCAGGTAGCTGCACATTCAGTGCATGGAGTTGTGTGAGAGGAGTTGGGTCAGGTATCTGCACATTCAGTGCATGGAATTGTGTGAGGGGAGTTGGGTCAGGTATCTGCACATTCAGTGCATGGAGTTGTGTGAGAGGAGTTGGGTCAGGTATCTGCACATTCAGTGCATGGAGTGTGTGAGAGAGGTTGGGTCAGGTATCTGCACATTCAGTGCATGGAGTGTGTGGGAGGAGTTGGGTCAGGTATCTGCACATTCAGTGCATGGAGTTGTGTGAGAGGAGTTGGGTCAGGTATCTGCACATTCAGTGCATGGAGTTGTGTGAGAGGAAGCAGGTCAGGTAGCTGCACATTCAGTGCATGGAGTTGTGTGAGAGGAGTTGGGTCAGGTATCTGCACATTCAGTGCATGGAGTTGTGTGAGAGGAGTTGGGTCAGGTATCTGCACATTCAGTGCATGGAATTGTGTGAGAGGAGTTGGGTCAGGTATCTGCACATTCAGTGCATGGAGTTGGAGAGAGAGGTCAGGTATCTGCACATTCAGTGCATGGATGTGTGAGGAGGTTGGGTCAGGTATCTGCACATTCAGTGCATGGAGTTGTGTGAGAGAGGGTTGGGTCAGGTATCTGCATTCAGTGCATGGAGTTGTGTGAGGAGGAGTTGGGTCAGGTAGCTGCACATTCAGTGCATGGGTTGTGTGAGAGGAGTTGGGTCAGGTATCTGCACATTCAGTGCATGGAGTTGTGTGAGAGGAGTTGGGTCAGGTATCTGCACATTCAGTGCATGGAGTTGTGTGAGAGGAAGCAGGTCAGGTATCTGCACATTCAGTGCATGGAGTTGTGTGAGAGGTTGGGTCAGGTATCTGCACATTCAGTGCCTGGAATTGTGTGAGAGGAGTTGGGTCAGGTAGCTGCACATTCAGTGCATGGAGTTGTGTGAGAGGAGTTGGGTCAGGTAGCTGCACATTCAGTGCATGGAGTTGTGTGAGAGGAATTGGGTCAGGTATCTGCACATTCAGTGCATGGAATTGTGTGAGAGGAGTTGGGTCAGGTAGCTGCACATTCAGTGCATGGAGTTGTGTGAGAGGAGTTGGGTCAGGTAGCTGCACATTCAGTGCATGGAGTTGTGTGAGAGGAGTTGGGTCAGGTATCTGCACATTCAGTGCATGGAGTTGTGTGAGAGGAGTTGGTCAGGTATCTGCACATTCAGTGCATGGAATTGTGTGAGAGGAGTTGGGTCAGGTATCTGCACATTCAGTGCATGGAGTTGTGTGAGAGGAAGCAGGTCAGGTAGCTGCACATTCAGTGCATGGAATTGTGTGAGAGGAGTTGGTCAGGTATCTGCACATTCAGTGCATGGAGTTGTGTGAGAGGAGTTGGGTCAGGTATCTGCACATTCAGTGCATGGAATTGTGTGAGAGGAGTTGGGTCAGGTATCTGCACATTCAGTGCATGGAGTTGTGTGAGAGGAGTTGGGTCAGGTATCTGCACATTCAGTGCATGGAATTGTGTGAGAGGAGTTGGTCAGGTAGCTGCACATTCAGTGCATGATGTGTGTGAGGAGTTGGTCAGGTACTGCACATTCAGTGCATGGAGTTGTGTGAGAGGAGTTGGGTCAGGTATCTGCACATTCAGTGCATGGAGTTGTGTGAGAGGAGTGGTCAGGTATCTGCACATTCAGTGCATGGAGTTGTGTGAGAGGAGTTGGGTCAGGTATCTGCACATTCAGTGCATGGAGTTGTGTGAGAGGAGTTGGGTCAGGTATCTGCACATTCAGTGCATGGAGTTGTGTGAGAGGAGTTGGGTCAGGTAGCTGCACATTCAGTGCATGGAATTGTGTGAGAGGAGTTGGGTCAGGTAGCTGCACATTCAGTGCATGGGTTGTGTGAGGAGTTGGGTCAGGTATCTGCACATTCAGTGCATGGAGTTGTGTAGGAGAAGTAGGTCAGGTAGCTGCACATTCAGTGCATAGGTTGTGTTAGAGGAGTTGGTCAGGTATCTGCACATTCAGTGCATGGAGTTGTGTGAGAGGAGTTGTGTCAGGTATCTGCACATTCAGTGCATGGATTGTGTGAGAGGAGTTGGGTCAGGTATCTGCACATTCAGTGCATGGAGTGTGTGAGAGGAGTTGGGTCAGGTATCTGCACATTCAGTGCATGGAGTTGTGTGAGAGGAGTTGGGTCAGGTATCTGCACATTCAGTGCATGGAGTTGTGTGTAAGGGGTTGGGTCAGGTATCTGCACATTCAGTGCATGGAGTTGTGTGAGAGGAGTTGGGTCAGGTATCTGCACATTCAGTGCATGGAGTTGTGTGAGAGGAGTTGTGTCAGGTAGCTGCACATTCAGTGCATGGAATTGTGTGAGAGGAGTTGGGTCAGGTATCTGCACATTCAGTGCATGGAGTTGTGTGAGAGGAGTTGGGTCAGGTATCTGCACATTCAGTGCATGGAATTGTGTGAGAGGAGTTGGGTCAGGTATCTGCACATTCAGTGCATGGAGTTGTGTGAGAGGAGTTGGGTCAGGTTTCTGCACATTCAGTGCATGGAATTGTGTGAGAGGAGTTGTGTCAGTATCTGCACATTCAGTGCATGGAGTTGTGTGAGAGGAGTTGTGTCGGTATCTGCACATTCAGTGCATGGCATTGTGAGAGGAGTTGTGTCAGGTATCTGCACATTCAGTGCATGGAGCTGTGTGAGAGGAGTTCGGTCAGGTATCTGCACATTCAGTGCATGGAATTGTGTGAGAGGAGTTGGGTCAGGTATCTGCACATTCAGTGCATGGAGTTGTGTGAGAGGAGTTGGGTCAGGTATCTGCACATTCAGTGCATGGAGTTGTGTGAGAGGAGTTGGGTCAGGTATCTTCACATTCAGTGCATGGAATTGTGTGAGAGGAGTTGTGTCAGGTAGCTGCACATTCAGTGCATGGAGTTGTGTGAGAGGAGTTGTGTCAGGTTTCTGCACATTCAGTGCATTGAATTGTGTGAGAGGAAGCAGGTAAGGTAACTGCACATTCAGTGCATGGAATTGTGTGAGAGGATTTTGGTCAGGTATCTGCACATTCAGTGCATGGAGTTGTGTGAGAGGAGTTGTGTCAGGTTTCTGCACATTCAGTGCATGGATTGTGTGAGAGGAGTTGTGTCAGGTATCTGCACATTCAGTGCATGGAGTTGTGTGAGAAGGTTGTAGTCAGGTATCTGCACATTCAGTGCATGGAGCTGTGTGAGAGGAGTTGTGTCAGGTATCTGCACATTCAGTGCATGGAATTGTGTGAGAGGAGTTGTGTCAGGTAGCTGCACATTCAGTGCATGGATTTGTGTGAGAGGAGTTGTGTCAGGTATCTGCACATTCAGTGCATGGAGCTGTGTGAGAGGAGTTCAGTCAGGTATCTACACATTCAGTGCATGGAGTTGTGTGAGAGGAGATGGGTCAGGTAACTGCACATTCAATGCATGGAGCTGTGTGAGAGGAGTTGTGTCTGGTATCTGCACATTCAATGCATGGAGCTGTGTGAGAGGAGTTGGGTCAGGTATCTGCACATTCAGTGCATGGAGTTGTGTGAGAGGAGTTGTGTCAGGTATCTGCACATTCAGTGCATGGAGTTGTGTGAGAGGAGTTATGTCAGGTATCTGCACATTCAGTGCATGGAACTGTGTGAGAGGAGTTCAGTCAGGTATCTGCACATTCAGTGTATGGAGCTGTGTGAGAGGTGTTCAGTCAGGTATCTGCACATTCAGTGCATGGAATTGTGTAAGAGGAGTTTGGTCAGGTATCTGCATATTCAGTGCTTGGAGTTGTGTGATAGGAGTTGGGTCAGGTATCTGCACATTCAGTGCATGGAGTTGTGTGTGATTAGTTGGGTCAGGTATCTTCACATTCAGTGCATGGAGTTGTGTGAGAGGAGTTGGGCCAGATAGCTGCACATTCAGTGCATGGAGTTTTGTGAGAGGAGTTGTGTCATGTATCTGCACATTCAGTTCATGGAGTTGTGTAAGAGGAGTTGGGCCAGATAGCTGCACATTCAGTGCATGGAGTTGTGTTAGAGGAGTTGGGTCAGGTATCTGCTCATTTAGTGCCTGGAATTGTGTGAGGGGAGTTGGGTCAGGTATCTGTACATTCAGTGCCTCGTGTTGTTTGAGAGGAGTTGGGTCAAGTATCTGCACATTCAGTGCATGGAGTTGTGTGAGAGGAGTTGGGTCTGGTATCTGCACATTCAGTGCATGGAATTGTGTGGGAGGGGTTGGGTTAGGTATCTGCACATTCAGTGCATGGAGTTGTGTGAAAGGAGTTGGGTCAGATATCTGCACATTCAGTGCATGGAGTTGTGTGAGAGGAAGCAGGTCAGGTAGCTGCACATTCAGTGTATGGAATTGTGTGAGTGGTGTTGGGTCAGGTATCTGCACATTCAGTGCATGGAGTTGTGTGGGAGGAGTTGGGTCAGGTATCTGCACATTCAGTGCATGGAGTTGTGTGAGGTTGGGTCAGGTATCTGAACATTCAGTGCATGGAGTTGTGTGAGAGGAAGCAGGTCAGGTAGCTGCACATTCAGTGCATGGAATTGTGTGAGAGGAGTTGATTCAGGTATCTGCACATTCAGTGCATGGAGTTGTGTGGGAAGGGTTGGGTCAGGTTCTGCACATTCAGTGCATGGAGTTGTGTGAGAGGAGTTGGGTCAGGTATCAGCACATTCAGTGCATGGAGTTGTGTGAGAGGAAGCAGGTCAGGTTTCTGCACATTCAGTGCTTGGAGTTGTGTGAGAGGAAGCAGGTCAGATATTTGCACATTCAGTACATGGAATTGTGTGACAGGAGTTGGGTCAGGTATCTGCACATTCATTGCATGGAGTTGTGTGAGAGTAGTTGGGTCAGGTATCTGCACATTCAGTACTTGGAGTTGTTTGAGAGGAGTTGGGTCAGGTAGCTGCACATTCAGTGCATGGAGTTGTGTGAGAGGAGTTGGGTCAGGTAGCTGCACTTTCAGTGCATGGAGTTGTGTGAGAGGAATTGGGTCAGGTATCTGCACATTCAGTGCATGGAGTTGTGTGAGAGGAGTTGGGCTGGTAGCTGCACATTAAGTGAATGGAGTTGTGTGAGAGGAGTTGGGTCAGATAGCTGCACATTCAGTGCATGGAGTTGTGTGAGGGGAGTTGGGTCAGGTATCTGCACATTCAGTGCATGGAGTTGTGTGATAGTAGTTGGGTCAGGTATCTGCACATTCAGTGCATGGAGTTGTGTGAGAGGAGTTGTGTCAGGTATCTGCACATTCAGTGCGTGGAGCTGTGTGAGAGGAAGCAGGTCTGGTAGCTGCACTTTCATTGCATGGAACTGTGTGAGAGGAGTTGTGTCAGGTGTCTGCACATTCAGTGCATGGAGTTGTGTGAGAGAAGTTGTGTCAGGTATCTGCACATTCAGTGCATGGAGCTGTGTGAGAGGAGTTGTGTCAGGTAGCTGCAGATTCAGTGCATGGAATTGTGTGAGAGGAGTTGTGTCAGGTATCTGCACATTCAGTGCATGGAGTTGTGTGAGAGGAGTTGGGTCAGGTATCTGCACATTCAATGCATGGAGCTATGTGATAGGAAGCAGGTAAGGTAACTGCACATTCAGTGCATGGAATTGTGTGAGAGGAGTTGGGTCAGGTATCTGCACATTCAGTGCATGGAATTGTGTGGGAGGAGTTGGGTCAGGTATCTGCACATTCAGAGCATGGATTTGTGTGAGAGGAGTTGGGTCAGGTAGCTGCACATTCAGTGCATGGAATTGTGTGAGAGGAGTTGTG
Organism: Neoceratodus forsteri; assembly: GCA_016271365.2. NCBI lineage: Eukaryota > Metazoa > Chordata > Ceratodontiformes > Ceratodontidae > Neoceratodus > Neoceratodus forsteri. Next base: position 1,345,250,214 of record CM057454.1, read on the forward strand.
TCAGTTATCTGCACATTCAGTGCATGGAATTGTGTGAGAATAGTTGGGTCAGGTTTCTGCACATTCAGTGCATGGAGTTGTGTGAGAGGAAGCAGGTCAGGCAGTTGCATTTGCATTGCTTTGAGTTGTTGTTGCATGAGGCAAGGAGCTGTGATGGAGTCAGTGTGAATGCTGCAACCAAAAGGCTGAGATTAAAGACTACACTGAGTTAAGCACGGATTGAAGAGTTTGAGCAAGGACCAGAGGAGAGCCACTGAAACAGCAGTGAGGGACTGAATTTGCAATTGGAGGAGTCGCTGGATTAGAAAGGAATGACAGAGGAGGTAGGTTGATCCCCTAGACTGCCTTAATGTAGAAGGAAAGGCATGCCAGAAACCACTGGGAATGCAGAGGTTAAGGTACCTCAGTTACAGAAGGGGATAATGGAAAAAAAACAAAATGTTACTGTCAACAAGGCTGTTTTTTTATTATGTTGTTATATTTTTATTTGTTTAACGGGCCGTATTGTTTCGCCCATCTCACTGCTATGATTGTAGTTACTGATGGAGAGCAGGCAGAAAATGGCCACCAGCCTTTGCTGCCACCAGTTTGGAGCTTTACCTTTTGAGCTTTGTATTTTGCAACCCCTATATTATCTCCATTCAGGAGAAAGGAGTCTGAAGGACCTGTGAATAGAGACGGACAAGGCTGTAGGACTGGTGGGGTACACCCAAGGAGTGAAGAGCACAGGAGGTACTGGCTGCTCCTCTGAGAGCTCTGTTCAATTACTCTTCAGCTACAGCGGTGGTCCCAGACGGCTGGAGAAGGGAAAATGTAGTCCTGCTCCATAAGAGTGTCAACAGTGAAGAGGGTGTCAACAACATGTAGGTCACTCTGAATTCAATAGTGGGGAACTAATAGAGTCACTTCTAAAAGAAAGACTGGTAGATTACCTTGAAGGGAGATCAGGTCAAACAAACCTGATAGATTTCTTTGTTTGACTAGAGAAATTAATTTGGGGGAGCGTTGGATGTGGTCTACTTAGACTTCAGCAAGGCCTTCGACAGTGCCACAGAGCAGGCTCACAAAAACAAACTGGAAAGCTTGGGGTTGGAACCCAAGTGGTACACTGGATACAAAATTGACTGACGGATAGGAAACAGAGGGTGGTGATAAGTGATACTCACTTGGGGGAAGGAAAAGTGACCAGCAGGGTACCTTAGAGTTCAATTCTGGGGCCAGTTCTCTTTAATGTATTTATAAGTGATACTGAAGAAGAACTGGAAGGGCAGGTGTACCTCTTTGCAGATGACACCAACATCTGCAATAGGGTGGGCTGGATACTCTGGAGGGAGGGAGGGAAATGAACAGAGACATGAAAAATGTTGAGGAATGGTCAAGGGTCTGGCTGCTGGATTTCAATTCAAAAATGTGCAAAATCATGCACCTCGTGTGCAGAAACCCAAAGGCAGAGTATAGAAAGGATAGAGGTATAGGAAAGGGCCCAAGCCATAATCATAACTATTGGAGTCACGTGATGCACTTTAGGGAGTGACTGGATCTTGCCATAGCTCAACGGCAGTCTCTATTTAAAATCACTTTTTCCTCCTGTCCATCTAGGAATTTCAGGTGTTCTGCTAATCTTTTTGATCTCTGTAAGTCTACTGTTTTTGCCAGAGTTAATGTTTGGTTCCAGGACACCTGCAGCATGGAAACTGATCCAACTGCATCACAGTTGCTTAAAGAAACATACAGTAGAAACATAGACTCTGTTGGCAGATGAGGACCTGATGGCATACTTGGTCTGCCTTATTTTCCCTACCTATAGCGTTGCTGCAGACCCTACTCAGTCTCCAGTCCCCCCCACACACACTGCTAAGACCCCTCTATGTCTATCCCATGTGTTCTTGAACCCTGTCACCGTTTCTGCCCCCACCACTCCTCTGGTAAGCTGTTCCATGTGTCCACCACTATCTCCATGAAGAAGTACTTCCTCACATTTCCTCTGAGCCTCCCCCTTCTAACTTCATAGCATGACCCCTTGTCCTTGACCATCTTTTTCTGTGGAAATGCTTCCCTCCTGTACCTTGTTTTTTTTTATTAAATGTTTATTGTGAAGTGAAAAGGATTATACATAAGGACCACCAATGTAAGGGTAAGGAAAAAAACCTAGCCCGGATTAACTTCATGGTGCTACAACTCTAAACATGGTCCAAAACAACGGTTTACTCATAGGCGCTTCAACAGGCGCTAGTGCCATTTATCCCTACAATGATGGCGCTTAATGCGGTTAGCCGGCATTGTAGCCACAAGGATGTCAGCTACCCCCAAACCTCCTTGTGAGGCTCCAGCCCCCACACCCCAGATCTCTAGGATTCTAACTCTGTCAGTGTTGGACCTGGGGGGGGCAAACACACATTGAGGCAGTCCTGATCGGCACACAGTCCACCACAGCGACAGGTGGATTTTGCCCTGTTCTTGTAGCTGTGGTGGTCTTCACTGTGCTGGAGTTGCTGTGGGAATGGTATACCCAAAACAAAACGACATGTCTCTACGTAGTAAAGGTACAGTGTCTAATAAGATTTACATAAAATTGTCGATTATAACCGAACTATTCACAACAATAGCGAATAGATTCATTTAAAACAAATAGTAGGTATACTTGAAACAATAAGGTTTGCTCAAAAACAGATATAATGGAAACTACATATCAATAAACTATAATACGTAGATAATTCATCTTAACAGCTGGGGAGCACTTGTAACGTAGGAGGGGGAAACAAGTAATGACCTATCACTATAGCGATGGTTTGGCTGCTCAAAAAGGGGGAAGGGGGGTTCTACCATGCACTAATCACTCCCCATACGGCTTACAGGAGGAAAGCTGGGAATTAGGTAGTGGCCGTGTGGGATGGAGCAGTAGTTGGAGGACACAAAAGGGGCCCAGACTTTGTCATACAACACCAACTGTCCATTGATTGTATAGAGGACCCATGCAAAACATGCTATTTTCCCCAGTTCCAACAGACATTCCGGGGGGGGGTCATTCTCAAATGTCTGAGTATAACTCTTTTAGCTGTGACCAGGGCACACATAAGCCAGTCTTTAATTGGTGATGATATAAGTGAGTGCTCACCCTCCAACTGGAAAAGACTTAACATGACTAATGTATGATTTAGGATAATATCTGTATCTGCTACCACTCTACAGATCTTCTGGACTTTGGTCCAGAAGGATCAAAGTGAGGGGCAGGACCAGAGAATATGGGAGATATCACCAGATGAGGTAAAGCACTTCCAACAATTATCTTCGGGCAGCAGGCCCCACTTTACTTAGTTTGGAAGGGGTTCTATGCCATCTGTGTAATCTTTTAAACTGGGCGAAATGACTGTGTGTATCTCTAAGGGCTGATTTTAAATTTTTCAAGCAAGTCCCATTCAGCTTGTGTCAAAGCAATCCCCAGTTTGGCCTCCCACTTTCTGTGCAGCTTCTCCAGTGCTGTTGGATATGTGAGGCAAAGAAACCTGTAGACTGGACTTGTGTTTGGGGGTGCCTTCCACTGGTGCCAACAGCTTCTCAAACTCACTGATGTCTCCACAGTGGAAGCTGTGACCAAGAAATGAGGTGAGTGAGGAGTGGAGCTGGAGATATTGCCAATGTCTATGCCTCTCCAGTGTGAGCTCCATTTGAAGCTGCCCAAAGGATTTTAGGTAACCCGTCAAGTCATCTATCAGGTGGGACAGAAGTGTGATACCTTTAGAAGACCATGCAGTCCAACTGACCAGTGAGCCACAGATGGTGAGAAGAGGGTTCTTCCAAAGGAATAGATTTTGAGATGTTTTGGGGTTCCATTTCATAAGTTTGGCTACTTTTTTCTGGACCTGCATGTATGCCCTATACTAGGGTCTGTGCACAAATGCTTAGGTATGCCACTTGCCACCATACATTATTTTACTGCGGAGGTCCCCTTAAAATATATTCCTCACAAGAAGCCCATTTAGGTTGTTTTGTGTCCCACCGAGTGGATGACCCTTGTGATAGCTGTAACAATGCATGTGACACATGTTTCAGTGCAAAGTTTGGCAGACCCAGTCCCCCATTAATGAAGGGACTGTACGTTTCCTCTGGCTAATATGGTGAGGGCTGCAGCCCCAGAAGAAGAAGAGCATCTGGGAGTGTAATTGTTGAATCAGATCTGACTTGAGTTTCACTGGAAGGCTGACAACATATATTGGATTTTGGGTGCCACCACCACCTTGAAGGCCTGATCTCTGCCCCTGTGTGAAAGGGGAAGGCAGTTCTAACTGGCTAGGTCTTGAGATAGGGCACTGAGTAATGGAGGGAGGTTGAGATGGCCTAGGGAGTTGATGTGCTATGGGAAATTAATGCCAAGGTATTGCAGGTGCCCCTTCTGCAACCTGGGGACCCCATGGGTAAGCAGAAATATTGCTAGTTTGGAGTTAGAGCAGTAGTATTAGGGGCTTGGCTACAATAACCTTGAATTCTGAAAGGTTACCAAACTGTTGTAGAAGGGCTAAAACTGCAGAGACAGATTCTTCTGACTGAGTGAGTGTCAGGAGAATATCATCGGTATATGCCAGTGCTTTATGCTCTTCTCCCATTGCTATGCCCTAGACATGTGGGTGCTTTCGAATGGCTTGTAGCAGCGGTTCCAGAGCCAGAATAAATAGATGGGGGGCAAATGGACAGTGCTGTCAATTTCCTCATCCATGTAAGAAAGGGAACAAAACTACTGAATTGTTGAGCACTGATGCGGCTGCTCCATTACAGAGGGTGCGAACACTGTTAAGGAGTTTCTCCCCAAAACCAAAAGTCTGCAAGACATGAAAGAGAGACAGCCATTTCACTCTATTGAATGCCTTTTCGGCATTAAAATAAAGGAGTACCGACAATGGTTGTAGGTGGGATGCTTGCCATATGAGGTTGACCAGTCTTCTAGTATTGTCAGTGCCTCGTTGCGGTGGGACAAAGCCTACTTGGTCTCTATTTATAAGATCAGGATTAACTTGCTGTAGTCAGGCTGCTATCATTTTGGCATACGCTTTACAGTCGACGGGAATTAACAAAATAGGTCTGTAGCTCCCTCTGTGGAGTGAATCCTTACCTGATTTGGGAAGGGGAGATATCACAGCTGTACTCATTGAGGCTGGCAGCTACTCAATTTGAGTGGCTTTGATAAGAGTATGCATCGGGGGAGGAGGGCAATATTTCATACTTGAAGCATTGTAAGAATTCAGTCAGAAGCTCTTTGGAAGCCTGGGTCTTACCAGAAGGCATCGAGTTGATGCCCTCCTCCAGTTCTTTAAGAGAAAAGGGCTAGCCTAATTTTTCCCAAAGGTCTGGGGAAATTTTTGGCAGGTCAAGTGGTGTGATAAGGAGGAACATTCCTCTTGGCTAGAGTTTGTTTTGTGCCAATACAGGGTCTCATAAAACTCTTTGAAGACCACGTTGATAGATTCCTGCCAATGCTGTACCATCACAGATGCATCTGTGATCCCCAGGATGCACAATCTCTCCTGCCATTTCCAGAGCTGATAAGCTAACAGTCTGCTGGGATGCTTTCCTGACTCTCAAAAGGTTTACTGACATTGAAAGAGGGTGAATCTGGCCTTTTGGTGTAACTGGAGATCAATTCTGTATCTTGTTCCCACAATCCTGGCCAATAATTTAGAGAGAGGGTTGGGATCCTGTCCGTATTTCAGCTCCAGATCCCGAAGATTGGTAAATTGTTCTTCTAAGTCTTGAGCGCTCCAGTTTTTGGCCTGGGATACATAACTTACACACTGACCCCTGATGAAAGCGTTGAGGGCTTCCCATCACGTGGTGGCGGAAGTGCCATTGGGGTGATTGGCCCGTAGGAAAATAGAAATCTCTCACTGTAGCAATGTGCAGAATGTGGGATCACATAAAAGAGAGGTACTGAGTGCCAGGGATTGTTTGTAGGCATGTCCAGGGTGTCAAGAAACCTGGTAAAGGACACTGTGATGTGGTCTGAAATAACAGTTGTGCAAACTGAGGCTCATAAAATATCTGGAACCCATGCTTGTTCTATGAAGCATAAGTCAATGCAGGAATAGGAGTGGTGAACATTGGAAAAGGAAGAGTAATCCCACGCTTGGGGGTGTACTGTACATCAGATGTAATAATTACCAAAAAAGCTGAAGCACACACAAATCCCAATAATGGAACGGACCCAGAGCTAAAGCTAAAGAAAATTATTTATTACAGCAAAAAAGAACAGCCACTTGACGCGTTTCGGACAGCAAGTCCTTTATCAAAAGTTAAAAGGCTGACCACAAACACCAGCTTATAAAGTACTATCAATTAATTACATCACAATAATATCTAACAATTTATTGGTTGTGAAATGAACACCATCACCACTAAAATCACAGAAGCATACATTTAAAGAAATAGAGACATATGGCAAAAACATTCACTCTATATTAAATAAATACTGAAATTAAAATAAAAACATTATCTACACTCCAGATAGGGTCTCAGTTCTAAATGTGTGTTAATTCCAGGAGCTTTATAGGCATTAAGTATAAAATCCATTCATTTCCTTCCTCAAAATTTTGTTAGCGATAATTACCCCCCCTCGAATCATAAAGGACTTTTCAATACCCAAATACTTAAATTCATGCAAAATAAGTGCTGTCTTGTTTTTAAACATATGCATAGCAGTGGCATAACTTAAATCATTTTCTCAATTGCATGGACATGCTCCATAATTCTGATCTTAAAACATCGTTCAGTCTTGCCAACATAATATGCACCACAGTTACCAGCGCTAAATAAATGACCCCTGTGTTTTACAAGAAATTAGCTGCCTAATGTCATATTCTTTTTCAGGTTTACTTTCTAATCAAAATTTTTTCAAGTTTAATACATACATGCAGGCACAAGAATTTTTACATGGACAACATCCAGTGTAATTACCCAACCAACTGCTGGGGTGAACCACTGTATCTATAAAATGACTCTTAACTAAAGAGTCCTTTAAAGTTGGAGCTCGTCGATAAGTTATTATAGGTGGTTCTTTACATACCTCTCATAAACCCACTTCAGTCCTGAGCACATGCCAATGTTGTTTAATAATATTCACTATTGCATGGCTCTGATTATTATAAGTAGTAACATAATGAAACCTCTGATTTGTACCTGTCATGCTCTCTTCTTTATCTTTTAGCAAAGTTGCTCTATCCATGCTAGCTGCTGCCCCATAGCCTTTATCAATAACATTCTTAGAATATCCCCTATTCTCCAAACGTTTTTTCAATGAGTCTGCTGCAACCTCAAAATCATCTTGTGTACTGCAATTGCGTTTTAAACGTAAAAATTTACCTTTTGGGATGTTATCTATGACATGTTTTGGATGACAACTAGTTGCAGAAAGTAAAGTATTACCATCAGTAGGTTTTCTAAAAAGATTAGTTGTAACACATCCTTGAGAATTTTGAACTATCTGTAAATCTAAATAATTAACAGATACCTCACTCACAGAGTATGAAAATTTCAAATGTTGAGTAGTACTATGAAGAAACGTTACAAATTCTGCTAACATCCTTTTTGTACCTAACCAAATTAATAAAATGTCATCAATAAAGCATTTCCATAACCTGATATTATAAAAAAATGGATTAATATCCTTATTCAAAACAATATCATTTTCCCATACTCCCACATATAAACTAGCCACCGATGATGCTCAAGTAGCCCCCATCGCAGTACCTTTCACCTATCTGAAAATCTCTTTATCAAAAGTGAACACATTCTTAGTTAAAACATGTTCAAGAAGTTTTAAAATAAAAATAATCTCTAAATCAGATCGACTTTCAGAACGATTCAAAAAATGGGCTGCAGCATCCATAGCCCCATCATGGGGAATATTGGTATAAAGAGATTCTATGTCCAAAGTAACTAGAAGGCAATCATTTTCTAAATTACAACCATCTAACAATTTTAAAATGTCTTTTGTGTCTCTCACATAAGATGGTATTCTGTAAAGACTTAAGTGCTCTGTGAAACAGATTTTGAGACTTTGTTTGCGAATCCACCCAGGACACCCTTCTTTAATGTGACTATAAATGAACGTCAAGCACTTAAGTCTTTACAGAATGATCCTACAATAATTATTAAGCCTGCAGATAAAAGGTGGCTGTGTTGTGTTATGGAACATTAATGCGTATAAACAAGAAGCTCAGACAACTGAGTGATGTGACTTTTATGAAAACTGCGATTTGATCCAGTGTGGAGTACAAAACTAGTATAGATGAAACAATTGAGGAAGCCTTTCAACAGGGTATTATCACTGGTCCAGTTAAAAAATTCTTAAAAGTAGACAACCCTGTTAGACCAACCTTTTATATGCTGCCTAAGGTATATAAAGACAGTAAGCATCCACCAGGACACCCTATAGTCAGTGGATTGAAAAGCCTAACTGAACCTTTGTCTCAATATGTGGATTCTGCTCTCAGTGACTTTGTGAAAAGAATACCATCTTATGTGAGAGACACAAAAGACATTTTAAAATTGTTAGATGGTTGTAATTTAGAAAATGATTGCCTTCTAGTTACTTTGGACATAGAATCTCTTTATACCAGTATTCCCCATGATAGTTCGAAATTCTCAAGGATGTGTTACAACTAATCTTTTTAGAAAACCTACTGATGGTAATACTTTACTTTCTGCAACTAGTTGTCATCCAAAACATGTCATAGTTAACATCCCAAAAGGTCAATTTTTACGTTTAAAATGCAATTGCAGTACACAAGATGATTTTGAGGTTGCAGCAGACTCATTGAAAAAACGTTTGGAGAATAGGGGATATTCTAAGAATGTTATTGATAAGGCTATGGGGCAGCAGCTAGCATGGATAGAGCAACTTTGCTAAAAGATAAAGAAGAGAGCATGACAAAGGTACAAATCAGAGGTTTCATTATTTACTACTTATAATAATCAGAGCCATGCAATAGTGAATATTATTAAACAACATTGGCATGTGCTCAGGATTGAAGTGGGTTTACGAGAGGTATGTAAAGAACCACCTATAATAACTTATCGACGAGCTCCAACTTTAAAGGACTCTTTAGTTAAGAGTCATTTTATAGATACAGCGGTTCACCCCAGCAGTTGGTTGGATAATTACACTGGATGTTGTCCATGTAAAAATTGTTGTGCCTGCATGTACGTATTAAACTTGAAAAAATTTCAATTAGAAAGTAAACCTGAAAAAGAATATGACATTAGGCAGCTAATTTCTTGTAACACACAGGGGGTCATTTATTTAGCGCTTTGCAACTGTGGTGCATATTATGTTGGCAAGACTGAACGATGTTTTAAGATCAGAATTATGGAGCATGTCCATGCAATTGAGAAAAATGATTTAAGTTATGCCACTGCTATGCATATGTTTAAAAACAAGACAGCACTTATTTTGCATGAATTTAAGTATTTGGGTATTGAAAAGTCCTTTATGATTCGAGGGGAATTATGCTAACAAAATTTTGAGGAAGGAAAATGAATGGATTTTGTGACTTAATGCCTATAAAGCTCCTGGAATTAACACACATTTAGAACTGAGACCCTATCTGGAGTGTAGATAATGTTTTTATTTTAATTTCAGTATTTATTTAATATAGAGTGAATGTTTTTGCCATATGTCTCTATTTCTTTAAATGTATGCTTCTGTGATTTTAGTGGTGATGGTGTTCATTTCACAACCAATAAATTGTTAGATATTATTGTGATGTAATTAATTGATAGTACTTTATAAGCTGGTGTTTGTGGTCAGCCTTTTAACTTTTGATAAAGGACTTGCTGTCTGAAACACGTCAAGTGGCTGTTCTTTTTTGGTGTAATAAATAATTTTCTTTAGCTTTAGCTCTGGGTCCGTTCCATTATTGGGATTTGTGTGTGCTTCAGCTTTTTTGGTAATTGTTTCTGTATTTGCTGAAAGCACCACATTTACCTTGTGCATGGTTCTTTGGCTGTTGTACATCAGATGTCCATGAGCCTGAGATCCTCCACAAGCCCGCTTAGAGCCAGGGCTGCAGGGACCTTGGACATGAGGGACAGTGTTTCTGTCAAGAAGTCATCCATCACAACATTTGCATCTCAGTCTACAATAAGAGAACCTTTGCTGCGTGAAAGCAACGTCTGAGCTTGCTGGTTAAAGAAGTCAGGCTCAGGTGAACTAGGGGCATACACATTACACAAGGTTACTTCCTGGTGATTTAGGGTTTCCTGTACTATAACATATCTGCCTGCAGGGTCACATATGGTATCTATGGTGATAAAGGGGACAGTCTTGTGTATGATGCCACAACCCTGCTTTTGGAGTTGTGGGGACTGCCATATACTTGAGCTACCCAGCTTATTTTGAGCTTGGCGATCTCTGGTGGGGTGACATGCATATCTTGGAGAAAGGCAATATGTGCAGCTTCTTCCGAAGAGAGTCTAGCACTTTCTTCCTTTTAACAGGGGAGTGAATGTCTTTTACTTTGCAGGACATCCATGTTATAGGTCCTGTGGCCATAATAGCAGTTTTGAGAAAGGTGTTGAATGAGACAGAAAGGGGGGAGTAATAGACATTGGGTCCTGCCTCGGACTTGCCAGGAGTACCTGATGCTAAGTATCAGAAGGGGGGGGAGTTAAAGGGAAAAGATTGCACCTGGTATCACTTCACTGTCCTACCTGTACTAATAGTGCTCCCATGGAACCAGGATTCTTCCAGCATAACAACTTCAAATATAACAGGTAGAAAACTAATATACTGTAGGTATTTTGTAAAAAGATAACCACTAACAGACTAACATAAAGAACTATCAAGAACAGGTTCATATTAAGGTTCATACTAAGGTTAAGAGGAGAGCGAGAAGGCCGAGGCCCATAATGCTCCCATACTAATCTAAAGACTAGTAAGCCAATTTATAACCAGCATTAATCAAAGCATCTGGTCGATATTTAAATATATTTTTTGTATCACTAATACTCACATGAAGTGGTAAACTATTCTATGGTCCTATTACTCTGATAGTGAAAAAATATTTCCTATTGGTATAAGAAAAAGATGTTCTAGTCAATTGAAGTGGGTGACCTCTGATGTCATATGGCAGATCTTAAAATTTCAAACCCATTTCACACATCAGATAAGGGTCTTGAGTGATATTGTATAAAAGCATAAGGTCGCCTCTAAGACATCGAGTGGAAAGGGACATCAAATTAAGGCGATCAAGCCTTTCATTATATGAAATATTTTCAAACCCTGCAATTTTCTTTGTAAACATCCTCTGTACACCTTCTAACAACTGACATTCTGATTTCTTATCGGGGTTCCAAAGTTGGGAAACTTATTCCAAATGGGGCCTGACGTATGAGCGATATAATGGTAACAACACATCTGAATGGGGATCAACTAAACAGAGTGGTTGAAGACAAGAACAAACAGAAGCTTCTTTTAGATGGGCTACCAGAGCTAAGTCCATGCAGGGGGAGACCCCTGGGAGGACCTAACTAGTCACCCAGCACGTCTTCCCATATGTAAAGAAATGAGCAGCGAGAGCACCTTGTGCTTCTCGGCCAGTTTGCATATGGACGAGCAGCAGAGGGAACATGTACTTACACAGGGGAAAGTGGATAGAGGGGGAATGGGAGCAACAATAGATGAATGCTGAGGGTTCCACTTAGCTGTGTGTGTGTGTGGGGGGGGGTACCATTTAGGTCAATGTTGAGAAAGGCTCGAGTTTGGCTGTTTATTGCATCTCCAGGGCTGTACAGTGGTTGCCACCAATTCCCTTTTATCTTGTGCAGGGTGCTGCTCTTATTGCTATAGCTCTGAGTATCGACAGAAGTCTGAAGGTCTGTGGGGGGGGCTGTCAGTGTGTCATAAGTGCGAGAAGAGGAACAACTGAACAGAAGGGAAATGCGTCCGGTACTAAGATGGTGTTGTCTGTGGGGGCCCAAACTGCCTGTATTCGGCAGACAGGGGTCACATGGTGGAGACAGGGGGGTAGGGTGGACCATTGGGGGATATTGGAGAAATCAGGAGAGAAGACAGGGGACTGGTAAGCACCATAGTAATTGGTCATAATATCAGGGGGATAACCCAGGTTATGGTCCAGGAAGGCTGGCAGGTATGGTTGTGTCTGCCTGGCTTGGTTATAGTGATGGTTTACTGATTCTGACAAAACAGTCCGACTATATTGGAAAACCAGGCTGCTGCACCCTAACATAATAAGGGGAAAATAGGTATATAGGTGGAAGGCAGCGGGAGCCCTCAAGATGCAGCTGGAGCATAAAAGAGAGGCGGAAAGGGAAAGACAGTGACTGACAAGACCTGATGCTCAACTGTTCAGGGATCTTTTATGTGGGAAGGATCATCACGACAAAGCTTTGCAGACAAAGCAGGTAGCATTGTAGAAGATGGGCTACTGTACATGTGGGATACTGCAGGGATTGCTTGTTCATCTTAAAAATGTATCATGTATCACTGGGCCACAGTGAATTGAAGGATGTTATGGTTATATGCACAAAAAACATACTCTGCAGACTAAAGACTTGGATGAGACGGTTGCCAGTGTACTTGAGGCTCACCTATCCCATCCAGGAAAATAGTGTGTGCAGGTGCACAAGTGTCAGGTCTGAGTCCAGTACTTCAAACAAAGTAGGGCAATGGGGAGGCACAGCCCACCAGAGAAAGGGTATATTTTGTACAGATAGAGGAGCTGGGGGAGACCATTCATTTACAAGGAAAATGATCAATGGGCCCTGCTACATCAAACAAGAAGCTGCGGTGGACCTGTCTATCTAAGCCACGACCTGCCACAGCACCCTCTAGGGAATGGGGCAGACCAGAGACCTGGCAACATGGCCCCTTAAGTAAATGTAAACCAATGGCTGCGGGATCTAAGCATTCAGAGCCAATGGTGGTGAAGCTGAGAGGAAGGGAAGGGAGGCACTGTCTGAGTAGACGTCTGCGAGTGCCTGATATTCCACCCCACCAGAATCCACAGCATTGGCAACGGCAGTTAAGCAGCAAGAGTCTGCATACTTATGTTAAATTAGCACATTAAAAGCCCTGAACCCTGTAAAGCATCTGGCCCAAATAGACTGGGCAGGTCTTACATTACCAGGCTACTATACAAACCAGCAGCATTAGTAACTTAAAGTTCTTAGGTCCAGGGTGTAGGTAAAGATTAAGTTTTTTGAGGATGTCCGTCTCAGCCCCGGTTCTGAGTATTCTCTTGCAGGTCTGAGTCTGCAACTCTGTCAAGCTTAGTTGGAGAGACTGGAAGAGGTGTCTTGGTGGGCATGGTTGATTTTGTTCCCATTTAGGAGCTGGTTCTCTGTATATACTGGCACCCAAATCTCTGGATCCCCTGCTTGTGTCCCAGCAGTACAGAGCTAGTGCCCGCAGTTCCTGCATGTGGTGGTTTTTCCCTCAACAGTCTGCCCGCTTTGCTTTAGACATTTACCAGTCCATACCCAGGGCATCTGTATCAGGGCATCCTGCAGTCTGGCCATGGTGGAACCAGCAGGAGGATAGATTCTGCAGGGTTCTAGAAGTCAAGGCTGTGCTGGAATTTGGCACTGACTGGTGTGGTGCATTCAGCCAGTGCTTATGTACAAATTCTGATGCTTCCGCGGGCAAGTCAAAGGCATGCCAGACTCGGTTCTGAGAGATGGAAAGATGGGCAGGGTAGAACATTTTGTAGGTGATGCCCTGGGATTATAAATTTTTTATAACAGGTGCAATTTCCTTTCTCTTTTAGGCAAGGTCCACAGACTAGTCCACAAATATATGAATAAGTTGTCCTTGCCAAAGTAGGGGTCCCCAGTCTCTAGTCAGTTCCAGGATTCACACTATTTCCAGGTAGCAGAGCAGCTTAGAAACATAGAAACATAGAAACTGATGGCAGATAAGGACCTCTAGGCCTATCTAGTCTGCCCATGTTCCCTGCCTCCTGTAAAAGCAGCAGACCCTTCTTGTTATCTAATGTTACCTCCTCATTAACATTGCTAGGGTTCCCCTATGCTGGTCCCATGCATGCTTGAATCCCCATTGTGTTTGCCCCCACCACCTCCACTGGAAGTCTATTCCATGCATCCACCACCCTTTCTGTGAAGAAATACTTCCTCACACTACCCCTTAGTCTACCCCCTTCCAACCTCATTTCATGCCCCCTTGTTCCTGGATATCTCCTTTTCTGAAAGAAACTTAAAATGATACATGGTGTATGTGGCATTCATTTGATAGACTTTGAATTTAAATTATCGGCTTACACAGATGATATTCTCCTCCACGTTATACATCTGCAAAATTCCACCCCTGAAGTTCTGAATAGAGTTACTTCTTTTGGATGCTTCACTGGCTATAAAGCTAAGTGTTAGCAAGTGTTTTCCCTCTTAACACACAGTTCTCTAAACAACAGATTTTAAACTTGGAACTTCAGTTGTCCCCGTCACAACTCAACTATTTTGGTGTTCATTTATCCCACTTTTTATCAAAGCTGAAAGATCTGAACCTTGATCCAATGCTTACATTGATAACCCAAGATCTTGCCTGATGAAAGTGATTACTCCTTTGGTTATGGGGTCAAATAAACATTATTAAAATGACTATTTTGCCCCAGTTACTTTACCCTGTGCAAATGTTTACTATCCACCTTCATTTAACCTTGTTCTAATCTTTACAATTGACATGATCCATTTTTTTATGGAAGGTGAAAGCACAGTACAGGCTGTATTTTAAGCTTACCCTATCTAAAAAAATGGAATGATTTTCAACTTTACCATTTAGCCTTATATACTATTAAGGTCCTTTTATGAGGGCCTTACCCAAGATCAGTTTTCCTCAGATTATGTCTCACAATGGCTCTGAATTGAAAAAAACTTATGCCAGGCAGTTGGTCTTAATCCTACCTCATTGGTTTATATTCCCCTATCTAAAAGGCCTGCTGCCCTCCCTAGAGTGCTAGTTTTCTGGTTGTTACAGGACCACAATCAATTATGTAATTTCCTTCAGCTTGACCAATCTCTTTTTGAAATCCCATATTTCCAGACTGCTGGTAAACTGCTATGCCACCACACTTGGATGGGATTATCTGAGCTCACCATTTCAGATTTCATGTCAGAAGAGACTATTTCTTCTCTTCAACAGCTTCAACAGACCCATCAAATACCATTATCACCTAGTTTTAAATATATACAACCCTGGTATTGTATTTCTAGTTACATGCCCCCCCCCAGTTAAAAAAACGTGAGCAAAACTATTACCCAGTTAATTATTACGGCAAACTCACCTCGTCACATTTCTGATATTTAATCTGCCCTTCAAATATGGAATTCCAGACTAGGCTATACTGGATGTTCATACTGGGACTCTATTTTAGAACTCTCTTTAGATGAGACAGGCTGGAGTGGGGTATGGAAAAATCTTTATGCCTATGTTAAACAGGAAAGATTATGGCCAAAGCGATTTTATGTCTTGCACAATTTATACTTTAAATCCAGTAAATTATATCGTATGGGCAGGGTATATTCAAATTTATGCTTAAAATGTGGTGAGTCTGAGGGTATCCTTTACCATGATCTTTGACAATGTGGTAAGATACACTTTTAGAAATAGATTCAGAACTTCTTAGATGCTTTCCTGGGCCTTCAAGATGCATTTCCCCCAGAAATGTGCTTATTGGGGCTATAAAATGATAGAATAGGTAGACTCTGGAAGGGATACATCGCCTTAGTCTCCACAGGTGCTAAATTAGTTATTTTGAAACAATGGCTGAAAGTTTCAATGCCAACGTGAAAGGAATGGCATAGAGAAATTCTTAACATTTAAAACACAGGGAAGATGATTGCCAATTTGTTTGGATGCCAATCACTATTTCAAAAACATTGAGATCCTCGTTACGTATTATTAACCACCTTGTAGCCTAGATTTGTTCAATTATGAACCAGGCAATATGTTTGATGTCACCAAGGTATATGGTGTTGGTTTCTTTTTATTCTCCTGATTTTCATTGTGGTACCCTCGAATGAGTATGTCTTCATCATTATATATGGTTTATGAGACAGTGGTTTTTTCAGCACGATACCGCTTTGCCGTCTGGTCTGGAGGGGGGCGTGATATTTGTTATGATGGGAGTGGTTTATTTGTTTTTGTAAGATATGTTTGATGTTTGTTCCTTTTTAGTGTTTTTCTGTCTGTATATATTTTCCAATTAGTTTTTCCTTTATGTATTTTTTCAATGTTGTTGTTCAGTGCTGTTTTTTGTTCCTAGCGTGTGAAAATTAAATCAAGTACATTCAATTAAAAAATCATAACTATTGACTTTAAGGTGACAAGGCAATGGGACATAACAGTAGGGAAAGCCTGTGGGATACTGGAATGCATAGGAAGGGATCTTACAAGCAGAAGGAGGGCAGTGGTGTTGCCACTGTATCGGTCAATGATGAGAAAACACCTGGAGTACTCTGTCCAGTTTTGGACACCACAGCTGAGAAAGAACATAGACAGGGTAGAGGCTACACCAAATGTCTTATGAAGAGAGACTGAGGGATCTAAATACATACACTCGGGAAGAGAGGAAGGAGAGGGGGACCTGATAGAGACCTTAAAACACTTCATGGGGTGAATAAGGTACAGGAGGGGATCACTTTTCAGAAACAAAAGTGTTAAAGAACTCGGGGTATGCAAGGAAGCTGGAAGGGGATGTTTAGTAGGGATGTGAGGAAGTATTGTTTTACTGAGAGGTGGTGGATGTCTTGAACAGCCTTTCAGCAGCGGTGGTGGTGCGAAACAGTGGTGAACTTTAAGCGTGCATGGGATAGGTATAAAGAAAAACTGGTATCATAAGGGGGGCAGAGAATAAGTAAGGTCAGCGATGGTAGAATAAACAAGGAAAACAGGGGCAGATGAGGTCAGACGATGATCCTTTTCTGCTAACAAAGTCTATGTTTCTATGCTAACTCAAATTCTACCATATGAACTACGGTCCAACCCCATTTATCCGAACCACTTTGGGGACACCTGATCAGTTCAGAAAAACGGGAGTTCGGCTAAGCGAGATTGCCTATAATATTGTATATACACGTAGTACAAAAACACCATCACTGGGCAATGATCGAGTCACCGACACACAGACCTGCCTATGCCCTCCATTTCACCATAAGTGTATTCAGTTCAGTAACCGCATGCCTGTGATATTCCTCCAGTTGGTCCGATGACACCAGTGATACTCACTGCTGCTCTTCAAGTTAAGTTTTATGGCTCTTTTAATGCTTCATTTACTCCATCTATTACGGCTCATGTAAGTATGATTTTATTTTTTCTGGGAAGAGTGTCTGAAGGAGGAACTGTACTAACAACAGCACTGGGTGTAGTGTGTTCAGTTCAGTAACTGCATGCCATGATATTCCTCCAGTTGGTTCGATGACACACACACACTCACAGTGACCAGAGTTACAGTCTGAATCAGGCACTGCTAGTACTGAAGGAGAATTCTGTGAAGCAAATTGAAAATACGGCTTTTCACTTCTGTCTCTCTTTTTTTTTTGTGGGGTAAATAAAATAAAAGGGAAACTGCTGTACTGCTGCTTGTCCCCCATTACGCCCATTGAAATTCACAGTGATATTCTCACCTTGTTAAAGCTGTAAAGCTGTTGATTGTTACCATTGTGATTATAGTTAGCTGGGATCAACCTTGTTAGCTACTACTGCTATCACAATGGGAATGATCAACAGCTTTAACAAATGAGAATACCAACATAATTTCAGTGGGAACACTGGGGGACAAGCAGCCAGTTCGTTAGATGGGGAGGTTTGGTTTACGGGGGGGGGTCGGATAAACGAGGTTGGACTGTAAGTTTAAGAGACTCCACAGCATAAAACTGTAGATTTATTGAAAGCCAGTTTCTTGGCTTTCAGTATACAGCCATTTAACAAAGTAAGGTGTGCTAGAATCTGTTAACATTGGTTCCATGTCATAAGGGCGATTGCTGAATGGCAATAGTCCTTATGGCGATACTATCGACGAAATTGAATTTCAGTGATATGCAACTGGCACCTGTGACAGCGCAAAACAAAATAATTTCTTTATGCTGGGGCTGTGTCGCATCCCCCCTTGTGGTGGGCATTGCCCTCCCGCACCCCCCTAACTTAAGATTCTCAACTCCGGGGGTGCATGTTGGGGAAGCATTCAGTAAAAATAAAAAACCCTGTCTCGGACTAGGCACAACTAAAAACACCACCTCCGGTCCTGAACCCTGCAGCCCCACCACCTCAGGCCAGCACCCAACCCACCACGCCATGGCCTAGCTCAAAACAGCACCCGTGGCATCATCCTCACAAATCCTCCACCCATGACTCGCATTCCTCCACCCCTCATGTGTGTATACACGCCGATATCCCATCGCCATGTTGCAAACCCTCCCCATCCAGTCGCCCTCCCTACGCCCTCACCATAGGGGCAGTCACTGCAAGTGGGTCGCTGTTTTGGTAGATGCCCACTTGCGGTTAGCCTCCTTCACAGGATACCATTAAAATTAGTGTTTAGTTAGAATCTGAGGCTTAGGGGCCCAGAATAGTAAGGGTCAGGAAGAGAGTTGTTATCAGATGTAGATGTTCTACTTTTTAGCAAAAAAACTTTTACTGTGCATAATAGCTGGGGTGCCAGAATCTGCATAAACCCCTTCTCATTTCACTGGCTTCTTGCTTAAGATCAGGACTTACTGCTATACTGCAGCTTCTGGTTGTACTTCACCAGGTGACTGGGGATACTTTGAACTGAAGCAGGACATGCTGTGGGTTTAGAACCAGGAAGAAAAATCAAAGGTTGTAGATTATCGAAGAGTGGGGCCAACATGAGATTGGAGTGCCAGTGTGCTTGGGCTGGTCCACTGAGTGTATTAGTGCTGTTTAGTCCAGAGGCTGGAGTGGGTGTTCTCCTCCTTGGGCTTTCTAGCCACATATAGGAATTAGCAGGACATGGGACACCTGAGTTGGTCTCCTGTCACTGCTGATAAAAGAGGCAGGTGGTGAGAGTACCTGTTAACTTTTCCTGTCTCTCCTGTTGTTTGCTAAAACCCTGTAGCAGTGGTGAGAGAATTGCTAGGGGTATTTGCATTTCTGTTTGAAAACTGGACTTGCCCTGGTGACAGCAGAGCCAGATATTAAATCTGGAATCTGCAACTTATATCACATAAATATGGCACACTGATTTTTTTGCACAGTATTTGGAGTCCGCTGATTATTTATTTTCATTTATCACCTATTACTTTTCTAATTTGTTGATGTGGGTAGAAGGGAGGAGTGGGGGTTCAGTGTTTGGTTACTGAATGTTTAGGTCAGTGGTTGGCTGGTAGGTGTGTCTGGATAGTTAACTTATTGTATTAGTACTGTGTGACTGTTCAGGTTTGTGCATTTAGGGCCTAGAGTGAGTGGGGGGTGTTGTTTTCTAAGCCTGTTCAAGAGTTGGATGTTGTTTTGTGAGTGGCTTTTGCAGACAGTGGAATCACGTGTGTAGGGTTGAGGCCCCCAAGGCTTAGTTACTCCCTGTTCTAGCTGCTTGACCTCTGCCCCTTTGATGACCACCCCTGTCAGGGGTGGTTTATAGGTGTTGCAGGGAGGTGAGAATTGTAAGAAAGTGGGATGTAGGCTTTGAGGTTCGGGGGTACTAATGTGGGCACTATAGGGTTTGTAAGGACCAGGAGGTGTCCAGGGGTGAAAAGAGACCTAGGGAGAGGTCAGACATGATAAGTTCCCACACTCAGAGCTCCCACCGGACTGAGTAGGCAGATAGTCATTAGGCTGGCAGCCTCCACCCATCCCATACAGGCAGAGCTTTCTATGCTAGCTTTTTTTTTTTTTTTTTTATTTGTCCTAGGATTACAAATACCTTTGAGCTGAGGCTCTTTTACAAAGGTTCCACGTCATTGGTACAATTGAGACAATCATAAGCAAAAATAACAGTTTATAAAATTAAAAAATTAAAAAAAAAAACACATAGTCTTGTAGATGAAAAAAGAACAATAAGGTGAAACTTTGGGAGGGGAAAGGGAAAGGAGGAGGGTGAAATCAGGGAGACTAAGTGGATGGGAGTGAAGGGGAGGTAGGTTGGAGGGGACAGAGAGAGGAGAGGTGTAAGGTGGATAGAATAGTGGTAGTGCAGCCGGGTGGCATTTGTCATGGGCCAGCAGGGAGGTGAAGATGGGGGGTGTGCTGGCAAAGTGCAGGAGTAGATGTGGATCCAAAGGGCATCTTCAGCTATGGAACCAAAAGACATGTTTAGCCACAACAGTCACAGAGGTTGGAGGCAGTGAGTGTTAGCGAGCAGTCTTAAAAGTGCTGAGCGATAGTGAGGATGAGATGTCACTGGGAAGACCGTTGTACAGCTAGTGGCCCGGTAAGCAAGGATCTTTGGCCTTGTGTTGTGCGGCAATGGGGTTTGCAGAAGCTGAGGTTTCGATCCCTGGTACTGTATGTCGTTGTGGATTCTAGGTTGTATGAGGCACAGACTCCATGGGGGCAGGCCCAGCAAGATTTTCTTAGTAGTAATACAAGTTTGGTGTTTTATTCGATTGACAAGATTCAACCATCCAGTTTGAGAATAGAGGTCACAGGTGTGAGTTAGGCGTTGGGAGACAGTGACAAGTTGACAGGCCTTGTTGAGGGTAGTGGATACGTGTTTGAGTGTGGTGGTTGAAGCAGAGACGTAAATGATAATGCCATAATCGATGATGGATACGATGGAGCTCTGGACAGCGACAGCGAGGGCTGCGGGTGTCAGGTGTTTCCTATGACGGAATAGCAGGCCTAGCCTGGAGTTAGCGGCTTTGATGACATGGTCGATGTGGGCAGTGTAGGAGAGGTGAGGGTCAAGGGTGATCCCAAGGTATTTAAAGTTTTTGACCTGTTCCAGTGTGGCACCTTGTCTGCTGATAACGGAGAGTTGAAAATGCTTATGTTTATTATGGGAGCTGCTGAAGATCATGGCCTTTGTTTTTTTTTTTGATTAAGGATCAGTTTGTGCTTTGTGAGCCAATTCTCAACAGAGGAGAAAACAAGTTGGAGAGTTTCTTGCAATTTCTTCGGGTCCTGGTGTGTGGCAAGGATTACTGCATCATCGGCATACAGGGTGATATGTTCAGTGCAGGAGTCCGGTAGGGTGTTAAGGAGCAGGCTGAAGAGTAGGGGGCCCAGTATTGAACCCTGGGGGACTCCAGAAAGGAAAGGTTTGGAATCAGAATGCACATCTCCAATTTTTACATGCTGGGTGCAGTTTTCAAGATAGCTTTTGAACCAAGAGATTGAATCATTGGAGAGACCAGCATTTTTTAGTTGGCTCAGCAGGAGGGAGTGGTGGACAGCTTGATCAAGAACAAGACTGCAATTATAATGGACTTGATTTCCTCAATGTCACACAGTACTAATACAATAACTTAACTATCCAGAGATCCTCCAATGTCACTGACCATGAGGCACACAGAACACTGAGTAACGCATGTACCCAGGCCGTGCGTTCTGCTAAAGCTGGCTTTTTCAAGGCTCAACTTGAGGCTTCTCACCCTACACCAACTGCATTCTGGAAACCTCTTCACTCCCTACTTGGCACCTCCCAGCACACCATTTCCCCTTGCCCAGATCCCACAAATAATGGCCCCCAAGCCATCACCACCTCCATAAATCACTTTTTCACAACCTGCGCCTTACCACATGGTTAACCTCCATCTCCTCTCTCCCCTACCCATGGGCACCAGCGCATTATCACTCAGTCTGGCTCCTGACCCCATCTCTCCACATTCTACTCCCTCCCACACATGTGCTTGTTCTTCTGTCTCACTGCCCGGTCACACCTTCCCCCCATCTCCCCTTCTGAAGTTCTGTGAGCTCTCAAACCCCTGAACTCCTCCAAACAAAGCCCCGATGGCATTAACCCTATCCTCTTGAAAATATCTGTCACAGCCATAGTCACCCCAGTCACTCACGTCTTCAATCTCTCTCTCTCTCTCTCTCTCTCTCTCTCCACCTGCTCCCTGCCTAAGGCCTAGAAACTAGGTAAAGTTATCTCACTACACAAAGGTGGAGACTCCTCCATCCCTGGTAACTACATGCCTTTCTTTCTTCTCCCTTCCCGCTCCAAAATCTTGGAATCCCTCATCTCTAAATGACTAAATTCCTTCCTCACCTCCAGGAACATCCTGACCCCCATCCAATCTGATTTCTTGAACACCTTAAGGTGGCTCAATGACAAATCACTAAAATATAACACCAAGAAAACGGTCACTATGGTTTTTGGCACAGCTCAAAAACTAGCTAAAATGCCATCTCCCCTCAATTCGTGCCCTTGATGGATTCAAAATCTCAGCCACAGAATCCTACAAATACCTAGGAGTCTGGCTTGACCTGAAACTGGACTGCTCCCTGCACCTTGACTCTATTCACAACAAGCTATGTCCCAAACTTGGTATGCTTTATAGACACAAGGAATGTCTCTCCCCACCCCCATTAGAAGGGAGATAATTATGAAATTTATCCGTCCCACTTTTGATTACGTGGACGTGGTCTATAGCTCAGCACTGCAATCATCCCCAGCTAAGCTCGACCCATTGTTCTGTGTCTTCTGCAGATTTGCCTCCAGCCTCCCACACCGCATCCATCACTGCCTCTTATACCACTCTGTCTCTTTGCTCTCACTTGCTAATTGCCATCTAGCCCATTGTGCTACCTTTATCACTAAGTTCTGGTTTGACACCCTCCCCTCCTACCTTTTCTCCTTACTTGCCCTCATCCCACAGTACTGAGTACTCCCTGTGCTCCCACAACCACCACTTCTTTGCCCTAGCCACACCATGCTCTCCCTCTGGGTCACTAGCCTTCACCTATCGGCTCCCCACACTCTGGAACACACACTGTCCAGCAATGTGCACAGCTTGCCTACTGTGCTATCAATCAAAAAGCAATTCAAGCACCTCCTACCCCCTCCTTGCCAATGTGTTCACTCCCCATAGATGCCACATCTTCCCTACTATGTCAGCCCTTAACCTGCCTCTACTGACCTTTCCCAACTCTTGGTCTTCTTCAGCTTTCCCACCACTGCAGTACTCCCTCAGTCTACTACAGTGTATGCATTGGTGGCAGCTCTTCACTCGTGCCCCCTACTGCATCAGTGTAGCTAGCCTTGTTATGTTAATTCAGGTAGCTCTTGCCCTATAGTAACTCTATGCTAATCATATTCTCCGGCACAAGTGCCTCCCTTTGCTTATTTATTGCAAAGTCCATGTATCTTATGGTTACATTGTATATTGTTGTATGTATGTATGAATGTATAAAGAATCTTTAACTGTATCTGTACCCTCACCCTCTACCCAGGGTCACACCTGGAATTGGGCCTCGGCTCAGTGTGCCTCTCCTGGTTACCAAATGTTTAAATAAATAAATAAATTTGTTTGGCTTGCATAGCAGAGACCTGGCTGGGTGATGATGCTGGTCCAGTTCTGGAGGTGTCAGTCAGGAACAGATCCTCTGTGTTCACTGCCCCTGTAGGGGTCATAGGGGAGTGGCTGTCTGTGTTAGATCTGACCAGAACTTTATTGTGCTCCTAATGAGTTCTGCTTCATTGTTTGAATGCTTGGTCATGAGTGGGGGTCCAGATGCAGGTTGCAGAATCCTTCTTGTGCACCAGCTTCTTGGGCACGAGGGAATTTCTGAAGGAAGCCACGGTCTGCATCACCGAGAGGGCATTGGAGTCACACAGCTAGTTGGTTCTGTCAATGACTGGATCAATGATAAACTCTCACATTTTGGTCAAGACTTCCTCCAGTTGACGGAATCACAGGGCCTTGCAAAAGTTGTTACTTCTGCAATTCATCAACATGGTCACACCTTGCCTCACTGAGACTCCACACTGATCAGCTTGAGATTGATCTGGCTGCTTGGTCAGATGAAAGAATAGGAAAGTTATTATTTCTCTGGAGGTGGTCCACTACTGCCCTTTAAAAGAGTTGCCCCTGCAGGACTCCTGGCAGTAATGAACCTCACAGGTATGATGGCTGCTTGTGAGGCAGGACCAGTAGAGGCAGCAGTGGCTTATAACAGGGTAATCACCTCAGCTCTTGATTTGGGTGCACTGGTACACCAGTTTCTGCAGGAAGTCATGGTCTTCATCACTGAGAGGGTATCAGAGTCAGACAGATGGTTGATTCTGTCAGTGACAGGATCAATAATGAACTCTCGCAGTTTCGTCAAGCCTCCTTCAATCAATGGAATTGCTGGGCCTTGCGCAAGTTGTAACTTCTGCAACCCATCAACATGGTCACACCTTGCTACTAGTATTCTCACTGCGGCTCAAGGTTAATAACCTTGAGATTGATCTGGTTGCTTGGTTGAATGACAGCATGGGAAAGTTATTGTTTCTCTGGTGGTGACCCACTGTCCCTCCTTTGGTATACCTCCTGTACAGTGACACTTCAACAGCGACTTACATCTATACCAACAACAGTGACATGTCACTGTTGCAGTCCGCCTGGGACCCAGAAACACTTTCCCCTGTCCTGCACTCCTTCCCCGAGCCAACTCTGACTCAGAGTTGGAATCTAAAAGTTCGGGAGGTGCAGGGGGCAAAGCCCCCTGTGTGGGTGGTTCAGGGGTCAAAACCACCCAAAGAAGAAACACAGTCTGATCTGTGCTGCTCTCTGCCGACTGCAAGTCACAGTTGACATGGAACCTGGTGCTGTGATGCCGGTCGACGAATTAGTTGTTGAACGGGCATCGTAGTGCCTTGCACTTTAAAGAGATTGCCCCTGCAGGACTCCGGGCAGTGGTGATCCTCTCTGGTCTGATGGCTGCTTGTGAGGCAGGATTGGTAGAGGCAGTGGTGGCTTGTAACAGGGTTATAATCTCAGTTCTTGATTTGGATGCATCAGTACGTATGTGGTCCAGGACTTCTACACCGAGCTCCCTGCAGTTCAGTGCAGAGCTCAGGGAGATGAAGACTGTGGTTTGGAGGTTATAGCACTCTTAGCAGAAGTCCAAGACTGACGAGGAAAAACTGGCTTTGAGAACACATAACGGTGAGTATCAAAGGGTAATCTCCTGTTAGATAGCAAAATTCCTCTCCAGCGGGAATACTACAGAGAAGAAAAGACCAGCTGTGCTCTTTCAGACTGTGGACATGCTAATTCCTCCTTCCTTTCTACACCTGACAGGTACAAAATCATCCAGACGTATTCCCAACACATTCCCAGCTTCACCTTCAGACTTAGAAGAATTCCCAAGTCTTGGAAAGGACTAAAACATTCTTATTTATTCTTCACTAAAAAGCACAACAACCCCCACCCGCCCCCAACAGAACTCAGCTTTTCTCTGACAGAGTGTCTTCCATCAGGTCTCGGATTCCCCCAACTGGGCTGTTGGGACCAAGCAGAGGGGAGCTGGTTGACAACAGCAGCACTCCTGCCTGGGATGAGCTCAGGCTGCTGAGAGTGGAGGAGGTATGTATTGGGCTTATGTTCTGCCAATCCTAAAATTTGGGAGTCCGGTCTGGTGCCGATATATGGTCATAGATATATCCAAACTGGAATGAGTGCAGAGAAGAGCAACAAAACATAACAGGATAGATTGCACACTTTAAACGTATATACACTAGAACACAGGAGACATGGAGCAATCTTAGGTACAGTATCGTTCATGAATCTTACCTTCTTGATCAACTAAATCTGGTTGTAAAGGGCAGAGATGTTATCACCAGAGGCCACCCTCTACAACTCAAGTCAACCAGATTCAAAACAAATAACAGAAAGTACTTTTCTATGACAACAGTGAATTCTTGGAATCATTTGCCAATTACAGTGATCAATGGCAATTCAAAAGTGAATTAAAACAAGCATTTGTCAATGCCGAATGTTGTCGCACTGGCATTAGCAGTAGGAGTGGCGTAGCTAGAGATGCATAGTGCTGTGATTTTGTGAATGTGTCTCAAAAGGTGATTTTGCACAGCGAGCACACCATTGTGCACCATAGCTGCAGAAACACGTTTTGGGCAGGCTGTGAAAAATGGCAGCTGGACTGTTGATAAGGAGATGTACACAAATGCCATTGGTGAAAATGTGGTATGAAAATATTGCAGATTGACGAAGTTACCAGGGTGCGTGGAAACTGCGCAATGCACACTTGCAACACAGTCATTATATGGAGGTTTTGCACCAAATGTTCAACATAGGCATTTTAGGACATCTGCTCATGAATAGTGTCACTGTCATTTCCTCAGAGTGTCCCAAAAACTGATTTCACACAGCGAGCCATGCAGTTCCTGGCGGACGTGTGAAAACACTTTTCAGGCAGCTGCATGTTCATGAAGGTATGGAAAATGCCAGATGATGAACAGCTGGAGTGAAAATATTACAGATTCAGAAAGTCATGACCGTGCGTGCAAACTGTGCAATGCACGCTCATAAAACACTCATTTTATTGACTTTCGTTCTCAAATTTTCAACATAGGCATTTTAGGACATCTGCTAATGAACAGTGTCACTATCATTTTCATCATGTGTGTCGAACACAGACTTTCCACAGCGACCAAGCTATTCTGTTCCGGAACTGTGAAAACAGATTTTGGTCAGGTTGTGAAAATGACAGCTCTACTGTTCATTAGAGGTGCAGAACAATGGCACTGTAGAAAATCTGGAGTGAGAATATTAGAAATTTGCGAACATACGCGTGTGCAAACTGCACAATGTACGCTCATAACATATTCATTTTACTAACATACTAACTTACTAAAATGCCAGCAGAATAGGCCTAATGGTCTTTGCGTCTGCTCGTTTGGTCAGCCCCACCCTGGGAACTGACCTTGTCCCCTCACCTTCTCTGGCTTCTCCTTCCCAGTTCCAGATATTCTCGCTGCATTGGATTTTGCTTCCAGAACCCTTCCTGTACCTGTCCCACCCCTCTTGAACCCCTCCACCATCTCTGCCTCCACCAGCCCCTAGGCAGCACATTCCATGCTCCACCACCCTCTCAGTGAAGTAGCACCTCCTCCTTTCCCCTGAATCTTCCCCCTCCAGCTTCCACCCATGCCCTCTAGTGGCCCCTCCTCCTTCCTTGAAGCACCCTGACTTTTCCTCCCCTATTTACCCCCTTCATGTACCTGAAGACCTCTATCATGTCCCCACGGTCCCTTCTCTCTTCCAATGTGTACATATTTAGCTCTTCGAGCCTCTCCTCATAGGTCCTGTCCCCCAAGCCCCAAATAATTTTGGTAGCCCTCCTCTGGACCCTCTCCAGGAGTTTAATGTCCCTCTTTAAGTGTGGCCTCCAAAACTGCACGCAGTACTCACGGTGCGGCCTCACCAAGCAGTTATACAGAGGGAGTATCACTTCCCTCCTTCTGGAGGTGATCCCCCTAGCGATGCATCCCAGCATCCTGTTGACCTGGGCTGCTGCCCTCCTACAAGTCTCCGATTTATTCATCTTGACATCCACCACCACCCCCAGGTCCCTCTCAGCTGAGACTTGTAGCATTTGCCCCCCCAGGGTGTACACTTGGCCCAGGTTTCTGGCCCCCAGGTGCAGTACCTTGTATTTCTCTGCATTGAACCTCAGCTTCCACTTTCTAGACCATCTTTCCAGAGCCTCCAGGTCTCCCTGTAGGGCCACCCTCCCCTCCTCCCCATCCACCACCGCCCCCAGTTTTGAGTCATCTGCAAACAGACTCATCTCACTCCTGATACCTGTCCTTATGTCAGAGGGTAGGCGTTGAACAAGAGGGGCCCAAGGACTGATCCCTGTGGGACTCCACTAATGACCCTCCTTGGGGATGAGACTATCCCGCCAACTCGACCCTCTGGGTCTGGTCCTGGAGCCAATTGCTTATCCATCTGATCATCTGGTTCCCCACCCCATTTCTCCCAGCTTATCCAACAGGCCCACGTGAGGAACAGAGTCAAATGCCTTGCTTAAGTCTAGAAAGAGGGCGTCCACTGGTCTGCCAGGTCCAAGGCACTCATCACCCAGTCATAGAACTCCACAAGGTTTGTCTGACACGATTTCCCCGGGACGAATCCATGCTGTCTATCGTCCAGGCACCCTGACTTTTCCAGGTCCCCAGCCTCTCCTTGACAATGCCCTCTATCACCTTGCCCACCACCGATGTCAGGCTTACAGGCCTCTAGTTCCCTGCCAGCTCCCTTGATCCCCCCTTGTGGATAACCCACCTTGTCCTCAGGGAGATGGTTAAAAGCTCCGCCGGGGTTTTGCCAGGACATCCGCAAGTTCCTTCAGCACTCTGGGATGTAATTTATCCGGCCCCGTTGCTTTCTCCATCTTAAGGGACCTGAGGGCTTCCTTCACTCTCTCTGCTGTGATTTCCATTTCTGCTACCTCTTCTCCTTGCGTAGCCTTCCCTCCTCCTGCCAGTGATGCCTCCCCCTCTCCCCTGACCCGCCGATCGGTAAGGGTCCCCCCTTCCTTGGTATCACTGTCTCCTCCCATGTATGATGCAGCACCCCCATTTTCCTTGGTGAAAACTGAGGTGAAGTACTCATTTAGTACCTCAGCCTGCTCCCCCGGGTCTTGTGCCCATCTCTCCCCTGTTTTAATCCTGTTAATCTGCCCCTTCACCCTTCGTTTTTCCCCAATGTATCTAAAGAACCCCTTGTTCCCTCTCCTAATTTCCCTGGCCAGGTTCTGCTCCTTCCTTGCCTTAGCCACCCTCACCAACCTAGTGGCCCTTCTAGCCATCAGCTCATACTCCTCTCGATCCCTTTCACTCCTTTTTTATGGAGCATAGTCACCAAATTTTCAACACAGGCATTTTAGGACCTCTGCTCATAAACAGTGTCACTGTTATTTTCGTAATGAGTCCCGAACACTGATTTCGCACAGTGAACACGCTATTGTGCGCTGAAAGTATGAAAACATATTTCGGCAAAGGATGTGAAAAATGACAGCTGCACAGTTCACAAGAAGGTGTAGTAAAATGCCAAATTTGAGAATCTGGCGTGAAAATATTGTGAATGCGCTAACTTACAATCATGTGTTGCGCAGTTGCTATGCACCTCATAAAACAGTCATTTTATGGAGCAATGTCACCGAATTTTCAACACAGGCATTTTAGGACCTCTGGTCATGAACACTATCACTGCCATTTTTGCAGTGTGTCCCAAACACTGATTTCTTACAGCAATTATGCTATTCTGTGCCAGAAGTGCGAAAACACATTTCGGGCAGGATGTGAGAAATGACAGCTGTACGGTTCACAAGAAGGTGTGGTAAAATGCCAATGTTGATAATCTGGCATGAAAATAGTGTGAATACACTAACTTACAAGCGTGCGTTGCACAGTTGCTATGCAGTCTAGTAAAACGGTCATTTTTTTGATTTTCCCCACCAAACTTGCAACATAGGCTTTTTGAGGGCCCCTCTCATGAACAGTTGCACTGTCATTTTGTTACTCAGTCCTGAAAGGTGATTCTGCACAGTGACTGTGAAAGCACCTTTCAGGACTGAATAACGCCATGACAGTGCAAGAATTCATGAGAAGGGTCCAAAAACCCAACGTTGAAAGTTTGAGGTCAAAAGTCTCAAAAATGCCCGAGATATGCATTAAAGTTAAAAAACCCAATTCATTCCATTATACAGCTTACCTGCCTTTCCTCAGTTCGCGGTCAGCTTTGAAGAGTGCAGACGTGTTCCAGGTCCACAGAAGATCGTCGCGCTAGACTCTGGAGGTAAGTATGAGGTGAGGGGGGTGAGGGGAGGCAGGGTGCTCAGTGGGTGGGTGCGGGTGGGGGAGGGGCATCGAGACTATGAGGGACTGTTTTCATTTTACACGTTACAAGAAACAAGAAAAACCATTGTGGGACAGTTTTCCTTTTGAGAATTTGGCACGCTGGAGTGGGCTCCCAGCATGCCACCTAACTGGTTTGGGGGGTGTCAGTAGCCAACAGGGGATTGGGCACCTCGTTGGCACACAACACGGGGAGGAGGAAGTAATGTGATGGAGATTGAGCACCCCGCGGCACAGAAAGAAAACGGGGGCGAGACGAGGGGATTGGGCACCCTCGCATTCAACAATTGGGGGTTATGCCAATGGGGAGTGGGCCCCCATCGGCACACAAAGACGGCGGGGAGGTTAACCGACACCAAAGTTGGCAGACGTTAGGCGGCCGCCTGCTCACTGACCATGCACATATTGGCGGCGGGCACGGCCAGAAAAGGACCACTTCATCTGACGAGCTTTGCTCGGATTGCAGCAGACCTTTTCTTAGATGTGCTTGCCCCATTATGTATGCATAGTGTGGCGCCGGCATGCAGGCTGATTGGGCAATGCGGGACACACCTACTGGTGCGTGCCCTGCATTTGCCGAACAGCAACCGTGCCTCCAACTTCCCACACTGTCGGAAGATGTTCTCTGCGCAAGCGTGCTAACATAAAAATGTTTGGATAACTTTTTAAGGGAAGGTGATACTTCATCATACTATTAGTTTTGTTTTTTTTAACTTGCCCAGCTCCCATGGCTTTCAGAGGAGGCCTTGTACCTCCTCCTACTCCGTCCGCCAGAGCATCCATCTAGGCAGCTCCTGCCCCAGCTTCATCTTGCTCGGGGGCCAGGGGTGTATGGATTTTTCCCCCCTTTTCTCCCTTGCCCCTGATGCTGCTGGTGCAGAGGAAGTAAGTCCAGGCAGACGACATGCAGATGCATGCCATTGCCAAGCACCCATAGAGTCCTCCCCTCTCTGGCTCCGAAGAGCCACCATTGTCCTGAAAGCCCATGCTTCCACTGGCACTGGGGGTGTCAGGTGCTCAGGGCACACCTGGTAACCCACCCCAGAAGGAGGAGAGCATGTGTTGGGACACTCAGTCCTCCATCCCACCCTGTCGACCCTCAGCAAACTGAGTACATTTCTAAACCCGGGTCACCGGTGTAGCACGAGGCGTGGCGTGGCGAGGCGTGGCACATTTATAAGGTAGAAAAAGAAATGGGCAGACTGGATGGGCCTTGCGGTCCTTATCTGCCGTCAACTTCTATGTTTCTATGTTTCTATCCAGTGCCTCAACCCTCAGCACCACCGGGCCAGATACCATTCAGTTTTTGATAGGAGCAATCATGAGCAAATGCCTTCTTTGCTCCTTCCAACCTTTGTGTGAAACTTGCAATCCTTTGTGAGGTAATCCTGAAGTTGGGGCCCATCTGTTGTGAATTGAACCCGGCTCCCATACTTCACATTATGGGCTGTGTGGGGTCTCTAGGCCCAGTGTTCAATGAAGCAGTCTGATGCTCCCTTTCAGAAGGGGCTTTCCCTAGCATTTTGAAAGAGGCACTAGTGAGGCCTCATGGAAGAAATAATCTTTGGACCTGGTCTGATTGATGAATTTTAGACCTGTCTCAAACCTTCCCATTTCAGGATAGGTTATTGAGAAGACAGTGACACTACAGCTCAAGGCACATCTCACAATGTTTAGCATCTATCAGCCTCACCATTTGGGATTCAGCTCTAAGTACAGTATGGAGACTACATTGGTCATGGTACAAAGTGACCTCCTCAGGATAAGAGATAGAGGGGAATAGTATGTTCGTGTTCTACTCAATCTCTCCTCAGCATTTGACATTGTGGACCAAGGAGTGGTGTTGGATTGCTCAAGGGAGTTCTATGAACTCACCGGCACTTTCATCAGCTGGTTTGAGTCCTTCTTTACAGCCAGGATGCAGATGGTGGTGATGAGGAATTTCTCCTCACTTCTGAATCCTTGCTCTGTGGAGTTCCTCAGTGTTCAATCCTCTCACCCATGCTTTTCGCAATGGACATGCTGCTACTGGTGGAGATCATTAGACACTACTGTCTGGGTTTTCAGTGTCATGCAAATAATATCCATCTGTATTTTGTAATTTGCACACAGGATGCTTGATGTGGTCGAAGTTCTAAATTTGTGCCTGACTGAGATCCAGGACTCAAACAGTGGACTGCTTCAAAAGGTGATAGGACAAGACAAGGGGGAGGGCTAAAGAAGAGGAAGGGTGGAAGGGAGGGGCAGCTGCAAAATAAGGGGTGCTAACTGCACATTCAAGCAGACTTGATAGACTTCTAGGCCTTTATCTGCTGGCAAATTTTGTATGTTTGTATGGATATCCTCTACGTGGCAAAGACTCAGCTTGGATGAGATGGAGGAACTAAAGGCTGAGCTTGGTCATCAGCAGGATGTAAACCTGGCTGGGGAGGTGATTGGCTTGGTGCTTGGTTCCTCTTATCTTGCAGCCTCTGCAAAGATAAAGAATCTGTGAGTCATTCTGGAAGATAGTCTGACACTTGTGGTATCGGTGTTGTCCATAGTTCACAGTGTCTTGTACCATCTCAGGAACATCGCTGGATTAAAGAGTTGATCCTACTAGATGACATGACATCATCAGTGCACATTTATGTGACTTTCTAACTCAACTGTTGCAATGCTGTATAGCTCGGTGTTAGTGGAAGAGTCCTGCATCACCTGCAGCTGCTGCAGAATGCAGCAGACATTATTCTGAAAGGCCTCCTGTGATCTTGTCATATGATCTTAATGCAAGGTGACCTGCAAAGGCTGCCAGTAATGTTGCAAATTGCCTTCAAGATTGGTTGTCCTTTATCTACTGCCTTGAATACCCACTCAAAGAATACTATCGGGTTGATCCAACAAGATCTCCTTGCCACTGACTTACTATCTTAGAGCCCATTACACTTCAGGTAAACCACTAGGTCTAGTCCAACTTGCTTCTCTGTCACTTTGTCTACAACAGAGGTATTGTAACACTGAAAGGGCTGCAGTTACCTGGTTGCTCCGTGTTCCCATCCTTATGGAGTAGATATACTGTACATCTGTTACCCACCAGTAATTTGGACCAAACCCTGACTGAAATGAGTAATTGACTTGCCCTGCCAAGGTTTCAGCCAATTACAATGTCAGTTTCCTCAGCACCCTCAGTTGCACCCAGTTCTACCCTGTGGCCTTACTAGCTCCAGGACTGTCAGCTGTTTTCTGACCTTTTCATTTGTAAATATCTTCTGCCTCATTTCTGGGATCATCTAATCAGCAGCCCTTGTGCCACTTTCCTGTAAAGGTCCACTGTCTTCTACTATGAAAACTAATCAGAAGCAGTAATTAAGAATGACTGGCAGGGAGAGGATGCACAAGCATCCATTAGATGCTTCCCTTCCGGGGGGGTCTGCCTTGGCACATCTGAGTAGATTGAACGCATGCTTGGGGGATGTGAGACCTCTACACAACCCCTGGATGATTCCCTCCTGGGAGGGTGGGGTCTGCCTTGGCACCTCCGAGCAGATTGAACACATGCTTGGGGGATGTGAGCTTCAACATTCCCCCAGCATGCCCCGCCCGAGGATGCCACCAACACAAGGTCAAGAACTTGATGGAGCGGGTTGGAGAAAATCAGGAAAATGGCATCTCAGCAGACTGGATAATGGCCACCCAGACCCTCACTGCCACGGAGCCCCCAGTCAGCCGGGGACTGATGTCAGCATCACCCAGGACTAAGGAGGTAAACCGCAAGGCTCATTCTCTCTGGAACAAGAGAACCTGCCCAATGAAGGGATACATCTGGTTACCCTGAGGGGGCTGCAATATGGGGAGGCAGTTAACAATGGGGATTGCCGGGGGTGAGATCAGTCCCTGGCAGCCCAAAGGAAATGTTGAGACACAGGGAGAGGCACATAAACAAATAATACAAAAACAAAAAAAGAATGATTGTCTCCTGCATGTCTAATGAATTCAGAAAATGATGGGTGCTAACTGGGATACAACATCTCCCCCCTTCTTTCACAACCAGTGTGATAGGGTAGTCATCTCATATTTTCACTCTCTTCTACTTTGTAGGATCCTAGGAAGTATGTACCTGCCTACCCTCCTCAGTCTTACTTCACCTACAACTGGTCAGTGAAATTAACCATTTGGGTTGTGTTTAATATCATGGTATACCACCTGTGCCTATGACTGGTATAATAGCATGGCAATAGAGTCAGGCTTTTGAATATTAATGGTATTCAGTTCTTACAGCAGGATGTTATTGTAAACAGGGAATCCCACGGATGCCACAAGCTCAGCCAAAGCACACACAGAAGGAAAGTTCCTGCACCTCACCTCAGGCCTTTAGTGTGCTAGTTAGGGAAAACCTACACTTTAGTGCAGTTCGTGAAGAAGACCTGCTTTCTCCATACATTGGGAAGTGATCTGGAAGGTTTTAGGTAGGCAAAGAGACATCTATGCTGCTGTGCCAAAGTTTTGGCATGACCGAATTGCTGGCATTGGTCATAGAGGTCAGCAGTAATATCTGGATAAACTTGAATTTGCATCCCCTTGTATGATGTGTCACTGTCCATATGGGGTTTCAGCAGAACCCATTCCTTTTTCTAGTAGTTGCCTGGGTACCACTATAATTACTGTAGATTAGAATGATTTTTTCATCAAGGGAAGGACATGAGAGCTGAGTAGCACAGAAATAATAAATTACCAGTAAGGGAAGGGAAGCGCAGCGGGGCAACTATTCTCAGTTACATGCAGGTCATATAAGAATCTAGTGCAACAAAGCTGTCTAGTCTGAGAGACAGCCTGATGCACTTGGAAAGCAAAGACTTTGAGGCACTCATAGGGAGCTGAGGATGAAGAACATCACTGGGAGAGCATGACTGGGATTCCAAGAAATAGGAATTCTAAATATCCAAAGGGAAAGGTACAACAGTAACAATAGTAGGGGCTCCTTATTTAAAGAAAGGGTGTTACTGGAAGATCAATGAGGATATCGGGGGGGGGGTAAACAGTTCCAAGGTGTCCAACCAGCCAGCCTTAGGGAAAAGAGTGGAAGGGGGCAAAAGCTTCACCAAATTACACTGGACAGCAAACAGCTCTGCTCTGGGCAAACAAAGTGGATGCAGTGGCAAAACAAGTGCTTTACAAAACCAGAATTCCAAAAGAAGATTCACAGTAGTGTTACCTATTCCACATTTATGAATTTTGATAAAATGTTACCAATTAGTAAACTGTGATATTTTCCCAGTACATTTAAAAGTACTAAACCTAGTTTCCCCAGCTTTATTAGTTGGTATTACCCATTGCCACTCAGTGAAGATGGAAATGGCAGGCCAGTACCTCCAATAACAAGTTCTGGTCAGAGCTGATACAGCTGTGGAGAGCAGTTAGGGGTGGCGGCGGGCGTCAGCCATAACTAATACTGCAGCAATTATAATACTGCACATGCCCAAAACCGGTGCATATTCAGTTTAAGTCAGTGCCACCATGTTGCACACAGCGCCTGTCACTTCTGCAATTGCAGAAAGGGAAAGTAGTGCACTGGGAAGGGGGATGTTAATGTGGCCCATGGAGGGGGAGGGCTGCATAAACAGAATCTTTGGAAACTATGCCAGAGCGCTGTGGCAGCACACCCGACAGTGGTCCGGTCATGTGCTTCCACAGTGCTCTTATACAAATCTGATGATGGCATAACATTTGTGGAGCTTGGCCCATGCAGCGGTAAAAATCAGACTCAGGAGGAGAATATTAACAAACTAGACATCTGGTCTGGGACTTGCTTGTCATTACAGTCACTTTCTTATTCTTTTCTAAGCAGTAATTCCTGGTAAATGTGCTTTAGTCATATTGATCTCAGTGCTGGTAGACTACTTCTGGTTTTCCCCTGATTGTGGTAGGTGGGGGTAGTACCAGTCATGAAGTGGCAACTGACTGACTGGCTCTGTCTAACTGGATCTCTTTGACTGTCTACCCTCTGCTCTGATCTGGGGCTGTTTTTGCATTCTTGGCTTCTTCTTCGGCACTTAACTGCAAGACATTCACAGTGGAGCCTGTGCCTGTTGAGAAATAGAAATCACTACTCTTAATAACTTCTACACAGTATTATTATTACTTTCTTAAATGTCAGAAGCAGAAGAGTGACTAGAGAGCATTCTGGGAGTTTCCTGCCTTTTGACAAAACAATCCCACAGACAGTATGTGGTGGGTAGCTGTCAGAGTTTCATGGTCCACACTGGTGCTTTAACTACCGAGCTATAAGGGCTGGTCAGAGTTCTGTGACTTGCCTGCCTTTGGAAAAAGTCATCATCATCATCACCACCATCTTAGAGGTCAGTGGCAATTGTACATATTACAGCACTGGCACTTCCAGTAAGCTCTTCCACAGTAACATAGTTCACTCCTTCTCATCTCATTTCACTAATCATGTCTATTACTACTAAACAGTGTTTTTTGTTTTGTTTGTTTTTTTCTACAGATATGTTGATTAAAATCAGATTAAAATAACTTTTACTATACAGCTACCATAAAACAATAAAGGGTATAACAGGTTTGGATAAGGATCTGAACCTTTGTTTGCTTATCAGATTTACAACCTCAGAACCTTTTGAGGTTCTCCCATCCCTATTCCTCAGTCACCTTGGGGAAATAGCAATAATGAGTGCATGTCTTAACACAGGGTAACAACTGGCTAACAATAGCAAGCCTACAAGTTGGGGCTACTTCGCAACTGCCAAAGGTGTGTCCCTCCCCATCCCAGTAAGGCATCACCTGTGATGCAAGCCTTAACCTGCTCTGCTTTCACAATTTATGTTTTTTACTGGCCTACGCAAAACAAAAATGGCCTTGTAGTTGCATAGGAAAAGGCTGGTGACACTGTAGACAGGAGGCTACTACGCATTGCAAAAGGGCTGCCCCTTGCCTCCAAAATGGGTTCATATGTGACATAAACCATTACCGGCTCTGCTTTCATAGTTTGTTTTTTATTGGACTACACAAAACAAAAATGGCCCGGTGCCTTTTTGGGAAGTGACTGATGATTCTGAAGACAGGGGCTACTATGCAACTGCCAAAGGGCTGACCCTGTCCCAAAAAGGTTTCACACTTGAAACAATCCTTTACTGGCTCTGCTTTCACAGTATTTTTTGTTTGTTTGTTTCTTAGAATACACGAAACAAAAATGGTCCTGTATTTCCGTGGGAAATGGCTGGTGGTGCTAAAGATGGGGACTACTATGCAACTGCCAAAGGGATATCTCTCCCTCTAAAAAGGCTTCACATATGATGCAGGCCTTTACTGGCTCTACTTTTGCAATTTTTGTTTATTGGACTACACAAAACAAAAATGACTGCAAACTTGGGAAAGCGACTAGCCGATGCTGCAGACAGGGCTACAAAGCAACTGCCAAGGGATGTCCTCCCATAAAACAGGATTTAACCCCCACCCATATACATATACACACAGCACTCACTTACACACACATGCACATGCACACATGCACACACAGACTCTGTTGTAAGTTTAAAATATAAACTTTTTTCTTCTTTCTTAGGTCTTTTCTGTAAAATGGTACAAACTATTTTCTTTTCTTATTTAAAGCCTTTTCTTACTTTCTGTAAACATTTTCGTGTTAAAAAAAGTTATTTTTCTAATTTTATTTTCTGCAGTTGTGTACTGCTGCTGTGCATTGTAAAGAAAAGACAGTACTACTGCTTATAATAATAATAATAATTTTATTTTTAAAGCGCCTTTCAAAATTTTCAAAGCACTGTACAAAACATACAGTAAAAAGAAAACCAAACATTATAATACAATGTAAAACATTTATAAAACCACAATTTCATCAACTATTCATATAAAATACTATAAAAAGGCAATTTGGTACAAATGAATTTTTAAGCCACTCTTAAATTCCCCCATGGAGGTGCACTGCTGTAACCGATGGGGTAGAGAATTCCAGAGTGGGAACAGTGTAGGAAAAAGCTCTATAGCCAGATGAATTTAGACTCACTCTCAGAATCTCTAGCAACCCCTCATCGGCCGAGTGAAGCAATCATCC
This sequence comes from Neoceratodus forsteri, assembly GCA_016271365.2. NCBI lineage: Eukaryota > Metazoa > Chordata > Ceratodontiformes > Ceratodontidae > Neoceratodus > Neoceratodus forsteri. The sequence continues at coordinate 1,345,288,065 of CM057454.1, forward strand.
AGGGCAGTAAGATACTAGAAGATCTTTCAGATAAACTGGACCTTGGTCGAGTAGGGCTTTAAAAGTCAATAAACAGACTTTAAAGGTGATCCGCCACCGAACAGGGAGCCAGTGCAGCTCGCACAGCACCGGGGTAATATGACAAGACCTACTAGTTCCCATCAAAACCCGGGCCGCCGCGTTCTTCACTAGCTGAAGGTGGTGGATTTCAACCCCAGAAAGCCCAAAATACAGGGAGTTGCAGTAGTCCAGACGAGAGGACACAAAGGCATGGACCAACATAGGTAGCATGTCAGACAGAACGAGGTGTTTCATTCTAGCGATATTCATGAGATGGTAAAAGGAAGTCTTGATGACTGCTGACACCTGCAAATGCAGTGTCAGCCTGTCATCAAAGATAACCCATAGGTTACGCATCTGTTCAGAGGTCGGAAGTGACACACCCCCAAGAAAAATTCCTGAGGGTGCAACAACAGGCGACCCCTCTATCTGACAGCCCGGGTCCACCACCAAAACCTCTGTCTTTTCTGCATTCAACTTCAGCCAACTAGAATCCATCCAACTCTGGATTTCTTTCAGACAGTTGTTAAACACTGAGAGCTCTATCCTGGTCAGGAGCAAAGACAGGTATAGCTGGGTATCATCTGTATAGCAGTGAAACCTCAGCTTATACTGTCTTATAATGTCTCTGAGGAGCAGCATATACACCGCGAATAACATGGGAGACAGCACAGAACCCTGAGGCATCCCACATAACAAAGATGTTGGGCCAGAGGAAAAAGGCCCCGGCACAACTCTTTGTGATCTCCCAGTGAGGAATGTGGTGAACCATCGAAGGACTGTTCCCGATATTCCACAAATCTGCCTCAGGCATGCTAGCAACACCACGTGATCCACAGTGATGCCATGGATGGTTAGATGGTTCTCCAATTGGGACGCCACTACCTTCTCAATCACTTTCCAAATAAAAGGTAGGTTTGAGATGGGTCTGTAGTTTGTGAAACAGTCAGGGTCCAAGGTAGCTTTCTTCAAGAGGGTGTCACCACTGCCTCTTTCAGGCAGCTAAGAAACTCACCTGATTCCAAGGAGCACCAGACTATTTGCACAAGGATTGGACCGAAGATGTTACAACAACCCAGTATTAGGGAAGTCGGACCAGGATCTAAACTACAGCTCGTAAGGCACACACCATGGATAATCCTAATGACATCCATGAAATCAGGTCTGCTGAAGGAACACCAAGAAGACTGAGGTACTGTGAACTCATGCTGTTCAACAGCATCCCCCTTAGAAGCCGCTGAACGCAGATCCATCCTGATGTCGGCCACTTTATTAGCGAAGAATCGAGCGAGCTCCTCTCACTCTAATTGCGAAAAAGCTTTCCTAACTTGTAGCCAGGCTGGGTTGCACAGCCTGTCCACAGTTCGAAAAAAGCTGAGTCAGTCAATTCCTGGCTACTGCAATCTCCCTGGACAGGAATTCTGCCTTCTTATGGGAGATTGCAGATTGATAGACAGAATAATGGTCCATCAATCTAAGGCGGTCGGCATTAAGGGCGGATCTGCACCAGCAGTGTTCTAATCTTCGCCCCTGTCTCCGCATCTCCCTCAACGTCCCATCAAACCAGGGTGCCTTGGGACGAAGGGAAAGGGGGGCATACATGAACAGGAGCAATAGTATCCAGAGCCATTGTAACAGCCTTGTAATAGGCTGTCACCAAGGTCTCTGGGCTACTGCTCACCAAAGCTGGGAACAAGAGGTCAAGAACCGCTGCGAGGCCCGGGGGTGAAATATCCCATAAAGGGCGGTATCTCACCATCTCCACAGGGGTAGGCCTTCTCAGGGGGGGTACTAAAATTGAACCTCACCATGCAGTGGTCTGACCAAATGACTGGTTCCTCCCCCAAATCGAAAACATCAATCCCAAGGAGAAAGACTAAGTCCAAAGAGTGCCCAGATTTATGAGTGTCAGTGGAAACCACCTGTGTAAAGCCCAAAGAAATCATTAATTGGAGGAAGTGATTACCAATTTGCGAGAGTTCATCGTTGATCCAGGCGTTGAAGTCATCCAGAACCATCAATCTGGGCAACTCAAACGGCATGTCAACGATGAAGTCTGCCACTTCTTGTATGAACCGTTTCCCATCTCCTGGTGGAAGGTAGATGAGTACGATTTGAACACCAACACCCACTACCACTGTGCACTCAAAGGACTCAGCCTCCCCTGTAACCACACTCATGAGGCCCAATTCTGTCTTAAAACAGACTGCAACCCCCCCCACCCCTGCGGTCCAATCTTGGGCGGTGTATCACCGAATACCCGACTGGAGTCATAGCTTCCAACGTGGAGCCTGGGTTTTCATCCAGCCAGGTCTCAGTGATGCAAGCCAAGTCCACTGAACTAACAGGATCAGCTTTAATGCCAGTCTTGTTTCTGACTGACCTAGCATTGCATAGCACCACCCGAGTTGAACAAACCTCAGAGGCCATCAAGCTCATCTGCCTATTTAATTCCGTAGTGCCCTTGAGTATGGGCACTAGACATGGTAAACCATGATCTGGGTTCCATTTTGCCCCAGGACGCCTTCTAGATCTAACAACCCCGATACAAAGGCCCCCCTCATCCATCCTCCCTGGTTCGCAGCCCCCTGCCCTCCTCCCTCTCCTTCGAGCAATTCCCAATGCTCTACAACGTTGGTACATATATCATGATGAAGAAGTGGAGGATAAAAAGGGCGGAGGGCGTGGAGCAAGGAGGATGAATAGCACACTACCGTGGGGGTACTAGGATGGCACATGCTGCTACAAAACTACTAAAAACAACACAATAACACTAAAACTTCAAATAAACCCCAAAATAAATCTAATAAAATAAATAGTCTAAACTAAATCAATAACTTTCCAACCCCACCTTGAAGAAATTCAAGACAATCCCAGCGAAAATAAAATAAAATAAAAATAAATGTTTAAATAAAATAAAATCAAACAACTTAAAAACTAAAATATACAGTAACACATCCCTTCCCCCTCCCTCCCAGTCCTCTCACAACCAGGGAGAAGAGAAAAGTAAAGTAAAGTCACCCCCCAGCTCTCTCACCACTGGAGGGCACTTTAAAAGAAAAGAAAATATTTCTACACTCTCACTGCAGAATATTAAACAAAATATTTCAAAACAAATAATTCAGCACTCTCACTGCAGAATATTTCAAAATAAACAATTCCAACTTAACATATAACCCATCCCCCCCCCACCACCAATCCTCTCACGACCAGGAGATGGAGGACATGAAATAAATAAAATACATGGACACAAGGTCCTCTCATCACCTCACTGTCCAACTCAAAGAGAAAAGGAGTCACTGGGAAAGAGTCAAATTTGATCACAGGCAGGAATCATCCATAAAAATCACAAACAGACTCAAGATTTTATTTATTTTGATAAGATAAATAAAATGAATAAGTAAAAATAAAATATATGGACACCCAGGTCCTCTGACCACCGGGAGAAACCACACAAGAGAGTTTAGGCCTTAGGTCCTGAGCGAAGCAGAATAATCCAAAATATCAGTTCTCCATAAAATGGGAGCCGTAGAAAGAATCTAAAGAAGGGGAGTATCCAGGGTGTTACTTGACCTTCAAATATGGAAACCACAGGAACGTTCGATCAAATCAAAGCCAGTCAAAAACTCCGAAGTAGCAGCCAGCAACAGACCAGGGCCCCTCCGACTTCAAATCCAAGCACAACCTGAAATATTTACAGCCCCACCACAACACTCGGGTAATGGCCACTCCGTAGCCAATCCCACTAATCTAGAGGAACCACGATACCCCAGTCAGCTCCCTGACTGAGCAACTACCATGACCCCTTGTGAAGATGCAAATTCAGCTGGCGAATGACCACTGGAGCAGGACCCCCTCCTGTCGCTAACTGGTAGTTACTCCAGGTAGAAAATCCAGGGGTTCCAAGTCCACAAAACACAAGCCCGGGTCCAGTACTCGGCTTCCGAACCAAACTCATGTCCAAAGTCCAAGATACTGACCAGAAATCCAAGAAATCGGCCAAAAGTAAACGGCTTTCTACATTTCAACTTTCCACCCAGGCTGTCCTTAAGGCAGGCCAGTGCCCTCTCTTCAACTCCCCTTGACCGCAGAAGTTCCTTGTGTCTCTGCTTCAATCTCCATCGTCCCACAAAAACTCCTCACGGCTCCTCGCTCCTCAACTCCCGAAATTACCTGATTAAGTGAGGAGATTCAGTGAAGTTCAGTGAGGGAGTTCAAAGATAAAAATAAAAATCACTGCTTTCACCGAGCGAAGATAGCACTAGCGGGGATCATTCAGATCAAGCCGCACAGGCTGCGGACTGTAAAAATGAACAAAGTAGCAAAAAGCTGTTCTATGCCATTCTATACCAACTATCACTATCACGTTATAGCCCATATAAATTAAAACAAAATGAAAGCAAATAAAAATGAATAAAATAAGACAAAAATAAGGCAAAAACGAAAGAAGAAACAGGAACAGATTACACTTGCTGCACACTTGTGTGCACACTGACAACACAGCATCTAGTCCAGGCAGTCATCCCCGTCTCCCTCTTGGTTTTCTGCACTTTCTTTTTTTACTAATAAGTGTTCTTCTTCAAATTCTCTTCTGCGCTTTTCTGCATGCTAGAAAGTGAATGCCTTTGATACACAATCTCTGTCACAGCCTCTCTTTTCTTTTTTCTCTATTCTTCTTTACCCTTCTTAATTCACTTACAAAATGATTATTTTTCTCAGACTCTTTAATTTTCTTCTGCAAATCTGCAGACTGTAAGCATTCTGGCCTCTGCCCCCCCCAACACACACATAGTCTCTCTCTAGTCAGTGTTTTGTTACCTTTTCTTTGCTATTTTGCAAAGTTTTCATTTTCTTTTTCGTTAAAAAACAAACTTGTTTCTCCTTCTATCCTGTCTGTTCCCAGCTCCTCACTCCTTTCTTCTCCTTGCATTGGCCTGCTGCATACATGCATGAATTGCAACAGCCAGAAAATTCAGCTCCTTCCCAACTGCTTTCTGAGCTGGAATGGTATCGAGGCATAGATGCTAGAATCTATATGCCCACTTTTGCCTATGAGCATTCAAAGTGCCCTTTTGCTTGCAAATGCTATCTTTTTTTTCTAATTTACATTTGTTGGTGTTTTGTGCCCCCGGATTTCACCCATCCCCTTACCTGGGCATGTGCGTATGTGTGTGGAGGCAAATATTAGCTTTTTACCCTGTGCCCTTTTGAATTTCAGCACCCCCAGCTTTCCCTGTGTTCCGGCACCCACATATCAAGGTCAGAGTCACATGGCTATATATACTCCCCCAAGGCACCCTTTGACCTCTCTTCAGCCTCCTAAGCCTGTCACGTGACAGGCATTCAAGCTGGGAGGCTGGGGGAGGTATAAAAATAAATGCACTGAGATCTGACATGGCAAGATTCAGTTCAGATCTCATGAAAACCAAGTAGCGTGCATTCAGGGTGGATCAGTTTTCTTCAGAGAGGAGGTGCACATCATTTTTTATAGCTACTGCTTTAATATTTGACATATGATTCCTCATGTTTATTATCATGGAAAACATTGCTGAACCAGGATTTGTGAACAGGTCTCAATCTAAACATTTAAATTTTGTCTTAGGCAATGAAGGAATTCAGTGAATCACCTCTTCTTCATGAGATGCACAATCAGACTGCCTACTAGTTTGGATTCCTGGTTTCACCTCAGCAGCAGAGGTTTGACTCCTGTTATGGGAAAAATGTTGGCTGGTAGTGTTGTTTTGAGAAGCACTGAAGAGTGAATGAGGAGATCCTAGGTTTAAATCCTGTTACAGCACCTCACTACATGTGTGGTCATATGTGTGTCATGTGACTTCCCTGTGCATTATTCCACCCAGAGGTAAAAGGGGTTGACAGCAGGACTCCACTATAAAAAAGAAATGTTGCTCCAGCCTGTTGGTACAGTGGCAGCACTACTGCTTAGAACGTCGGTGACCCAAGTTCAGGAATGAACTCTGGACATCTGGGGCCGGCTGAAAGAAGGAGGTTAGAGCATCCAGTGGACAGTTCTTCTCCTTCAGTGAGGGTGGCATAGTGGATCCACCACTTGGCTGCCACCTACTGAAGGATGGGTTGTAGCACGGCTGAAGCAGCTACAGCAAAGAAAGGTGGGGATGTGACTGATGTTGGCATGACTCTCTACTGTATAGGTACATGCCCTCTGTGTGATTTATGGCTGCTTCCCATGGAAGGGAACAAAACAAGGGAAAATTGGCAGTGGCTGGTCATATGATGGCTGGCCTGCCCACCACATCCATCTTGGACTCCTTTTCCTGACCACGGGAAGCACTCCCGGGCTTTGCCTCCTGTGTGGGTGGCTGAAAAGTGTAGGGAGGAGCCTGCCAGATTGCTGAAGTCAGATGCAGTGTCAGGGAGCAAGTTGAGGGGGCAATGAAGTGATGTGTTGCATGTGGCTCATGGTATCACAGTGGATCAAGAAATGGGAGCCTCAAGGAACAGGAGGAGACACTGGCAGCAGGTGGAAGGTTGTCCTAGCCAGAAGGCTAGGTAGCACAAAAAGAACTGAAAAAAAAAAAAATAAAGAGATGTTGCATCCCAACTGGGCTTTTACATACATAAAAAAAACCATTACTAATATAAATCACTCAAGAGATTTCAGCCAGTCAGCAATCAGAGTTGCAGGCCCTTTTATCCTGCATACAGTTGTCATTGCACACTTAGGCTCGGATATTCAAACTGCTCCAGGCTGTGGCGCAAGCCTGGGCGCAGCTCAAATTTGTTGCACAGGGGTGTGGCCTGGGCGATATTCAATGGAGCTGCACTGTGGTGCAGCAACTTTGGTCTCGCACCTAACCACCCACTGTGCATAAGCGCGATGGCACTGCGCCCTTTAAGTGGCCAGTGGAACATGGAATGCGCTAGCGCAAGTGCCATTGCGCCATGCACAGCACCTGCAATATTCAAAAGGGGACATGCAAATGGGGCCATAATTTATGCAAGGTGCACATGGGACCATTTGCATGTCATTATGGCCCCATTTGCATGCCATTAACATGCAGGCGCACTGATCCCCGATGACTTGCGCCTGGCGTCCCGCCAGGCAGCAGCCGTCGGGGACAGACGACCCCTGCAGCCCAATCGCAGGCATTCACCTAAAAGAAACCCTCCCCGTCCAGTATCCCTGGTGCTTCAGTGGACCGCTATGTGCCCGATCATGGGCATTTGTCTGCAAGAATAAGCCCCCGTCCTATATCCCTGGTGGTCCAGTAGACCACACTCTGCTGTCGTGGGCATCGGTATTATAACCCCATGTCCAATCTCCCTGGTGGTCCAGTGGACCGCTGTAATGCCCTGATCACGGGCATCGGTATGTATTAACCCCGTCCAATATCCTGGTGGTCCAGTGGACGATTGCTGCGATCGCGGACATCTGTAATTCATAAAATACTCCTGTTACCCTGGTGGTCTAGTGTACCCCCCTCCCCACTCACCCACTGAGCCCCACCGCCCCGCTTCCCCCGTCAGCCAGCGGGTGCCAGCACCCCACCCTCCTGCTGCCCCGCCGACCACCGACTGACAGCTCGGTAGGGCTGCATGCCCATTGGTTCACAGCATAAGCCAATGGGCATGCAGCCCATACTGTACAATACAGTCCAGATATGTAAATGAATTTATTCACATAACTTTACTGAGTGGTATGGTGTGGGCTGCACGCCCATTGGCTCACACTGTGAACCAATGAGTGTGCAGCCCTACTGAGTTGTCAGTCGGCGGGCGGTGGGGCGGCAGGCATGTGGGGTGCTTCCACCCACCAGCTGACTTGGGGAGCGGGGCAGTGAGGGGCTCAGTGGCTGGGAGGGGTACACTAGACCACCAGGGTAATAGGGAGCATTTTATGATTTACAGATGCCCGCGATAGGCATTGATCAGTCCACTGGACCACCAGATATGGTTATCAGATGAGGATTATACCAATGCCCACGATTACAGAGTGTGGTCCACTGACCACCAGGGATATAGGATGGGGATTTAGCTACATGGATGCCCATGATGGGGCATGGAGGGGTGCCACCAGGTGCGGCAGGAACTCAGGTAGCCACCTACAGGTGGCAGCTGCCATGTTGTGCCCTGCAATGCGGCAGCTCGCCTGTGAGTGGCCATCACTTGCTCCTTTTTTTTTGGCTTAACTTTGTGCTGGCGCAGGTAGGGGTTGCGCATGCATGTCTCTACACATCCCGGGCTGAATATCGGGCTGTGCAGGCTATGCATGGGCACACACCCCCTACCTGTGCCTGCATACATTAGTGATGCGCTCCGGCACATCGGGATTTGTGCGGTGCACTTTTCCCTTTTGAATATCACGCTGGGGCGCATCAGTGGGTTGTGCATGGTGCAACACTGTTGTGCCATGCGCAATCCTTTTGAATTTCTGGGCCTTAGAATATAAAAATAGAGTGATACATGAAGTGGAGGTGGGAGGAGGGCCAGCACTAAATGCTCCTTTTAAATTAGATAAAAAAAACAGACTGGAAAACTTATAAGTCACTCAAGGCAAGTTGAATGCCTTTTAAGTTAACAGGTGCTGCAAGGGATGTCTTTTGTGGTTAACAAGATATCGTCTTACTCTGGTTGGGGCAGACAGAGCTGCTCAGCTTTGCTTCACATTCCTCTTGCCTAAACAAAAACAAGTTTGGCCAGAGCCGATAGGGCTGCAGCTAAGCTTACAAGTCCCAAAAAGCCCTATGAGCAAAGACTTAAGGACCTCAATATGTATACCCTGGAGAAGGGGGGATATGATAGAGACTTAAAAATACCTCATGAGTACAAGTAAGGTACAAGAGGGAAGCATTTTTCAGGGAAAAAGGATGTTCAAGAACAAGAGGTAATGCTATGAAATTGGGGAGGTAGACTTCGGAGAAACATGAGAAAGTACTTCTTCACAGAAAGGGTGGTGGATGCATGGAACAGACCCTCAGTGGAAGTGGTGGGGGCAAAAACAGTAATGGAATTTAAAAATTCATAGGACAGGCATAAGGGAGCCTTTATGGTTAGGAAAGGGAGGGTAAAACTAGAGTTAAATTAGGGTTGATAGTATTACAGGAGGTAGGGAAAATGGGCAGATTAGGTGGAATGGTCCTCATGTGCCATCAATTTCTATGTTTCCATGTTTTGTCCTTCCTGTGGCAAATGCAGGCAGATTCAGTGTAAGGCAGTACCTGCAGGAAAAGGATAAGCAAAGACTGCCTACAGGATTAGTAAAGACTGCGCTTCAAGTTTCCAAAAATAATGTATACCTTGGGTCAGGGTGTGGCGGATCCATCATCCCAAAGCCCCCACCCCAAGTCTTTCCAGTCCATTGATTGGTTAGCTCCACATGCTGACCTGTTAATTACAGAACGGTCTTTCACCTTGATGACCTTTAATATAAGCAATGCCCTTTCAAAATTCTGCAATAATTGTATGCTGCAAGGGATTCCACTCTTCTAAGAAGGACCAAATTGAAGGTTCCCACCTTCTCTGGATCATACAGCTGAGTTACTAGCTTGTCGCAAAGCAAGGGACTCAGTCTGGCATATCAGAAGGCCATTGGCTCACCAGTTAACCAGATCACACACAATGCTCATCATCATCATCATTCTTATGAACATACGAAGAAGCCAGCAGAAGAAAGCCATTTGGTCTATCAAGTCTGCTCATGTTGCAGGGTCCACAGACCTCCCTCTCCACTCCTCCTAGTCTCCCTACCCATGATCCTTGCATTCCCCCTATGCCCAGCCCAGCCTCACTTAAAGCTGGCCACTAGCTTCAACGAGATGACCTCTTCTGGCAGCACGTTCCAAGTGTCCACCACCGTCTCTGTGAAGAAGTGCTTCCTGACTTCCCTCCTAAACCTCCCACCCTCCAGCTTGAGGCTGTGCCCCCTCATATTATGGTTGCTACTCAGCTTAAAGAGACTCTCCTTATCAACCATATTTTTCCTTTTCAAGTACTTGATGGTCCCAGTCATAATCTCTCTCTCTCGCCCTCTCCTGTTTTCCAGGGAGTACATGTTCAGAGCTCTCAACCTCTCCTTGTATGTTTTACCCTGCTGACTCATTATCATCTTTGTAGCCCTCCTCTGGACCTTCTCTAGAAGGTTAATGTCCTTTTTGAGTTGTGGGCACCAGTACTGAACTCCATACTCTAGACGCAGGCTTACCAATGCCCTGTACAAGGGCAGTAAAACCTCCTCTCTCCTACTACTGATCCCCCTAGATATGCATCCCAGTATCTTGTTTGCCTTTGCTGCTGCATTCTTACACTGTATAGACTGCTTCAGGTCACTAGTGAGCATTACTCCCAGGCCCTTCTCCTTCTCAGATGCAGATACTCGGACTCCACCCAGATAGTACTCTGTCCTGGGATTCTTGGCTCCAATATGCATAACTTTGCATTTATTGGCATTGAATACAAGCTGCCAGATCTGGAACCACCTCCTCAGCTTTTCCAGATCTTCTTGTAGGTCCTGTATCCCTTCAGCTATGTCCACTCTTCCGCAGAGCTTGGTGTCATCCTTGAATAGGCACGTTTTGCCCTTAATGCCATCCCCAATGTTATTGATGAAGACATTGAACAATGCTGACCCTAGCACTGAGCCCTGCAGGACCCCACTGGGTACCTCTTTGATGCCATATAACTCTTCCCCCACAACCGCCTTCTGGGTTCTGTCCCTCAGCCAGTTTTCCACCCATCTGCCCATCTTTTCCCCAACCCCAAGATCCACCAACTTCCTGATCAACCTTTTGTGGGGCACAGAGTCAAAGACCTTGCTGAAATCAAGACAGAGGATGTCTACCACTTGGCCCCTGTCTACTGTCTTAGTGACACAGTCAAAAAAGTCAATCAAATTCACTTTATTATATGGGTAAATAGCCTTCACAATGTACAATAAAAGATACAGTGACAATACAGAAATAGATCATAAATACAAGGATTTATACAGCATAAATAAGCGTCTTAAAAAGACGAATTCCATTATAAGCATATAATTTTATAGTGTACAGTTTAAACAGACCAAGGGTAAGTAGTCCCCACATCCACACCAATGAGGTTCCACACAAAATGAGTGGAAGTGCTCTCTTACATTATTGCACATATCCCAGCTGGTTTCCCAACAGCCTTTTCTTGACTTTACTTATTGCAGCAAAAAACTTTGCCAGTCTAGTCACTGTTCAATCATCTGCTGTGTATAGTAAAATGGGTTTTAGGGCTTCTTTAGCTATATTATAGATGGAGTTAATAAATGTACCAAGCCAATACACTCTGTCTTTCTTATACCATGAGCAATCCCATATAATATGTATCAGTTCTTTTCTGCCCATATTACAATTACAGTCTTCTAGTTCTCTTGAAAGCTTCTGATATATCACCTGTAAAACATTACTCAGAAAGCACTCAGATTTATATGAAATAAAGGTCCTTCTTTGTTCATAGTCTTGCAAAATCCTTAAGTATGGCTAAAAGCCAAAAAAGAGATTATTCTTAGTAAACCATCTACAGTATGCGGTCTCCCTAATTAAACTAACATCTACCTTATCCCAAAATTTTCCAATGTTCTTGCTAATATGTATTTCCTATACCTTGAGCTAATCCCAATTCCTTTATCAACCCACTTCCTTAGAACTGAAAGACTGTATTTGTCCAATATTGTTACCAATGAATTATACCAGAGTTGAGATTTATATCCTAGTTCATGACAGTACTATTTTTCAATTAAATACTGGTAAACTAATGACTCCTTAAGCATTTTTAACAGTCTTACCCCAAAATGTATCCTTCTACTATGTGCAAAGGCATGTGTACTGGATAGGTCCAGTTCTGATCTTACATATGAAGCTGGGCAGGAGTGCCCAAGTCCCATGATTTTCCTTAGTGCTTTAAAAATGGGACTGTTCAATTTATCAAAGGATTTACTTTCCCAGACTTCTGCTCCATATAAGGCTGGTGTCATGTATTTTACTTTAACTGTCTGGATAAGTGGTTCAATAGATTTGCCCCATAGCTATAATTAAAACTTTCTAATCCCCTCATCGTTTTTTTACCTTTTAAGCAAATGAGCAGACAGGTAGGCACACAGGTAGTGGTACAAACAAAGTTATTTCTATGCAGTTCTGTGATCCAATGACTATTGCACTCACCCCTCCACTTCAGAAATTAAGAAAGACACTTAAATTGTTTAATGCCTTTTATTCATTCATGCTGAGTGACCATAGTAGAAGTAGCATGGGGTTCCTTTGCTATGGTCACTCAGCATAGCTGAATAAAAGACTGTCGTAGGGCGCAGGTATATGTGGGCAATCAGGTAACACGACATCATAGCAGTATGATATATGCTTCACATATTTATTAATTAACAAAGAAGTTCTTCATATTAGCAGAGGGCATTTTCTTTCAATGATCATCAGTAGCACTCCAAACAGTCTGAAGACAGTCATTATACAGCAGGCTTCTTCATCAAATAGCAATGCATTCCAGATCTCAGTCACATTTTATCTTCTTAGAATCAAGAGCTGCACCTTTAATCTTCCATCTAGTAATACGTACAGTCTCACTCCTGAAAGCACTTCACATAGGCACTTTAATAGCATTCCCTGGAGTTCACCTCCAGACCCAAAGTTAATCTAACTGAACCATATGTTCAACCTTTATACCCTGAAGGGGTCAGGTGACCTTAAAACCCCACCCCTACCTGAGATCTTTAACTATATTTCTTTATACTCTAATTATTTATTCTATTTAAAGAAGTTATACCCTTTTAAATTCATATAACAACATACTCTCCAACTCAGAAGTGATTTATATCCTTTTCTAAACATTTTCAACTTCATTTCTGGCGTCAGGGAAGCACCACCCCTTCCTAATAATATTTAAGAATGTAAAAAATGGCCAGCCGGCTCTTAAGAGCAAGCTACAGCCAGAACTGAAGGAATTCTAAACTTCCAAAATGCCTAAGAGACACCGCAAATCCCTTGTTTTATGCCCAACACCAGATCAACTTCAAACCACAAGAATTTGCCTCCAGAAGAGTAAGAAGTGCGATCCTATCTGTTTTACAAAACAAAAGGTTCAAGTTTCTAAAAACTAGAGGGCTAAATACCCTCGCGACTATGCACACTAACGAGTAGGAACAGCCGCTCGAATACTCATACTGACACATTCAATCGGAAGCCGAAAACCGGCTCTCACAGCCGCACAGCCCCAACCAAAACATCCTACAGCTATGCCACAGCATATCTCATTGAATAACCTGAGGACACGAAATATATATACTTTTACGTGAGGGTCCACTGCAATTCCAAACTCTGCAGTGAATATTGAACACCGAAAAGCTGAATACTATTCATTGGGGTGGGGGTTCCTTCCTCCCTTTAACCAAAATTAATACAGCTAGAAGAAGGAATACCTTCACAAAGGTGCATGCACACACTAACACAATAATCTCTCTGGCACTTCACATTGCCGTACAGAACCTCAGCAGCATACCTACGTACAAACAATTGCATTCTTCCGTGTATTTACTAATAAAGGCTAACAAAGTAAAACTAAAGAACCAGGAGGTTTTCATATGTCCAAGATCTCTATAATATGGTATCTTTTACGGAGCATAATTCTAAAGACCTTAAGCACAGCACCCTGAAACTTTTACAAAGTCCCTTCTATTTTAGTTTTAGCTGCAATACCAACAAAATATTTAGCTTTGAAATGCATGCAAACAAAATGTTATCTCTTCTATAAGATTAAGCCATCGGCTAAACGTTTTTACTACTGAAATGGGGCTAATTTCAAAAGGAAACTACACTCTCCTTAAAAAGGGGATATCTATGATTTTAGGAGAACATTTACCTTTAGGATACAAAGGGAAAGCTACTGTTTTTAAACACAAAAACCAGAACAACATTTTAAACTGCACGAACATGCGTACGATCACACAGTCGTGCCATTTTACCGATCGTTCAAACAGCGAACAATAAACCTGAATATCTACTCGCAGGGTCCAAACAAATAAGAATCTTTCACTGACACTTCCCAAGAACCACACCAAGGGGAAATATCTTGCAAATAAAAGAAAGCAATATTACAAACTCCAAATTTAACTAACTTTCTCTCTTTAAAGGGAGAGCTTCCAAATACACCAATACAAAGAGAAAACAAACATTTAGCGCCATACGTTATTATATTTTTGCATTTTAAATCTCACAGAGCCACTCTGTGACATTCCTCCCCACCCAAGAGGGCAACCATATCTTTGGTTGTCCAAATTCATTAAAGCTCTTTAGCTCAGGAAAATGAAAAAGGAGGGGAACCTACCAGATCTCTGGTCCACCCACATCTTAGAGCTCTATCCCTAGAGTCCCTTAGCACATCAATTATACTACCTCAATGAACACTCAAAAATATTTTACTCTGTGCCTTGCACTAAATACTCCATATCCATATTCTATATCCCAAACTATGAACCATATTTAATTTTATATATATATTGTCTACCTTGGCCAGTGTTTGGATAATCTGTAACACCATAAGATACCATGTCCAAATCATTTTACATGAATTTGATTTCTTTGCCCACATGGCCTTATTCACTAAACTCTATGTACTATGTACCAATAAAATGTTAAGATTTTGTTTGAGAAATATTTTCTTCATATTTATGAAAAGTATTTTTCAAGCCAGCAGTTCCATTCTCTGAACTGTTATCGTGGCCTATACCTCATTCATATTCTAGAACACATAATTTATCTTATCTCACATCTTAACTTCAATTTCACTACTGACAGAAATAAGACAGCAGTTCAAATAACACTCACTGAATAACATCTCTTGAGCAAACAAACTATTATTTTGTCTACAGAAAAACTAAAACAAATGCAACAAAGATAGGACAAAAAAATATGAAAAAACAGAATAAAGTCAACTGCAGGTGGCCAACCCCCCAGTCGTTAGAGAGAATGAAAGAGACAGTGCTTGGTTTAACAAATCTAGACTTAAATATGGCTTATGGATATATTCCTTCACTGAACTGAACTCAGGTTTTACCCTTAATGAGGCTGTCCCAATCAATTACCCTGGACCCAGGATAATGGATATCCCATTATACTCACTCTTTCTTTAAACAGTTATTCCATGACGTGAACATTCCTAATTCTCAAACAATTTATCTAAATACTTTATTTTGGGGCCTTCCATCTAGTACCCCTTTTAACTAGTAACCCTTTCATTACTCTCAGTACCTAAAACATACTGGGATTGGAGGACTTAACAGGAAGCCACTTAGATATGCAATCTACATAGGGCTATTCCTCTAGTCATCTCACCCATGGTATAATTCTTTATGAAACATATAGTAACAGCAGTACCCAATATGTACAATTACCATTCTATTAGTATTTAGGGCACCTAAATTAGCATACTGCTTTCCTACCGTCTAGAACTATGAGCTTCTACCATCTACTGCTCATATCCCTTTGAATCAGCCTCCCTTTTTTCCAAGGGAGCCAACTATTAGAGTTTTTTCCCTTCTGAACTATACTCACTTCAGTTTGCCATGTCTGTCTTTTCTGAGTGGCTGCCAATCTCCTTAAATAAAGAGTCACTTGACTATACATCCCAGGCCAATGAAAAGAAGGAATGAGACGCCCCAACATTTCCTCTTGATTCATGTGTTTAGTGTTTATACATAATGGCAAGAAAAAAAATATAGGTGAGGGGATACAGGCAAAGGATGCAATACTTGAAGCAACATCCAATTGTGTTAGGGAGAAAAGCAAGAGCAAAACAAGGAGACAACTTTGGTTCTCAAAAACAGTAGCAGAAAAGATCAGAGCCAAAAGACTGACCTTAAGGGAACACAGCAGGATGAAGATAGGGAGGCATACCAAACTTCCCTAAGGGAAGCAGGAATTTAGAGGGGGACATTATTCTCTTGTAGGATACACATTTACATACTATCTTGGAAACTGCAGCAGCAAAAAAGGATTGGAGTTGGGAGTCCTCTCTTTTGCTAGTGGGAAACCTGTTCTGGTTTGGGGTTCTTATTTTCTTATTCCTCAATAATTAAGAAAGTGATTGATGTCTATCCCAGGAGAGCTATGGTAGTGCAACTTGTTTATGTTGCTAAGGCTATGTATCTTACTAATGTCTATGCTCCACAGATGAAAGCAGAATGCACTTAGCTATTACATCAGTTAGCGGCAATTTTAATTGTGGGCTAACAAAAAGGGCTGGAGAAGAAAGTCAGAAAAAATATTCGATGACACAAATTTGTTAAATTATATTTTACAGGGTTCAGGATTCAAGGATGTCTATAACATTCTGGGTACTAACCCTATGCATACGTACATTTTATAAGGGTGTACTATTTCTAGGATAGATTTTTGGTTCATACAGGACAAGATCCCTGTTTGGGATGCTAGAATTATACCCCTGCAAACATCAGATCATGCAATGGTGTGGGTCACCATAGATTTAGCACAACACACTTAATTGGAATGGGTTTTTGGAGAATGAATGCATTTCTCCTACAGGAGGACACTGTTCAAAGGCAAATCATGGCATTATTAGCAGCCAGTCAGTCAGCTAAATGCCTTTATGACAACCCAGTAGATTGGGGGGACGACAAGAAGTGGAACATTAAACAACTGATGATACAGGTCTCACAAAGGATTGTTAGATCAAATTATAACACTTATTTGAGTTGGCAAGATCAGCATTTGCAGCTGCTGACTCAAATGAGGGAGATGGGACTGGAAAAGTGCAAAAGAAGAGGGAAACCACCTTAGTTCTCAAAAACAGTAGCAGAAAATGTCAGAGCCAAAAGGCTGGCCTTCAGGAAATAAGGGAACGCAGTGGGATGAAGATAGGTAGGCATACCAAACTGCCCTAAGGGAAGCAGGGAAGACAGTAAGGCAGGCAGAGGCACAAACCAAGGAAACACTAGCACAAACAGTAAAGGACGGGGACAAGACTTTCTATAGATACATTAGTGAAAGGAGAAAGTCCAGAGGGGGTATTGCTAGGATCAAATAGGATAAGGGGAAGTGTGTGGAGGAGTACCAAGGAAAAGCATCTTTCCTAAATAGATACTTCTGCTCAGTATTTACTGAGGAGAATAAAGGGCAGGGCCCATAGCTCAGCACCATGGACACAGGGGGGAGGGATGTGTGCACAAGTCCATTTACAAAAGAAAGGGTCCTACAAGAGCTCACTAAGCTCAGAGTGGATAAGGCAATGGGACCTGATGGCATACATCCCAGGGTACTAAAGGAGCTAAGGGTGGAACTAGCAGAGCCATTACCAGAACTGTAGAGTGAGTCATTGAGCACAGGACAGGTCCCAGAAGACTGGAGAATGGTTCATGTGATCTCTCTCCACAAGAGGGGCAGCAGAGAGGAGGTAGGGAACTACAGATGAGTCAATCTTAACCTCAGTAGTGGGCAGGATTATGGAGACACTCCTTAACGAAAGGATAGTACAACACCTGGGATCCATAGAACCATAGGATCCAAGACAGCATGGGTTTACAACAGGAAAGTCCTGTCAAACTAATCTCATAGATTTTATTGACTGGGTAACCAGAGTGGTGGACCAAGGGGGTGCAGTCGATGTCACCTACCTTAACTTCAGCAAAGCTTTCTATACCGTTCCACATAGAAGACTGATTAATAAGCTGGGTAGACTTGGAGTGGGTCCGACAATGATCAACTGGGTGACAAACTGGTTGGTGGACAGAAAACAGAGAGTGGTGGTAAACAGTATACAGTCAGAAGAGATGCAAGTCACAAGTGGGGTACCTCAGGGATTAGTCTTGGGGCCAGTCCTCTTTAATATCTTCATCAGTGACATTGCAGATGAACTGGAGAGTAAGGTTTGCATATTTGCAGATGACACCTAGATCTGCAACAAAGTAGATTATCCAGATGGGGTGGGCAGAATGAGAAGAGATCTGGAAAAACTGGCAAAATTGTCTGAAGAGTGGCAACTGGAGTTTTATTTATTTTTATTTATTTATTGAAATGTTTCACCAGGAGGGCGCACTGAACAACAAGTTGCTCATCTCCCGTTGTGACCTGGGGGAAGGGGGTTACATAGGGTTGTGAAGGATGATCAGTTACAATAGTATGTGTGTGGCACAAACAATACAAGAGTGTAAGATTGTGCAACAGGTGTAACACACGGTGGGTTTAATGCAAAGAAGTACAAGATCATGCATATAGGGAAGAGAAATGCTGAAGCTCCCTATAGTTTGGGAAGGAGTCGCTGGCAATCTCAATGGAAGAAAGAGACTTGGGTATCATCATCTCAGATAACTTTAAATCATCCAAGCAGACCACTAAAGTAGAAGGTAAGGCTAGAGGGATGTTGGGGTATATTAGTATGATTATCACAAGTCGTAAGAGTGAGGTAATAATCCCTCTTTACAAGACACTGGTTAGGACCCATCTGGAGTACTGTATGCAGTACTGGAGGCCACACCTACACAAGGACATTAACAAAATGGAGACAGTCCAGAGAAGTGTAATCAAAATGGCGCAGGGACTGCATCAGAAAACATATGAGAACAGATTAACGGAGCTCAATATGTATACCCTAGAGCAAAGGAGGGAGTAAGGTGATATGATCGAAACATTCAAATACCTTAAGGCCATTAACAAGGTGAAAGAGTCTAACATGTTTCAATATAGAAAAAATAACAAGACAAAAGGACACAGCATGAGACTAGAGGGAGGCTGATTAAGGGTTCATGGGAGGAAGTACTTTTTCACAGAATGGGTGGTGAGTGCATAGAACGGCCTACCTCAGGAAGTGGTGGATATGAATGCAGTGCAGGGCTGCAGAAAGGCATGGGATAGGCATAAGGGAGCAATACAGATGAGTATGAATAGATAGGCCATTGACAGAGCAAAGGCTGATGGCACATTTATGAGGTAGAAAAATGGGCAGATTGGGTGGGTCTTGCGGTCCTTATCTGTCCTCAACTTTTATGTTTCTATGCTTGTGTATCATTATATATTTTTCAATTAGATGTCTTAGAATGTAATTGTTGTCATATGTTGAAAAGTTTTTCCTGAATCCCATCTGAAGTTGGGAGATTCCACCAGTTCTTTCTATTTCTACCATAAGTCTCTGTAGCAAGATTTTAGAGAAGATTTTCAAGTTTATATCCAATAAGCTAATTGGCCTACACATTGCTGGATCTGCAGTTGAGCCATTTTTATGGATGGGAACTATATAAGCCCCCTCCATGTTTCAGGGTATTTAGTCTCTTTTATGCATCTAATATAGAACCTGGTTTAGTATTACACCGTCATTGGGGATAAGCTAAATAAATGTCTGCTGGAATGTCATTGGGGCCAGGTGCCCTTTTTATCTCAAGTGTATTTATTGCCATTAGAACCTCTCCATATTCAGAAACTATATATGGGGAATCATGTAATTTTATCTGGAAATACATCTTCCATGCTCTGGTCCCAAAAGATTTCTGTAAAATTCTCTCTCAATTTTTCTTCTGTAATAAATGTATCTATTTTAGTTTTCTAACCATTTGCTCCACTGGCCACTAGGATCCCAAACTTCTTTGAATCTTTCATGAGCACTGCCTCCAGCATGTGATTCAACTGTTTTACTTGATAAGCCCTTTTTTATCTTTTATCAGTCTCTTATATTCTCTTTTAGTTACATTTACTTCCCCGGAGAGATTTGTACTAGGATTGGCCAAGTATGTTTTACTTTGTTTCCTAATCTTTTTTGGTTTTTTTTGCAGTCTGCATCAAACATCCATCATTGTACAATTTTCTTTGTTCATCATTATTTTCACTCTCCAACCTTTCTTTCATGTTTTGTATACTAATAATAATCCTTCCTTTAATATATTTAAATCCCAATATTCAAATAATTGCAAATCTAGCTGTAAAATAGAATTATTAAGTATATCCCAGATTTTTCCTACAGAATCCAGGTGCCAATATATCTTTTTTTGGGCTCTGATTTCTGTTTTTTATGGTAGAATCCTTTTATCCCTCCCGCGGCAGCTCTTCCTTGCATCAGCCAACTCTACCAGATTCCAGGGTCATTCGGGGACTTCCAAATGCTTTGCATGCCCCGGCAGAACTCCTGGAACTGGCCTGGAGGTGTCGTCCTAGAGACCCCCGTAGTTTCCTCCGTTTTAGCCTCCTAGCCCTGGAGCCCCAGAAGTGATGACTACATGTGGGTGGAGGCCCACATGAGCACCACAGCTCCAGTTGCAGCACCTTCCTCCCTCCCCTGGCCTTGTGCCTGGGCTCTCGAGTGTGGCACTGCCACCCAGCCTCCATTGGGGTGCAGCCAAGCACCAAGAGACCTGTCTCTCCCTCCTGACATGGAGTGCTTGCCAACTGGCAGCTACTCACAGTCTTCTCATTCTCCCCCAGCTGACCCATGGCGACCTGAACTTGTTCCCAAACCCAGGTCATCATCGTGGCACAAGGTGTGGCATCCAGCACCTCAAATCTCAGCACCAATGGACCAGCCTTGGACTCTGATTTCTGAAAAAGGAATCATGTTAGATCTTGGGGAAGCAATATATGGAGGTTCCTTACTCAAAAGGAGTACTGGAAAGTGACCACTATCTGCTCTATTCTTAACATGTAACTCATCCCATGTATCTGGTGGGCTTGCCCACAATATCAGATCTACCACTGAAGCACCAGTAGCTGCAATAAATGTCCAATTACCTTCATGCAATGCTTGAACCAAAGCTACTAGGCTTGCTAAATCTAAACACTTTGCTTCCATCCCCCAGAACACTATTAACCACCCCTCTAAATTCTGGATAAGTCATCTGTACCCTTTTCAGCCCCACTGTTTTCTTCACAGATCTACAAACTAGGAAGTTTGTCTATCACTGACCCTGCTGATGTTGCTTCCATGTAACCAGTGGTTAAACTGAAAATGTTTAGGTGGGGAAACTTATCTAGATTTCTAGGTGGTGGAACTCTACTGTAGTAGTCAATGGAGAAATATGACACAGGTGGTGGAACTGTTGTACTTTTTTTAAGATATGGTGAAACTGAGTCCCTGTAGGCTCCTGCCCTGTTTAACCTGTTCTTAACAATTGTGATTGGTTGACATCCATGGCACTCCAGACATTACCTCATGGGTTTTAACCCACCTGATAGGCTAGTGATGCACATGACTGTAGGATCATATTTCTACAATATCCAGGTCCCAGAAGCCCCTGCTCTCCAGTTCAAACTTTGCATCTGATCAGGCTAGCACACCAGGGTCCCTGCTGTCCTAATTACCAAGGTAAGCCTCTTAAATTGCCTTATATCACAGTATCTAAACAACTCCCTTAGGTCAGTAGCTATATCAATGAGCTTGTGAGGCAAGTCTATGTGTAAATATTAAATGTATATTTGAGTTAAAGCTGCATTGGGGTTCCAGGCAACCCTGAAGGGAAATAGTTGCTGTGTTTGCTGATCTGTAAGGGTTTTTAATATTTGGCCCTGCTGTTTTCAGTTAGTGAGCAAACCTTGTTGAGCACCATTTCTGTGCCTTCTCATTTGTTCTAGCAAGCTGCAGTTAATAGTTTTTTACCTCCGTTTGTGTGTGTGTGTGTTTTTCTACTGCCGTTGCTATTCATTGTTAAAATAAGAAGTCTCTTTGTGTCTCCGATGGCGCTCACAAGGTGTTTTCAATCGTTAGCGTTTCCCCTAGCTCCAGGTACAGCTATTGTTGCTAACTCCCTCAGGACTCGACGGCATGAGCTCCCAGCTCGCTACCGCGTTGCTTCGCTCCCCCCCACAGGGCATCCTCTGGGGCCTAGGCCTCACGCTCCCAGCCGTGACTGACTCCCTGGCTGTAAAGAACCCCCCCAGGCAGTCCAACTCAGGGCCTAGGTCCAATGGGCGGCGGTGCCTGCACCTCCCACTGCTCGCCTTGCGGCTCTGCCTTCCTCCGCATTGCCTCTGGGAAGGACGTCCCTTGGTGCGGCCTACTCGGCCGGGCCCAATGCCACCTCTCGGCACCTCCCCCAAAAACAGGAGGCCTACATGGGGGCCATTTCAAGGGGAGGACCGAGCGCATCTAAGTGCCCCTGCCGATGGCAGACTCAGGCACAGGAATGCTTGGCACCCCCCCGCCTCCTCCAGCTGGTCCTCGGTAGTGGCGTAGTGGCTCAG
The DNA here is from genome assembly GCA_016271365.2 of Neoceratodus forsteri. Classification (NCBI taxonomy): domain Eukaryota; kingdom Metazoa; phylum Chordata; order Ceratodontiformes; family Ceratodontidae; genus Neoceratodus; species Neoceratodus forsteri. The sequence goes on from CM057454.1 coordinate 1,345,310,303, forward strand.
GTCTCCCACGGATTTCTCCGCAACCACATGGCCATGGCCACCACATCCCTGCGCTTCCCCCTCGCTCTTAGGCCTTGGCCGCTGGCCCATCTCTACAGACAGGGGAATCTTGTTGGTCCTCCTTCCCCACACAAGCGGGAGCCTCTAAGATGCAGGGGGTCTGCCCTCACTCTCTATGGGCCGAACTGCCGTGGAATGATGCGACCTAGGAGCACTCCCCCTCGAGGCTGATACGAGTGCCTCTGTTCCAATTTAGAGGGGCCAGCAGATCGGTATCCACAGCGTGGTCTCTGTGGCACATCCCGGTAGTGCACTGGATAACAAGCAAGGTTGGTGGTCCTTGCCAGAGGAATAAAAGGACCACCTGGGATCTCTACCTGACTGGAGCCTTATCTGGCCTATCCCTCCAGTGTAGTCCACTAGGGGCCTATGCACGTGGTGCTGTCCCCTCCTCCACATTCTTGGGTACTATCTAGAGAGAGAGAGAGAGATGAAAAAAAAAGGGTTGGCAGAAAAGCTGGTCATCCTTGTCTGTCCATATGGGCTCCTCCCTCAGCAGCCCATATGAGTCTCCAGTGACATTTTCCACTGGGGTCCCTCTCTATAGCGATCCCCAGAATCACAGCCTCCATGTGGGTCCCTCACTACAGCAACCCCCATTTGAGGACAGCACGCATCTTTATTACATACTCGCTCTCTCACTTGTGTGCAGCCTAAGCTGCATCAACAACGCGGCCTATCAGGGCTCACCACCCAGCGCAGGCCCAGTTGGCACCCATGATAATGCTTACATCTTTTGTTTTCCTCAGATGGTCAAAGCCAAGAAGTGCACAGTGTGTAGCTCCAACCTCCTTCCCCACGCCCCTGGCCCCCTCTGCACCGCATGTCTCCATGACGATGACGACCTATCCATGGGGCAGTCCGCTGGCATGGGCCCAAGCAACCCTGGCCCTAGCGGCTCATCTTGGCTGGATCCAGGTGCCTTTCTTCTACAGAACCAACAGGCTACTGTAGCCATGATGGAGAGTCAGCAGAATTTTATGCTGAAGGTGATGGAGAAATTGGAGTCCCTCACCCAACAGAGATTGCCTGCGAACCCACCTCTGGAACAAGACGTCGGGGGAGGGGCCAATGAGGATCACATGGATTTGACGGAGCCTAACCTGGATAACCACAAACCCTACACTGGGGAGGACGTTGACCTACCGGAGGAGGAAGATGGTGAAATCTCCGACGAAGAAGACTTGGAGCAACAAGCCATTCCTTTGCTCACCTCCAAACTATGCTCCTTTGACATGGTCCTAGGCCTCATTAAGATCGTCAAGACCACCATGGGGTTCAAAATGGAGGAAAACAAACCTCAATCCAAATTGGACCCCCTGATCCAGCAGAGGTCCACCATTAGAGAGAGTTTTCCCGTCTGTCCGGCCATCGAAGACATTGTAAATAAGGAGTGGCAATCCGCCGACCCAGGCCAGATGTCGAACAGGAGAAACCTGGACCGGATGTATCCCGTTCAGGAAGACAAAGCCAACACCTGCTGCTCCACTCCAACGGTCGACCCTCAGGTGGCCGCACTTAGCAGACGGACTATCCTACCCTGCGGAACAATCTCCCTAAAGGACTCTGCAGACAAAAGGGTCAAGGACATGCTAAAGAAGGCCTTCAAAACAGAAGGCATGGTGGCAAGAGCGTCCACAGCAGCCATCTATACAGCACGGGTGCAGATACGTTGGCTGGAGGAACTCCTGGAACAGGCCAACCCCAAGTCTACAGAGACAGAGTTATTAGAGTGCACCATTGATGCAGCAAGAAACCTAGCCGATATGGCGGTTGACACCCTCAGACTTAATGCAAGGGCCACAGCCATCACAAACAGGGCTAGACGGGCTTTGTGGCTTAAATTATGGGAGGCCGACAATGAGTCCAAAACCTTACTGCAAAATCTCCCTTTGAAGGGCAAACATGTTTTTGGGGAGGGCCTCTTAGAGTTCCTAAAGCAGAAAGATGAGGGCAAGGAACTCCTTAAAAACAAGAGTAGGCACTCCTATCTACCCTTCACTAGACGGAGACTTCGGGGGGGGCCAGAGGCATATCAAAACTGCAGAGACACACACCAGGCCACTTCCTTTCGAGGTAGATGCTCTTACACTTCACTACGCACCCCCACCACCCAATCCTACTACCCTTCATCCTTCAGAGCTCGTGGCTCTAGGTTCGGGGGAAGAGGCAGGGGTCAGCGAGGCAAGCCGCAATGACTGCTCGCACCGGACCCCCTTGGAACAGGGGCGCTGCCCCCCCATGGGCCAAAGATTAGTGCTCTTCAGCCACCAATGGTTACACACCACCTCCAAAAGATGGGTTCACGAAGTCATGTCACAAGGATACTCAATAGAGTTATCGGAGACCCCTCTGACACACAGGTTTATCATCTCACCGATTACGAAAAAGAGGGCCATGGCTCATCAGGTACAACAGATCCTGTGGGACCTGATCAACAACAGGGCAATTCAGCCTGTACCACCACATGAGCAGGGATTAGGAGTCTACTCCATCTTCTTCCTTGTGCCAAAGAAGAACGACGACCTCCACCCCATCCTGGACCTCAAACACCTAAATCAACACGTTGTGCCCCAGAGGTTCAAGATGGATACTCTGAGGTCAACACTATTCAGTATTCATGTGGGCGACTTCCTGACATCCATAGACCTCAAGGACACATACCTCTACATACCCATCAGGCCGGCTCACAGGCAGTACCTCCGGTTCCACATCCTCGGCCAACACTTTCAATACCAGGCTCTACCATTCGGGCTTTCATCGGCTCCAAGAGTCTTTACCAAAGTAACAGTGGTACTGGTGGCCAGACTCCGAGAACAGGGTCTCGACATCATCCCCTACCTTGACGACTGGCTGATCCGAGCATGATCCAAGGAAAGCTCTCGCCTACACACCACCCTCACTCTAAGGGCCCTAGAGCAGCATGGCTGGGTAGTGAACTGGGACAAGAGCCACCTAATGCCCACGCAACAGATAGAGCATCTAGGCACAAGCCTAGACACAGCACAGGGGTGGGCAAGACCATCCAAGGCAAGGGTCCTCAACCTGATCAATCTGGTAAGCAGAATATGCACCAGCCATCAGGCACCCATGGCAAACCTATCCCAACTGTTAGGTTGCATGGCGTCGTGTATCGATCTGGTCCCATGGGCCAGATGGCACATGCGGCCACTACAGACTCACATCCTCAGATGGGGATCTCCGAACGAACACAATCTAAAGACCTTCCTCCCATTACCCCCTTTGGTGAGAAAGTCTCTAACCTGGTGGACAGTCCACTCAAACCTAACCAGAGGTGTCCCACTGGAGGCTCCCTCCCAGGTCTCCATCAAGACAGACACAAGTCTTCAGGGATGGGGTGCTTGCCTGGCCAACAGGAGAGCACAGGGCCAATGGACCCACACAGAATCCAGGCTATCTATCAACGTCCTGGAAATGAGGGAAGTCTACCGTGCACTAACAGCTTTCAAGCCAACTATCTCGGGACAATCAGTGCTGATCCGATCCGACAACCGGGTGATGGTGGCATATATCTCCAAACAAGGAGGCACCCGAAGCAGAGCGATTGTGAAGGAGGTGGCTAGGGTCCTCAACTGGGCCCAGTCCCACCTCGCCCACCTCAGTGCGGTCCACCTCGCCGGAAAGCTCAACATTCGAGCAGACTGGCTGAGCTGGCAACAAGTCCACCCAGGAGAGTGGCACCTCCACACCAGCCTTTTTCAAATGATACAGGACACCTGGGGGCCCATCTCCATGGACCTCATGGCCACAGCTCAAAACACGCATTTCATGGACTACTTCTCGAGGTACAGGGACAGTCAGTCACAGGGAACTGACTCCCTGTCACAACTTTGGCCCCGGGACCACTCCTACATCTTCCTTCCCATTCCCCTACTACCTCAGGTGCTCACCAAGATCTGCTCCTCAAGATAGACCATCATACTGGTGGCTCCCTACTGGCTGAGGAGCACGTGGTTTGCCACAATCCTCTCAATGATGATGGCTTCTCTCAGACTGCCCTACCATCCCGACATGTTGAACCAGGGCCCAGTACTACACCTGACCCCCAGGACCCTGAAGCTCACAGCCTGGCTCCTGAGAGGAGAAGACTAAGGAATGCGGGCTACCATGACTCAGTTATAGCAACGATGCTGCAGTCCAGATGCTCATCAACCACTTCCACCTATAGCAGGCAATGGGCGGTGTTCACCAAATGGTGCCGTGATCAGGTGACAGACCCGGAGCTCGCTGACATGCCCACTATCCTGTTATTTTTCCAGCAAGGCTTGGATAGGGGACTGGCTCACTCATCCCTCAGGATACAGCTGTCAGCCATCAGAGCAGCTGTGGGGTCCATAGAGGGCCACAGCCCCGGTGCTCACCCAAATGCCCTGCGCTTCCTAAGGGCAGCTGAGATGCTACGGCCTCGAGTGCGCCCAACCATCGCTCCTTGGGACCTTCCCCTGGTACTGGACTCCCTCAATTTGGCCCCATTCAAACCCCTCCAAAACGTAGACTTGTTCTGGGTTGGTTTAAAGACCTGCTTCCTCGTGGCGATATGCTCATCCCGCAGAATCGGGGAGTTAGGTGCACTGTCCTGCAGGGAAGCCTACACAGTGTTCACACCACATGGGGTACGCCTACGCACTGTTCCAGCCTTTCGACCTAAGGTCTCCTCCCCCTTCCACAGGTAACAGAGTATCGAGTTACCCACTTTCCAGGGAGACTCCCAATCGGGAGGCACTACCGTCCCACAAGGCCTGGATGTAGGCACCACCCAATCCACGTACATAACCAGGACACAACCTCTTCGAAAGACAGAGAGACTGTTCATAGTTGCGAGGGGCCAGAGACAGGGGAAAGCAGCCTCCAAGACCACCATCACTGGTTGGTTGCGGAGAACTATCCAGGAGGCCTACATGGCAAAACAAAGGACACCCCCTTGTGGAATCAAGGCACACTCCACTCATGCGGTAGCCACCTCCTGGGCGGAGAGGGCCAACCTGTCAACTGAGGTCATTACAACTCTGTATACCCAGGTCCCTTTCATCTTGTACTGATTTGAGCTCCACCCCATTTAGTGTGTACTTGTGCTGACCATTGTTTCTCCCCATGTGCATTACCCTGCACTTATCCAAATTAAAGGTAGATTGCTTCGCTTTTGCCCACTGTTCCATTTCCCTCAATGCTGTTTGCAGAATTAAGGCTTCACCCTGTGAATTTATAATAGACCCTATCCTTGTGTCATCTGCGAACTTAGATAAACAAATGGCTGCATTTGTTTCCAATGAGGCAATGTACAAGTTGAAAAGGCAGGGCCCCAGCACTGAGCCCTGGGGGACCCCGCTGGTCACAAGTTCCCATTCTGACATGGATCCCTTCCCACATACCCTCTGTCTCCTATCTCTAAACCAGCCCTCTGTCCAACAGGTTATATTCCTGTGGATGTCATGCTGGATTAGAGCATCTAGTAATTGGTGTGGGGAACCTTATCAAAGGCCTTCGAGTAGTCTAAGAATATAACATCCACAGCGTTTTTTGCATCAAGGGTCTTGCTAACTCTACCATAAAATTACAACAGATTTGTCTGACATGATCTGCTCTTCTTGAATCCAAGTTGGTAATGGTCTGTATTTCCTGATTGTGTCAATGCATCCATGATATATGTTTTTTATTTATTTAGGATTTCGGAATTACAACCTGTGAGTCATAGACTCATTTCCAAAGGCTCCACGTCATGGAGACAATACATTTGACATACAATTACAATGCAACAGAGCATGTTACATATACATATCCATTTTCAACATATAATACTGTATATACAAAGACAAGCATCTGTTTTATGTATTACAGTGTCACAATTGCTGTCCGAGAGGAGAGATTGTCATGCGCCAGTGGACCCTGGCACTAGGCCCAGCATTGAGATGGCCCTTTTTTGATAATGCCTTCAAGGATTTTACCCAAAATTGACGTCAAGCTCATCGGTCTAAATTTGATACCTCCTGCCATGATCCCTTTTTGTGTAGAAGTATCAGATCAGCTTGAATCTACTCATCCAATACCACCCCATAATTCACTGAATATTGAAACAAAAAGGTTACTAGAGCTGCCAAAACTTCAGCCAATTTCTTTAATACTCTAGGATGAAGTCCATCTGGACCCTGGGCTTTATTCTGGTCCAATGCCTCAACCTATCTCTAGCATCATTTATACTGATCTTAATTGCCTAGGTATCCTTCAATTTATGGTGTTTCAAGGTTGCCTGGGTTTTGGGGTTATAAACTGAAATAAAATAGCTGTTGTAATAAGTTGCCATTGAACTATTTTCGACCAATAGTTTCCCATTTTTAACCTTCAATGGTCCTATTATTTTGTTATTTCCCTTGTTATTATTTACATAAGAATAGAAGGACTTATAATTGTCTTTAACTTTGACTGCCAGCTTCTTTTCAGACTTAGCCTTGGCCTTGGATATGCTGTTTTGCTGTTTTTGCAAATGTTACTGCTGATCTATAGGCTGCCCAACAAGACTGCTGTCCACTTTTTTTTGCAGTGCAATAAGCCTTGTTTTTCTTTTTTATTTCCATCTTAACTGCTGGCGTCAGCCATGGTGGATGCTTAGGGGAATCTATATACTTCCTATGACTGGGTGTAAACTTCTGCACTAACTCCAGGATTTTTTTTACACAGTACACTCCACATGTAGTGCAAGGGCTACCCAATAAATTCCGCAGACCAATTCCAAGTTGCAAGCTGTTCCCTCATACTATTGGAGTCTGCCCTGCCATAATTAAAGACTACTGAATCACCAGATGGTAGTACTATATTCCCTTTGAAACCAAAATTCACCATGTTATGATCACTTTTGTTCTCCCATCCTTACTACCCCCTTCTCTTTTGGCTTCACCCCTCCAACTGCCTCCCTAAGGACTGTTCTAGGTCTTTGAGGCAGTATAGCACAGTGATTAAGGGCACTGAGCTGCAAACCTGGAGACCTGGGTTTGAATCCCACAGCCCCCTCTTGCATACTGTGTAGCCCTGAGCATGTCACTTAACTTCTATGTGCTCCCAGGTTGCACCTGGAAACAAGCTTCAGCTTAGTGTGCCTTTCCTGCTTAAACAATTTCCCCTAAATCCCACAAAGGACACAGCCCTGATGGGATTAACCTCAAGTTTTTGTATGTGTCTGACCCTCCTATGGCGCACCCTATCACTACCCTACTAAAATCTCTCCTTCCTCCTATGTGCTGTTTCTCCTGCTTGGAAGATGGCAATTGTCATCCCCCTTATTAAAGATGTGACCCTTCCTGCTCTGGAACCTATTGACTTCTCACCTGCCAGCTTTGGCCAAACCCTAAGAACACCTATTTATCCCTTAATGCTATTCTCCCACCCCACTTTCTGGGCTTTGCATCCTTCCTTACCTCATTCCCATCTGGTTTTAGGAGATTCCACTCCACAGTGTGCTCTCTCCTCTGGCTCACTGATGCTGTCCTAAAGGGTATGGACCATGGCGTGATCACTTTCACCATCTTTGCAGATCTGGTTGAAACCATCAACACTGCTGCAACCACCTTTTTCCTGGACAAACTTAAGGACACTGATCAATCAATTAGATGGTTCAGCTCTTACCTGAGTGGTGGGTCTCAAGCTGTCTGCATTAGTGAAGCCCCTTCCCCATCTCCCAATCAGTTTCCTAAGGTTCAGTCATTGGGCCAATACAGTTCTGTGTCTTCATAAATTATCTTCCCAAAGTGTGTGGTGGAAGGGTCCAGGGTGCAGTGAGGCACTGGTACCCTCTCGGCTGAGTCTTCTGAGGCAGGATTATGGTAGGATCCAAAATAGGGATGGCAGCTCACCTTCAAGAAGAGACACCTAATTTTGATCACATAAAACAGTTCTAGAGTTTCTCATAGTAAGCTGAAATTCATGCTATGAGCCTGATTTCCAGTTGAGGAGTTAAGGTGTCACAATCACCCATCTGAGGACCAGGGGTGCTGCTGACACAGTGAGACCTGAGGGTAGGAAAAGATGAAGTGACCTCTGTACTATTTCATTTTGGAGTCCATGCCTGGGTACCAGAAAATTAGCTTACAAGGGTACATCCCTCAGCATACCTGTTGAAACAGACTCTACTGCCTCTGTAAATATGTGGTGGGGTGCAGGTAAATCCTGAGGCAACACTGTGATTGAAAGGGAGAATGTACCTTGTGGTACAGGGACTAGAGATGTGTGAAACTGGAAAATTTCACTTAGCGAAATATTTCAAGTAACTCCTGCATTACGCAAATTTTTGCCTAGGCGAAATGTAATTTTGCCTCCAATTTAACTTTCGTGTAAATGCAAAATTTCACCCAATTTCGCCAGGTGAAATGTCACCATTACCCTGAATTTTGCCCGCAAAATTGCAATGTATCATGGGTAGACAGCTGAAATATCATGTGCAGGCTGTTTCCTGCACAGTATATTGTCTGTTGAGTCAGAGAGCAGTTTAGTGTGGTGCATCACAGCCAATAAACCCTTAAAAAACCTCTTTACTTGTGATTTTTGAGAGTTAATTGCTCCCAAAATCTCAAGTTTAGTTCCTAGTGCTGCTAGTGAACATTTTGTTGTTTTTGTATTCTTGGAGAATACTTAGTTAAATGTAATTAGTGTTTTCAGTTTTCTCTGTGTCTGTGAGGAAGTGAGTGGGGGTGGGTTGACCATGTGGTCAGTGTGTGTGTGTGTGTGTGTGTGTGTAAGTAGAGCAGGCTAGTTCCTAGTATTTGACATATTACTCACAACTTGTGAGTAAGTTTCTGTAATTTCTTTTAAGTCTTAATATTTTGGGTTTGTGTTCTACTTATGTGTTATATTTTTCTTACATATTGACCCTTTTTTGGGTAACATTATCTGAATAGTTACTCACTCTGACTGAGTAGGTCTGTTCCAAATCCTGTTTCCCTTTGCTGAATCACTTTTGTGATTTTTTTTATGAAAAGTATTTCTGTACATTGATCACTTGACTTGTCCATATCCAGGTACACTGCATTGTTGAATAGCTCACAGAAATTAAAATTGTGATCTAGCCTCTGCATCGCAGCGTTCCTGTTTTTCTGTTGAATTTGCTTACCACATTAACCCTTTCCTCCCTGTTACACCACTGTCATTTACAACCTGAACTAGGCTACTATATAAAAAACTACAAAGTTTTCAACTAGATAGTGGTGGTCCCTGCATGAGTTTTGGAGGTGACTTTGTTCATTTGAAATCTTGCTGTCCCTTCCATCTGATATATCTGTAAGCCAAAACTGTATTTAGTAGGTACTAACACATTGTAGTACTCACCTTATCCATACACCATTTATCTGGACTGTAGTTTGTATTTTGACTAAGAGGAGTTCTGCATGGTTGGTTTCCTTTAGTTTTTGTGAACCTACTGACACCTACCTGGTTATTATCAAGGTGTGTAATAATCATTCCATTTAAAAACTGAAATTTGATTAAGAACTACTTAAGTATTCTAATCAGATTTACTGTACAACCTTGGTGATGTTCTCTGTTGGATTTGTATTGAAAATGTTTTACTTTTGTCCTCCTGTTAACTCATGCTATTTAACTCAAATTTTTGTAACTGAAAATAAAAACTGTTTTCAGACTCGAATAGGCTACAGTAGCAGTTGTAGGTAATGATATATGCTGCAGCTACCTGTTCTGATTTCTATTTGCCCTTTGTATCTAGCACTGCAGGTGTTAAATTACACTTATTTAATAGAAATACATAATAATATAGTTCCAGACTGAGGAGATCAAACAAAACAAACATATCAATATGCCTGCCAAGAGACATTCAACTTCAGATAAAGGTGCCAGGGTGGGAGGTGGCTCAAAGAAGTCTGTTGGGAAAAGCACACCTATTTCTGAATCAGTGCCCTCTGTGGCCTTTGCTGCTGCTGTGGCAGACAGTAGCAACAAAATCGAAGTTAGAAGTGGTTTCAAGTCTGTGACTCATTTTTTTACTGCCCAGTCTGTAGCTAGTAGGCTTGTTGGGGATGATACTGGGGATAAGGGAGGCACTCACACCAGTGGAGGCACAGAGGTCCAGGAGGAGGTTGAAAAAGCTGTCAGTGTGACTGTTCCTGCTCAAGGAGGAGCTGATGGTGGTTAGGGTGATAGTGTCCAGCTTCAGTGTGTTTCTCCTGGAGAAGAAGATAAGGAAAGTCAGCTCCCCCCACAGTGAGATGATGCCAGAGGAGGGAAAAGTGTTTCTGGCAGTAGACAGTGGTAGGGATGAGGATGAGGAGGATATAATATGTTTTGGTACAGATAATGATGAGGTGAAAAAGATGAAGGATGATGATGTAGCCCATTTAGATGACAAGATAAAGGGTGAGGACATCAGCAAGACTGCAACAAGTAGTCCAGTCACCCCACCTCCCAAATGTAGCATGGTGGATATCATGCAAGTGACACAAAAGGAAAAACTTCCACACCTTTGGCTCCGCTATCCAAGTCTCAGTCCTTTGTCAGATCTAAAGGTGCAAAGTCCCTAGTTTGGGATTTTTTCATGCTTGATGCAGCTGATGACACTGTGGCAATATGTCAGCTGTGTCAAGCATGTGTAAGTCATGAAAAAAGGGCAGCCACATAGGCACCGGTGGCCAGCACACCCACTTGAAAAACAAGCACCCATTGCACTGGCACCAACATCAGAAAGATACCAGAGCTGTTGGAGGGACTTCCCTTGTCAAGCTTAATGTTGGTGACAGCAGTGCAATAAAGCAGGAGGAGGGAGGGCAGTGTGACAACCCACCTCTCTCTCTCTCTCTGGGCTGGAACAGCTTTTAGAGAGGTGTCCTCGGGTATTCACTGCCACCAGCTGGAGTCATCCAGCACCACCCTCCAAGTTTACAAACTTGAGTAATTAAATGTGCAATTGCACAAATCAAAGTCTGATAGTGTGTCTCTCTCGGGAGGTGGATGCTAAACAGAGTTTACCTCATCCAGTGGAAACCATGTATTACCTTAGAAAAATGACATCACAGTCACAACTGTTAAGTAAATAAATAGCTTTTTACTTAACAGAAAGTTAACAGAACAGTGCATGATATCTATTTACAACACAAGAGAATAACACTGATACAGGAAAAGTAAACAAATGTTTTTAAATAACAGGTGGCAAAAGAAAAAGGCTATTACTGCAATATGCTAGTATTAAACTTACCCTTCTCCTATCCTTTCAAGAGAACACTGGACCCTATACTAATTGGCAGCTCCCACAGGCATAGCTAGAAGGGTAGGTCCCAAACTTAGTTCTTCCTCCAACTCTCAGAGAGTAACCAACAACAACCCCCTCACTGTCGTTCAGCATCTTATATACCCTCTTGAGAATAGGTGATTCCTATTTCCCCTTTGAATGCACCAACCATCTACCATGTATGTATTCAATTGTCCAAATCAGATTGCACACCCATCAGTGTCCACTAATATTCATCCTCAACCCTAGGTTTATGCTTGAATGATCCAATCCATTTCAACTGTGAGTCTGTGTGTGGGCATGTCCACTCCGATTTATGACCCACTTAGCAGCTTGTGGTCAGTGAGAATTCCAGCTTGGGGAATTTCAGCTTGTGTTTTTTTTCTAGACTGCTAAACAATGCCAATTATAGAATCCACCATTACCTCCTCCCTTCCCATTTCTTTCACAGGCTGAGTGGGTCGGTGGAGGAGGATTGTGAGGAATCATTTTCTCTCCCAAGCAGTGGACATCATAGCAATGGAGCTGCCACTCCCTCGAGTTATAAAAGTACTCCACCAGGCACCAAATCCCCAAAATAACCAGTTTCATACATGCTGCATATCCTAGGCCCCAAGAGTCACCTGTTACCCCAGCAAGAACAACATTGGTGGCACAAGTAAAGTGTTTCTGTCGATCCGCTTCCAAGATGCAGCCCACACTGAAAACTGTGTTTAAGCGGCACTCAGAGTATCCCCCCAATCATGCTGCTGCATGTAAGCTAAATGCAGCCACAGCTGAAATGCTTGCCATTGACCTGTTGCACATCTCCTTTGTGGAGAATCCATGATTCCACTATTTGATGGCACATGCCGGTCCCAAATGACAGGTGCCCTCGTGAACTTATTTTTCCAGACGTGCCATGCCCAAACTATACAGCAGAGTTTCACAGTCTGTCCTACATGCCATGAAGCATTCTGCCTCAAAATATATCCACCTTAGCATGGATATGTGGACAAGTGGGCAAACAGCAGGCAGCTCATATCTGTGCATAACAGCACACTGGGCACAGGTACCTAGGTGGTTGTTGATTTGGGCCCTGGCAAAAGCTGCATAAAGCAAAATTATGGTGGTAGCAATACACCTGGTATTCGACAGAATGCATCCATAACTATGCAAAGTGTTACAGGGTCTCACACTGCAGAGAAAATGCTGAATGTGCTGCTAAATAACATTGATGAGTGGCTCAACACACAGTCACTCACAGTGAGGTTTATTGCCAGTGACAATGGCTCCACTGTGGTTAAGTGCATTAATGACGGTGTTTTTTTCAGAGTTTCCTGCCTGGTCACTGCCTTAATCTAGTCATGCAGCAATTTCTGAACCATGATGAAATAAAGGAAACTGTGTCTGTCACCAGATACATCTGTGTGCACTTTGCCCATTCTGCAAAGGCCCGTGACCATATGCATGAGCTGCAGTACACTAACCATCTGCCTCAGCACTGTATGAAGCTCGATGTTGTTACCTGGTGGAACTCCACACTGTACATGCTGGACCAGCTTTATAAGCAGTATAAGGTGGTTTCAGATTACCTACTGCTGCACACCACCACGGTCAGTGCTGGAGTGTCCATCACCCTAACAATAGAGCAGTGGTGACAAATGGATGGCATAATATGCATTCTGTGTCCATGTGAGCATGCAACATAGACTGTGAGTGGGTACACTGCCTGCATAAGTTAGTCAATACCCCCATAGGTGTGCTGAGACAGACAGTGGTAAACGTCCATCACCAGATGGAGGGAAGCAATGATCAGAGTGCTGTTCATGCAGTGGGTCATATGCTGCATATACTGGATAGTGATACGCAGATCTGTGGCATTATGCAGTCCAGTGAGTTTGCTGTTGCTACCATGCTGGGTCCACGGTACAAACGTGGCTGGCCTGCCATGATTGAAGGGGGTCATGTGCGAGTAGCGAAATTGACCAATTACCATGTCAGATGGTTACAAGGTGCTCAGATGAAAAATGCAGAGACACAAAAGGAACCTATAGATACACCAGATGTTGCTACCACCACCACCACCACCAGTAAATCATCAGAGGCCACCTAATCAGACAAAATATCAAAGTCACAGCACAGCAGATAATCCCATTGGGGATGCTCTGTACCAGGTGGGCATTGAAGAAATTGAAGACAAGGTGGAGGAGGAGGAGCATGGCGAGGCAGCAGGACTTAGGGCAGCACAATGTATGGTGGATGCCTACATGGGAGACACCAAGCATCTTGATATCACTGATGAGCCATTGGTGTACTGGAGCAGCAAAGTGAGTGACTGGCCTGCAATGGCATCTGTTGCTTTTAAATACCTCAGCTGCCCACCATCCAGTGTCAGTGTGGAATGGGTGATCACTTCTGCTGGAGCAATTGTGCGTGACCGAAGGACAAATCTGTCACTGAAGAATATTTCCATCCTAACATTTATGAAAATGAATGTGGCTCACATTCCACGTAACACAATTATTTTGATGGTGTTGCCCCAAGGACTGAGTCTCGGGGATGATGACGACAATGAAGACGTCCACAGTGGTAGGGCCTCTACTAGCAGGGAGGTAGATGAAGCAGCAATGATGACTGAATTTCCACCTGGTGATGACGCCAGTCTTGAACACTGTGAGGGCTGCTTCATGGATGATGTGTCACTGGAAGAAGGCTAAGGGTGTTCTGCCCCGCACCCACCACCACCATCAGCATCCCCACCCCCATTTCCACTGAATATGCTGTTTTTTGTTATTGTTATACATTTTACATTTTATTTTGCTGGTTGTTCTGTGTTATCCAGTTAAACCATTTAATTTGATTACCCAGCCTAATCACTCACAATGTTTACTTCATTTCATTTTAGAAAATTTATTCTCCCATGCTATGCTAACTGGAATGAATATGTCATCATCCGAGCAATACACAATGGCTTTATCATCAAGTGACAAATACTGAACATCTTCCCCGTTTCCACATATACCTCCTCCATGACACCATGAATGAGTGTCTAATGAGTGTGCCACCACTGTATATACAACGACAACGTAGTCGGACAGTGCACAGACAGTACTATGTTACTCAGTACATTAATGCTACCTCTGAGTCCAGCTAAATTACTCCTCCTGCTACTCCTCCAGCAGTCTTCCACCAAAAAGAATCATATGTTTTTAGTCATCAGCAGCGGCCCATGCCTCACAGGTGCAGCACCTTGATCCAACATCCATGCACCAGGATGGAAGACTTCTATTTTGTCACCAATGCTGTACACAGATGGGATGCATTGGCAAATGTCCACCAGAAAACCAAGCCATGATTCCAATCGAAGTACTTTGCACCTGGCTGGCAATAAGAAAAAAAAAGATGACATTTTGAGCATTGTTACAACTGGTTGCCCCCCACCACCACCATCATTACATGAAGCCATACTTGCATCACGGAATGGCTGTTAACCTGGAACACTTGAGATGAACAGACTATGTCTAATGAGCACAGCCAGCAGACAGATTGGGAGGGAGGTAAGAGACACACCCCAGCAGTGGAAATTCTGAATATTGACAGACCCATATATAAGCTAGTTACTGTCAAAGTCTGACATTTCTGTCCTGCAGTAACCACAAACTCAATAGTTAACCATATCCACCAACCCCACACCAACCCAGCCTCAACCACCTCCTCTGCCACCCACCCACCAAAGACCATCACAAATTAAAAAATACCACCAGTTAATGAATTGCACACATATTGAACAGCAGCAGCAGTGCACCTGGAGTTAACAGCTCCTGAATTCCTGCATGTGTTGAGAAAAGAAAAAATAATACAATTACAATCTGACTCAGATATTTGAGTTGCAGTCACCAATCCCTCCCAGTAATGAAAAATTCAATACTTACCTTGTCTTTGTGCAATGTGAAATGTGGTACATTCCAACATCCCATATCCAAATCCTGGGCTGGAAGCATGTTGTCATGATGATGTACTCCTCTGCACACTAGATAAATATAAAATAAGTACAAACATGTAAGAACTCATGATGTCCCAATACCAACCCACCATCCAGCTTCTGTTGCACTTGAAAAAATAAATACAGATACTTACGTATGCAGCAGCAGCAGCAGCAGCATCGACTATGTGAAGAGGATCCCCGTGAAGCAGACAAAGCATTACTTCTCATGGCAACTAGTCAGAGCAGCAGACAGCAGCTACAGACAACAGCAGCAGCACTCAAAATGTTATTCAATCCACACTGACTTAAACCCAAAGAGACAACAGAGATAACCAGGGCAGCATCATTGCAATATGATAATATATAAGATAATGTATGGTTACCCATACACTACAAGGCTATTCTTCCACTGAGTGGATACAATGCCGATTGATGACCTCGAGTGAAGCTCGAGAGGTCTCCAAGTCAGCATTGTATCTATGAGAGTGAAAAGAATATATTGTGAATATAGTGAATGGGTAACCATATACTGTTCTTTATAGCGTATGGTGTCCGAAAAAAAGACAAAAAGTGACTCACTTTTCCATATTTTCACTCGGTTCTGCCGAGGCCGTCGATTCACAACTGCCGCTGCCCAGCACACTGACGCGCCCCTCTCACACAGCAAGGGATGAATCAGGATGTCTGCTGTAGCCTCTTGTATTATGACATCCTCACTAATGCAGAACGAAAAGTCGTTCTGCATTAGTGAGGACGTCACTACTGCAGCAGAACAACTTTTTGCGGTATATGGATTTCCGTACACAAACGCATTCCACTATACGCTAATACACAGTTCTCAATCAACTAAGAAAGCAGCAGCAGGAGGAAGTAAGTGCAAGTTTAAGTCACAGGACCATTTTGCAGAAGGATTTACTTTTCTCATCATAGTAAACTGGCTTATGTTGCATGTCAGGCAGTGGTGGTACAATGGTTAGGCCTGAAAAGCATTTAAATGATGCAGAAAACAGCACATTTGAGTTCTCATGGTGGGTGTGAGATGTGTAACTGCATGTCGGACTCCTGATTTCTGTCTGAATGTGCTAAACAGCATTCTAATGTCAGGGTGATTGGGAGTACCCTAAAACATCAGGACTGATTCCACATTTCAGTCTCAATTTGATGTAACATTTTTTGGTAAACATTTCTGGACTTGTAGACCTTGTTTAGCACCAGCAGCAGTGAGTTTCAGGCAGAAATATTTGGCAAACAGGCCTCAAAATAACTATTTAATGTCTGGGTTGCGGGGGGGCACCTTGAAACATCAGGATTGAAACCACATTTCAGTCTAAGTTTGATGTACCATTTTGCCTGCAACATTTCTGCACATTTACTGCCTGTGCCACACTGGCAGAAACAAGATGTGGCTGAAAAACAATTGTAAACGGTGGACCAAAGACCATCATTTGGTCTGGGTGGTGGTTTGGGTGCAATAAAACATCATGGCTGGGGCAAGACTTCAGTCTGAGTTTAATGTATCGTGTTTTGGGAAACCTTTCTGGATTTACAGGCCCTGTTTGGCATTGTCACCACTGTCTAAGATTCTGGCTGAAATGCTTTGCAAACAGGCCTGAAAACAGCTATTTAATGTATGGGTTGGTGGTGGTGGTGATGATGCTGGGGGAGGGGCACTTCATTCACATCCTCCCTCACTCAGACCATATTTAAGTCTGAATTTTATTAAACTTTTCTCCTGTCATATTTCTCCTTTTACCATTCCTGATGTCTTCTGCAAAGAGTAGTATGGTAGCAAGAGGCTGTGTTAAACTGTGGCTGACGTGCACATTTTCGACCGTGTCTCTCACTTGGGCCTTGATGAACGTGTGGCAGCGGTGGTGGTGGTGGTTGTGGTGGTGAGACACTAATAAAACATTATCATGATGGCGGGAGGAAAGGAGGGACACAAAGTTAACATTTCTGAAGGGGGCAATGTCAGGGGGTCACGTGTTGTTCAGCATAAAAAAAATTCATGTTTAACTTTGCGATAATTAAGCAATAAAGCATGACCAGGGGTTATGTTAATGGTCTGTTAATCACCCTCTAGGGGTGTACTGTGGCACGAGGCATTGCCAAGTGCTACATGCCCCTAGAGGGTGATCATTACCATAACCCCTGGGAGTGCCTTATAGCTATTATAATAAAAATGTTTTTTTTAAACAGTGTTAAACCTTGTTCAATATATGGTTAAACTATACAAGTATGTTAATAAAAGATTAACATAAGGCTGTTAGAATGTTTACAGCCAATCAAAAAGCTTAATTTCTCAGACCCTTGTTATAATAGTGCTTACTTAACTATTTCATTTGATGACTATTGTGTATGTATTCAGACTGATGCTGCACACAGCCAATTGCCAATTGCCAATTTGCCATCAGCCCTCAGCACACACACAACAGACAACAACATCACATAGCTTTGGGAAAAATGTTTGTTCATATGAACAAATT